>JAJEOU010000150.1:49063-90067 GCA_021534815.1 Acrocephalus arundinaceus
AACCCCACCTCCCCTACAGCCCCCGCACCCCCTTTTCCCCATCCCTGAGGTCCCTTCAAACCCGGTACCTGCTCAGGAGCTCCACAGGATCGCTGAGCAGTGAACTGAACTGGGGAAGTGTGAATGTGACAGAAAAAAGGAAGGATATAGAAATGAAGAGAGGAAAAAATCGCTGGGGATTTTGGGGAAACAGACCCAGAGCCCCTCAGAATCCACCTGGGGTGACTCCCAGCAAACCATGAGTGCCTTGATGGACCCTGGGTCACCCCAAAATCCAGGGCTCCCAGGGAAGGAACTGAGACCCACAGGCCCACTCAGCCACTGCCCATCCCTGGCACCCCGTTTCCCCTGGGATACCAATCATGGGACCCCCATTCCTTTTTTTTTCCCCTTCCAGGGACCCCCATCCAAGGACTGCCATTCCCCAGGACAATTATTGCTGAGAAACTCCATCCATGGGAGGGAGGGAGGGAGAAAGGGATGGAGGAAGGAAGGGAGGAAGGAAGGGAGGAAGGAAGGGAGGAGGTAGGGAAAGAAGGAAGGAAAGAAGGAAGGAGGGAAGGAGGGAAGGAAGGAAGGGAGGAAGGGAGGAAGGAAGGGAGGAAGGGAGGAAGGAAGGGAGGAGGGAAGGAAGGGAGGAGGGAAGGAAGGAAGGAAGGAAGGAAGGAAGGAAGGAAGGAAGGAAGGAAGGAAGGAAGGAAGGAAGGAAAGAAGGAAGGAAGGAAGGAAGGAAGGAAGGAAGCGGTTGTTCCTTCTGCAAGCTCAGGCAGGCAGTGGCCGATCTCAGCACTGCCAGCAGCACCTTCTTAGCAGAGACATTCCTGGGGGTGATTTTCTCCTTCTTCTGGCAGGGGGGAAGAGGGATGAGGACCCTGAGTGTGGCTCCACACACTGGGCTGGGTTGGTGCCAGTTGGGGGCACCACCAGGAATCCGTGGGAGCTGAGGGAGGTGGATGCATTGGGAGGTGTGGGGTGTGGATGCAGGGGATCCATGGGCTGTGGGTGTGTGGGGGCTGTGGGACATGGAGATGTGGGAGATGTGGGATGTGGATGCCTGAGAGTCAGTGGAAAGGGATACAGGACAGCTGGGGTCAGGGGGTGCTGTGACAGCCCCTCCCCTGCAGGCCCTTGTGGTGGCTGCTGTCCATGACCTCGAGCACTACTGGGGGCTGGTGGGGTTTTTCTCCCTCCTCCTGGTCCTGTCTGGTGCCTTTGTAGATCTGGGGGAAGGAGCCCTGGCCCAGGCTCCCCCCGGGGGTGAGATGGGAATGCTGCTGGGGGGTCCCTGTTCCCCTGTCCCACCCCATCCATGGCCCCAGCCCCCCGTCCCCGTGTCAGGCTGTGGGGATTGATCTTGTGGAACATCCTCTGGGAGACGCTGTGGTGCTGGGGGCAGGAGGGGACCCAGGGGGACAGGGGACAATGCTGCACACGAGCAGCACAAGGGGACATCTGTGGAGGGGAGCTTTGAGAGGGGAGCGGGGCAGAGTGACCAATGAAGTGACCTCAAAGCCCTCATGTGATGTCACAGCCCACTCTACAATATTATTCAACCAGTGCATTATGTCACTGCTTGCTCTGTGACATCATGACTGTCGCCCTGATTTTCAAAGCCTTCTGATGTTTACATTCTTAGAGTCAGAATTCCCACACTTTCTACCAAAACACTATGTGTTTTTCACATTCCTTCTTGGAGGAGGAGAAAATTGACAGACTGTTCACCTGGCCAGTGTGATTCAGAGGAGGTATATTATCCTCCAATCCACTCTCACTTTAGAGAATGTATAAATTCTAAAAACTGTAAATAAAGTTCTCTCTTTTGCCTTGGACGGCTGAGCGTGTGCTGCGTGCTCATTTCGTGTCCCATTGTGACAGTTGGTGACCCCTCGTGGAACAGAGTTTGGTGCTCATCGGAGTGTGAGGCACTTTGGGTGAGATCGATGATTTTAAACCCCCCCTCCTCCCTGCTTGTGTAGTGGCCGTTTGGCACTTTGCCTGCAGCTTTTGGGAAGATGCCAACCCTTGCGGCTTCTGTGGAGGACTCAGTGGTCCTCGATATCTGGAGAGATTTGCTGGCAAGGAGACAGGTTTCTGTCTCCCAGGGTGGCTTTGAGAAGCTCTTCCTATGGGCGAGAGGCCAAGGTTTTTTTTCAGATCCCGAGGAGGCTTTCTCCAGGGAGGAATGGTCTCTGCTGGGTGACCGCCTCCTAGAGGCCCTCTCCTTTGACTGTAATGTGGAACTCGCACAGCTTTTGCTTCACTGGAAAAGAGTTGATGGCTTTTTCCGCTGGTCTGACTGTTCCAGCCCCCAAGGTTCTGTTCGGGAGCTCGGCTCCCAGCTAGGTTCTCCCGTCCCGGAGGACGGAGGGGGTGGGGAGGAAGCCGAGGTCCCTTCAGAGGCGGGGGGGGATTTCGAGCCGCGGCAGGAGGCAGAGCCCTCCCCTCCCCCCCGCGGTGCTGTGAAGGGAGACGTTTCTGTCTCAGATCGCGGCCCCCGGGCACCCGGCCAGGGTGTGGGCTGCGTCCCGCAGCCTGCTGGAGGCTCCGCGGGCCAGCGAAGCCGGCCCCGCCCCTCCCCGCGCCGCACAAGCGGCAGAGCGCCCTCCTGGCGTTCGGGGGTGGGGAGGAGTCCCAGGATCGGTCTCTGCCTCTCCTTGGGCCGGACTCGGTAACGACGCTCTGCCCGAATTGTGGTGTTTCTACGACCCATCCTTTGGGGGCGGGAAAAGCAGGGGCCTCCGCCAACCGCCCCTTCCTCCGTGCAGCCTGAGGGGCGTGCCTGGCCAGTGGAGGCAGGTGGGGATGGGGCGCTGACCGGCCTGTCAGGCCCCGCCCCGGTGGGCGGGCAGCCCACCCCGAACCTAGCGGGAGGGGCGTTGCCTGCGATGGGTCTCCGAGATACAAAAGGGATCCTTTTAGGGGCGGTTCCAGATCCCCCCTTCCCCACGCTGCCCCCTCCGGGTGCGACGGGGGGTGGTGTTCTCGGCGCGGGGCCGGCCGTGGGCTCGGGCGGGGCTGCGCAGCTGCCCGCTCCGCCCGCGCCACTGCCCCCGGTTGCAGCGCGGGGCGGGGACGTGGCCCCGCAGGCCGCGCCTGTCTCTACGCCCCGATTCCTCCCCGCGCCGCGGGAGGCGGTGCCCGCAGCTGCGCCCGTCCGGTCCGCGGCGAGACGCACGCCGGCTGCTGCGGGGACCCATGCCCGTGATGAGGCCGGTGCTGCCAGTTCCTCCGTGGGCGTGGGTTCGGCTGGAGCTGGCCTGGGCCCGGCGCTCCCCTTCTCTGCGGGTGCGGGCGACGCGATATCAGGTGATGTCGAGATGGCCCCCGGTCAGGCACCTGACCCTGAGCCTGTGGGGTCCACGGGACGGGATCTAACAGGTGCTGCCGCCTCATCGGGGGGCTTCCATGCTTTCCCTGTGCTTAGGGGTGTCACCCACAATACCTATCAACCCCTATCCTGGAAGGCTACAATGGAGCTCCATGATCAGGCTGGCAAATATGGTCTGGGGTCTGAGCAGGTCATGCAGATGCTTCGTGTACTTGCTGCTGATCTGTTGACACCCTATGATATCCGAAGCATAGCTTGTGTTCTCTTTCCGCCTGTGGAATACGAGATCTTTGAGTCCATATGGACGGATTTAGCAGTCAGGGCCATGCAGTGGAACACCATGAGAGGTCCGGAGGACCCCAGGCGTGCGATCAGCACTGATGTGCTGCTGGGCACAGGCAATTATGCTAGCCCCAATGGACAGGCTGGCCTTGATCCCCTGGTGCTTGAGCAGTGCCAGGAAACAGGCATGGCAGCTGTCATCCAAACCATTGAAATGGCAGCTCCGAAGGAGTCCTTTGTGGCAGCTGTCCAGGGGGCTGATGAGCCTTTCCTGCAATTTGTGGGCAGGCTGACTGCTGCAGTGGAGAAACAGGTGGGAGATCCTGACGCAAGGCGGCATTTACTCAAGCACCTTGCGAGGCACAACTGCAACGCTGCCTGCAAAGCAGTCATAGAGGCCCTTCCTGGGGATCCTTCTGTCCCCCAGATGGCACGGGCCTGTGCGAGGTTGTGCACCTCAGGTCATAAGTTGGCTGCTGTGGCCACTGCCATGCAGCCTGCCATGACCACTGTCATGCAGCCTGCCATGACCACTGCCATGCAGCCTGCCATGACCACTGTCATGCAGCCTGCTCTGGCCCCTGCTGTGCAGCCAGTCTGGGCAGTGCCTCAGGGCAGGCAGCAGCAGAAAAGGATTGTGCAGGCCAGCAAGACACAGGGGAAGAAGCGAAAGAAGTCCACAATTCCCTTGTGTTTCTGTGGTCGCTGTGGCAGACTGAATCATCTGTCAAATGCGTGCAAGGCCACTGTTCATGTTAACGGTCAGGCCTTGCTGGGCTCGGGAAACGGAAAGCGAAGCGCGAAGGCGGGACGCGCTCAGACAAAAATCTCTCTCCAAGCCCCAGAGCCGATGGAGGTCTGCTCGGTCAACTTGCAGCCAGCACCCGCGGCTCAGCAGGTGTGGACGTCTGCACAGCAGACACGGTCGTGTTAGAGACCAGCGACGTGCACAAGGTCCCATTGGATGCCTTTGGCCCCTTGGGTGATGGTATGAGTGCTCTCCTTATGGGGAGGTCTAGTACCACCCTTCAGGGTCTCATTGTGCACATGGGACTCATTGATGCGGATTCACGGGACAAATTTGTGCCATGGTTTCCACATCAAAACCCCCTGTCACTATCCCAAAAGGGACACAGGTTGCTCAACTTGTGCCTTTTAGATCCTCTGTTTGCAGGGCAGTTGACCGGTTGCGAGGAGACGGCGGCTTTGGGTCCACTGGATCGCCTCAAGTGCACTGGACCACTGTCCTGTCCGACGACCGTCCCATAAAGCCGTGTACCCTGTCCATCCCTGGTGCGACACCTCCGGAAATTTGCCTCCGCAGACTGATTGACACCGGCGCTGACATCTCGATCCTCTCGCTCGCTGCCTGGCCCCCAGAGTGGCCTTTGAGTCCAGTGCAGACGCCTGTTGCGGGACTGGGAGGAACGAAGCAATGCTACGTGAGCCAGCAGCCTGTGGTCATCACAAACTCAGAGGGACAGTCAGCTGTGGTCCGGCCTCATGTTACTTCGACTGAGGCTAACCTCTGGGGGAGGGATGTTCTGGCCGCGTGGGGGGTGCGCATCGGGGCAGATTTTTAATGGGGGCCACTGTGATGAAGAGTGCAGACTGTCCTACGCCTCCTTTACGGTGGCTGGTGGGCAAACCGGTCTGGGAGAATCAGTGGCCCCTCCCTAAAGAAAAGCTCGTTGCCCTTCGAAATCTAGTGCAGGAGCAGTTGGACCAGGGTCATCTGGAGCCTTCTACCAGTCCCTGGAACACTCCTGTCTTCTGCATTAGAAAAAAAGTCTGGGAAATGGAGGTTGTTACAAGACCTCCGGAAAGTGAATGCCGTGATGGAAAGCATGGGAACGTTGCAGGCGGGCATGCCATCGCCTACCATGCTTCCAGCGGATTGGCCGATCCTCATCGTGGATCTGAAGGATTGTTTCTTTATGATCCCTTTACATCCCGATGACAGACAAAAATTTGCCTTCACAGTGCCGGCAATTAACAATGCTGAGCCCGCACAGAGATATCAATGGACGGTTTTGCCCCAAGGGATGCGGAATTCTCCCGCCATATGCCAATGGTATGTGGCCCGTGCCTTGTCTGGAGTTCGCAGGCAGTTTCCCGACGCCCATGTATATCACTACATGGACAACATTCTGGTGGCTGCACCCACCCAGGATGAACTGCTGAGGATACAGCCTCAGTTGATTGATGCTTTGCACGCTCATGGGCTGCAAGTGGCTCCAGAAAAGGTTCAACAACAGCCTCCTTGGAAGTATTTGGGGGTCAAGATTCTGGAACGGACAATCCGTCACCAGGAGGTGCAATTTGTGCGTTCGGTGAAAACACTGAACGACGCCCAGAAATTGGTAGGCGTCATCACGTGGTTACGTCTGTATTTGGGACTAACCAATGCACAACTGTCTCCTTTATATGATTGTTAAAGGGAGACACCGATTTAAAGTCACCTCGTGAATTGACCCCTGAGGCACGTAAGGCCCTGGAGGAGGTTCAGCAAGCTGTTTCCGCTTGCCAAGTGTACCGCATTGACCCCTCCATTGATATCGCTGTTTTCATCACTGCTCCGGATTTACACCCTACAGGTATCATCGGCCAATGGAATGACAAATGGTCTGATTCCTTGCACATCTTGGAATGGGTCTTCCTGCCCCACCAGCCGCAGAAGATGTTAACTCTGTTAGCTGAGCTGGTTGCTCGATTGATGATCAAATGCCGACAGCGGTGTTTGCAATTGATGGGAGCAGACCCCGCAAAGATCGTGATCCCAATTGATTGGGAAAGTTTTGACTGGAGCCTTGCAAACAGTGTTACTATGCAGTGTGCTCTGGAAAATTTCACAGGGCAGATTGTTTATCATCTGCCCAGCCACAAGCTACTGCACGTGATGAAAAATACACAGATTTCTTTGCGGCCCAAATGCAGCCAGGAACCAGTTCAAGGACCCACCATCTTCACGGACGGTTCGGGAAAGACAGGAAAGGCCATTGTTACCTGGAAGGATGGAGCAGAGTGGCAGGTTGTGGAAGGTCATGAGGATGGTTCAGCCCAATTGGTTGAGCTAAAGGCTGCGGTCATGGCATTTGAGAAGTTTTCCCAGGAACCTTTCAACTTGGTCACGGATTCCGCCTATGTGGCTGACATCACACAGAGACTGGGTTATTCAGTTTTGAAGGAGGTCAGTAATCCTGCCCTGTTTCAGTTACTGAAGACCTTGTGGTGTGCCATTCAGGCCTGGGTTCATCCATACTTCGTTCTGCACACAAGGAGTCACACCAATTTGCCAGGGTTTGTAGCAGAAGGTAACGCGAGGGCTGACAAGTTGGCTAACCCAGCGTGGGTAGCACCTCAGCCAGATGTACTCGCACAGGCCAAGGCATCACATGAGTTCTTCCACCAGAACGCACATACGTTGCAAAAGCAGTTTCAGTTGACAGCGACTGAGGCTCACAACATTGTTGAGTCATGTGACGACTGTCATGCCCTTGGTGCGCCTTTGCCGGCAGGGGTAAACCCCAGAGGCCTTAGGGCCTTGGAGCTTTGGCAGACCGATGTCACCCAGGTTGCCGAGTTTGGCCGGCTCAAGTATGTGCATGTCACGGTGGACACGTTCTCCTCTGCAATGTGTGCTTCTGCTCATACTGGAGAAAAGATCCGTGATGTCATTGCCCATTGGAGGCAGGCCTTTTCCATTCTTGGTATACCTTCTGCTGTGAAAACCGACAATGGTCCTGCTTATGCATCAGGGAAGGTGCGGCAGTTCCTGCAATTGTGGGGTGTTTCACATAAGTTTGGTATCCCACATTCTTCGACTGGTCAAGCTATTGTAGAACGCGCTCATGGTACTCTGAAGCGGGTTCTACAGAAACAAAAATGGGGAATGCAGGGTGAAACCCCGCACAGTCGGTTGGCAAAGGCTTTGTACACCATCAATCATCTTATGGTGCCACAGAACTCAAATAACACTGTCATCTTGAATCACCATCTTTCGTTACAGGGTTCGGACGAGACACATCAGCCTCGAGCAAAGGTGCGAGTGAAAAATCTAGTCACCAAACAGTGGGAAGGTCCCTACGACCTTGTCATTTTGGGGCGTGGGTATGCGTGCGTGTCCACAGATACTGGGACACGCTGGGTACCTTCGAACTGTGTCCGTCCTGACCTGCAACCACAGAGACAGAACCTGGCCAACAGGCAAGATGGAAACCGTGACCAAACTGAAAGCCACCAAGCGGATGGACCGTCGAGTGATGACTCTGATGCAGACGATGCAAGTGATCACTCTGATGGTTCCTCCATGACTGAACCCTAAAACATTGTTCATTTTCTTTTTTCCTTTTCTTTTTTAACGGAAAAAGGGTGAGATGTCGCCCTGATTTTCAAAGCCTTTAGATGTTTACATTCTTAGAGTCAGAATTCCCACACTTTCTACCAAAACACTATGTGTTTTTCACATTCCTTCTTGGAGGAGGAGAAAATTGACAGACTGTTCACCTGGCCAGTGTGATTCAGAGGAGGTATATTATCCTCCAATCCACTCTCACTTTAGAGAATGTATAAATTCTAAAAACTGTAAATAAAGTTCTCCTTTTTGCCTTGGACGACTGAGCGTGTGCTGCATGCTCATTTCGTGTCCCATCGTGACAGATGCCGAAAGAGCACCCAGGGTTCTTGTGATAATGCTATCCTTGTCTTCTGTTTCTCTCTCTTTCCCTCTTCTCCCCTCTCTACTCTCTCTTCTAATCCCCCTTCAATAAGAACACTTGCCCTCTTTTATCAATACTGACTTCTCAGATATAATATTGCCACATTTGTGCTTCATTTTCATCCAAGGAATCGACCAGAAAGAATCGTCCCCAACTGCCCCTTTTACAGTGGGATCAGACAGGGGGAGTGGGAGGGGGAATGGGGAACCCCTGGGTGTGCTGTGAGGACTGTGGGGAGAGAATGGGGAAGTCACTGAGGGTACCTGGAGCACTCGGTTGGGGGTTGGGGAGCCCCTGCAGGTACTGGGAAGGGAATGGGGGAACCCCTGGGGGGACTGGGAGAGGAAATGGGGAGCACAGGGTGCCCTGAGTAGCCTCCCCCTGACTCATCACCACCTCCCTTGGAAGGATGGGCAAGCACAGGAGCCATGGAGGGAGCATCCCCAGTGTCACCCAGTGCCTCCCGCTTCCCAGAGTGTCACAGCTTCTGTTGGAGATCCTCATAGATGTCACTGGATTCCCACGGCTGTCCGTGTGGCCCCCGCAGCTCCATGTAGGTCGCCTGAGGATCCTCCCTGGGGGCTGCCAGGGAATCTGGGGGGGCCCTGTGGGAATAAGGGGGTGAGTGGAAGGGAATGGGAGGTCCTGGGGGGTTTGGGTGAAAGGTGTATGATGGCTGGAGGCTGCCCTCACCTTTCCTGGTGCTTCCTGGCAGCTGCAAAGGAAAACTGGAGGGGTGACTTTGGAATCCCAGGGACCCCCACCCACCCATTGGAATCCTGAATCACCACCAGACCCTCAATTTCCCCCAGGTGACCGTGGTGTCCTTGGTGCCCTCAAGAAACCTTGAACCACCCCAGTGCTCTGGACCCACTGGGAGCCCAGAAGCCCAATACAGGTATGGATGGGGACCCTTCGAATTCCGCCAGGATCACTAAAAGGACCTCCAACATCCCTGCAAGACCCTCCAACACCATCCTAAATCCTTGAGGACCCTAAACAAAGGTCCTGAGCACTCAGCACTGCCCAAGTGCTGCCCATCACCCCCACATTCCAGGTGGCCTCCCACCTCCCCAGGGCCCCGTTGTCCCCATTGTCACCCACCCATATTGTTCCACCTGTGCCAGCCCACAGCTACACCCATGAGCAGGACCAGGAACAAGAGGGACACACCAACCCCTGTGGCCACTGCTGGGGACAAAAGGGAGACGTCAGGGTCAGCTGTCACTCCAGGGGGTCCTGCAATCCCACTGACCCCATGTGACCCTACCTGTGTTCCAGTGTCTCTGTGGTGTCACCTTCAGGACCAGCTCTGGACTGAATGCCCAGAACATGCGGTGCCCATTCTGTCCCAGCTGGTTGGTGGCATTGCACTGGTAGGTGCCCGAATGTCCCACACTGACATCCCAAAGCTCTAGGATTGGACCTCGAGCCACCTCCTGCCCATTGTGCAGCCAGGTGAAAGTGACAGGGTCTGAGCCCACCTGCACCGAGCAGCGCAGGGTCACGGGGTCACCTGTGTGCACCTGGTGTGACAGGGGACCAGGGGTGATGGTGGCATTGGCCACGGGCACTGTGGGGACACAGACAAGGCTGGTACCAGGCGAGGTGGTTTGGGGGTACAGTGGGTGCTATCACCTCCAGCCCATTGTTTCTGCTCACCCAGGACAGTGACATTCAGGGGGACACTCTCGGCCACGCTGTCCCCATCACTGACCCGGCAGTGATAGTGGCCACTGTCATTGTCCCCAATGTGCTGCAGCTCCAGGTGGGGGCCGGTGCCCAGCAGTGTCCCGGAGCCCCCCCGGTGCCAGGTGAAGGATAGGAGACCTGCCCCTGTGGCCACTGCACAGCTCAGCACCAGGCGGTCCCCCAGTGCCACCTGTCCCCTGGGGGGCTGCGCCCACACGGACATCCCCCACACCGGCACCTTTGCTGGAGGGAGGGACACAAGGGGACAGTGAGGGACACGGGGGGAGTCGGTGGTGGGCAGGGGGACCCCAGTGAAGCCCAGAGGGCTCAGTGCTGGGGAGGGGCCTGAAAAGGAACCACAAAGAAGGATGGGAAGTTCAGGGAGGGGACACTGGGAGAGAGATCCGGGGAACCCCAGGGAAAGTGTGGGGATTCAGGGAGGGGATGGTGGGACCTGCAGACCTTGGGGGGATCCAGGGATGGGTGGGGTGGACGTAGGGAAAGGGATGAGACCCAGTGAGCGGTAGGGGGACATGGAGCAAGATAGAAACAGTGATGGGGGAGGAAGTGTAAAAAAATCGAAGGAAAGATGGGGGCACCCATGAAGGTCTTGGGGACCTGATGAGGGACCCAGGAAAGGATGTGGGACCCGCCACAGGGATGCGGGATCCAGGCAGTAATGGAGGTCGCCAGGCAGGGCCGCAGGACCTAAGGGGCTGTGGGGGCTCCCCGTGCCCATCCCCACACTCACTGCGCACCGTGACGCGGAGCCGGGCGCTGCTCTTCTGCACTGCCCCGCCCTGGGAGCGCACCTGGCAACTGTAATTCCCCGAGTGGGAGACCCCCACGGCGGGCACCAGGAGCTGCGGGGACCCCTGTGGGCCCCCCACCAAGTGCCTGTCCCAGTAGAAGAGGTGCAGGAGGGGGGCTGGGGGCCTTAGGGGGCTGTGGGTGCTGAGGCAGCTGAGATTGAGGGCGCACCCCTGGTTGGGCTGAGGGGACCCTCCAGCACTGGCACCGTGAAGAGCTCTGGGAAGGAGAGGGGAGGGGGATTTGTGACCCCGAGTCCCTGGGGAGGGGCTGTGGGGATGTCGGGGTGGCGGCTGTTGGGTGCTCACCGTGCACTGTCAGTGTTGGCCGCCCTGAGCTGGCCCACGGTGATTGCTCAGAGTTCACCCAGACCCCGCACCAGTAGTTACCGCTGTGGTTCAGCTGCAGAGGGGACAGGGCCAGCTCGGTCCCACGGAGGGACATCCTCACTTCCTTGTCCCCATGGTAGAATCGCATCTCGGTGACCGACATGTCCTGCATGGCCCTGCAGCGCAGTGTCACTGTGTCCCCCTCCAGCAGCGGCCTTGCCGGCACCTGCAGCACCAACCGGTCTGGGGGACAAGAGGGTCCTATCACACCGTTCTAACGGGGAACCCCCATTGGGTCACATCCAGGGCACCAGGGGTCCCCAATTCCTTAACTCCACACTGGGATGTCCCCGTGTGCAGTGGATGGGCTCTGGTCACACCATGGAGCGGAGCCAGCCCAGAGCCCTTGGGGTACCTGGAGGTGCCAGGGTGGGGACACCCAAAGCCCCCTCACCATTTAGGACTCTCATGTGGGTACTGTTCCCGGTGCCAGGTCTTTCACACGTGTAGGGGCCGTTCTCGGTGACAGTGAAGTTGGATCCCTTCTGCTCCCATCGCTGCCCATCCTTGTACCAGGTGGTGGCACCGGCGGTCCTGGAGCCCTGGCAGGTCAGTGTCACCCGGTCCCACAGCACCGCCGGCCTCCAGGGGGGCTCCACCAGGAGCTGGGTGGTCTGTGCACCTGTGGGTGACAGGGGACACCAGCCTGCCAGGGCCACCACAGGGCTGGGGACAGCGGGGCAAGGACATGGCATCCCCTGAGGACTCACTAGCGAGGCTGAGGGTCTGGGCTGGAAGGGAGAAGGGACAGGATTCGGTGGGGGTGGCCCTGCAGGGACAGCAGCACCCAGGGCTTGGGGTGTGGGGTCTGTCCTTGAACTGTCCCTGTTGGGGCACTGATGTGGCACAGATGTCTCAGCCACCCTTTGCTCAGGCAGGACATGGGGACATTGTGGATACCCAAGGCATGGGGACCCTGTGCTGGCACCTCATCAGCCCCATGGCCTCAGTCCCCATGGCTCATCTCTATGGTGCTTGTCTCCTTGTCCCTTGCATCCCTGTCACCTTGTCACTTTTCCTATGGCCACCCCACAACCCCAGTCACCTCATGCACTGGCTCTGCTGGCATTGGGGATCTCAGGGGACCCTGCAGCCCCCCTGTGCCCCCTCCCCACTGGTCCCTGCCACACCAGAGCCCATCCCGGGGTGTCAGGCCCATGCCCGGGGCACTCACCCCACAGCAGCAGCGCCACCTTCCCAGCCATCCCCGTGTCCCCGGCCATCCAGGCTGGCTGTCACTCGCTGCTGTGGCCACCGGTCCCCTGGGTGGCGGCTCTTCGGCCCAAGGGGAAGGAAGTGAGGTCAGGCGTCGTCCCCATGTAGTGGGTGTTTTTGTTGGGGGCAGGGTGGCCACAAGCTGGGGCAGGGTGGGGACAGGCTGGGGACAAGGCTGGGTGGCACACCGTGATACATGGGGTTCTCAGGAGTGTGGGGCACAGGGGTTTGGGCGTCCCAGAGATGGGTGTCCAAGGGAATGGGGGTCCCTAGGAGGGGGAGTCACTGGGGTTGGGGTGTCTGGTAATGGCCCACCATTACCAGATGGGAGTGATGGGAGTCCCAGAGGAACGTGGGCTCCAGGGATTTTTGATCATGGGAAGGGGTGTGAGGGGAATGGAGGGTCCTGGGAGAATGAAAGTCCTGAGGGAAGGCAGATTGTAGGGGATGGAATGAATGGGAGAGGATTCCTTGAGATATGGAGATCCTGGGGAATGACAGTGCCAGGATGAGAGTCCAAGGGAGACGAGGACATAAGGAATGGGTGTCCCAGGGATGGGCAGTGGCTGGGTGGGCCTGTGGGTCACAGCTCCTTCCCTGGGTGCCCCAGATTTTGGGGTGACCCAGGGCCAAGCACAGCCTGCATGTTATAGATGAGCAATGCAATGGTTGGCTCTCACAATTAAGGGATGAATATTTTGTGCATGTTAAGAGAACTTTTATTGATGTATGGTTCTGTTATTGTGGTAAATCCTCCCATAGTCCTCTTTCCCGTCCCCCTTGTATTGTTGTCAGGGGATGGCCTTGGTAGGAGGGCATTGGGGGAGGGCTGGCTCATTCCTAGGAGGTGTGGCATGGCAACACCTGACCTCCAATGAAATTGCAACAAAGCAGTCTCCACCAATGGATGGAGAAGAGAGGTTGAGTGACAGGCTTTGGGAGGGGCCAAAGTTGACTGATGTAACACCAGGATTTTAAAAGGCACTGCAGCCATTTTGTAGATGAGCACATGGTGATTTAGTTCCATGTTGCCAGTGCTGCTCTTTCTTCCTATTCAGTCTGTTGTTGTATTTTGTTAAGGTTTAATAAACCTCTGAAATTTGAAAAGTGAGCATTGTTTCTCACAAATGGGGACTTGGTCTGGAATATTTGCCTCATCTCTGTGGCCCTAGGAGTTTTCAAAAGAGAAGTGCACCCTGCCGTGAGTTCAGTGACTCAGTCAATTCCTCCTGGGACCATTGGTGATCACAGGTCGAAACCCTGGGGACAGGAGAAGACTGGATAACAAAAAATTAAGGGAGGAAGAGGAAAAGCCCTCTCCGCAAAAAAACTGCAGATGATCTGGAAGACTGTGAGTATTTGCATGTGTGTGTGAGAGTCTGGGAGAGTACTTGCAGTGTTTGTGACACTTGAAAGTTTTGCCGGATTAAGAGAAGACTTAGAAGCACCTGGGGACACCAGGCTGAAGGTTACTGGTTTTAATGGGACTCAAGAGCTCCTGAGGATGTCAGGTTGAGAGTTACTGGATTTAGGGGGTGTAAGATTGGTGGTGGCCGCCCTTGCATGGGGAGGCTCTGAGCAGACCGCGGTTGTCCAGGGCAAGGGGACTCTGCAGCAGGGGCAGCTAGGCAGTGCAGAGGAACCGTGGGGGCCCATGTGGGATGCAGTGAGCAGGGACCCAGCACAGTAAGTCCCAGCACTCGCTGACCCAGTGGAACTGACCCAGTGGTACGGGAGTCCCTTGATTACAGGTGAGTTGTTTATTTGCTTTTGTTTTCCAGGGGGAAGGTAAGGTTTGTTTTTCTTTTTTTCCCCTCTCCTTTCCTTTTTTTACCTTTCCTTTTCCTTCTAGCTGATGGGAAAGGCGGGCCTTGTCAAGGGGGCCTGTAGTTGGCTGCTTGGGAAGGCAGGCCTTGTGAAGAAGGTCTGTGGTTGGCTAATTGGAAAGACAAGCTTTGTCGAGTGGGCCTGTGATTGGCTGGTTGGGCAGGCAGGTTTTGTTGGGCAGGGCAGTGGTTGGCTAGTTGGGAAGGCTGGTTTTGTTGGGAAGGCCTGTGATTGGCTGGTTGGGAAGGCGGGCCTTGTCAGGAGAGCTGTGATTGGCTGTCAGGATACAACTGGGAGCAAGTAGAGAATCCCCAAGTAGAAAAGAAAGAAGTGACGAGATAGCAACAAGTATACCCCCAAACAGCCCCCTGGGCAGTAAACAAACACCATGGAGATGTAACCTGAACACCCAGAGTGAAAATAAGGTGTCGGGGGTTAGGGGTTTTTTTTCTTTCACTTTCTTTCTTTGTTAACTGTGGGATTTTTTTTCCCATTGAGTTGCTAAGAAGCACTGATGGCTGGGTGCTTGAGACAGCAGGTGATGGGGGGAACTCTCAGCGGCGAGGGGAAACTCTCGCTCACTCAATCCGAGCCTTTGGACGGTGATGGAGGAGCGGCTGCTTTGGGAAAGGAACTCACTGCTGCTGCAGAAGTTCCGCTCGGTCCTGTTTCTTCTGGTGTGGGGTGAGCCTCTGCTCCTGGGAGCAAGGTCCTGAACTGGGACCTTGTTATTGCCAGCCTCACTAAAAGACGGGCCTGTTGCTGTGCTGGGAGCAGTGTCCAACTGTTGTCCCACCCCCGCTGCTTCTTGGGCGCCGCTCTGAGTCTTCACTACTCTGTAGCATGCAACCCCTGCCTGCTGAGACCTCCCTTATCTTCAGCCGCAGCTCCGGAGTTTCTGATCCATCCCTTCCATCCCTTTCCATCTTCAGCCACAGCTCTGGAATTTCTGATCCATCTCTTCCATCCCTTCCTGTCTCGGACAAAGCCGCCATTACCAAGTGCTCCCCCAGCCCGCCCCACAGCGCCCCCTGCAGCCATGGGAGGATCATTGCACCTGCCCTGCCCACTGGGAGCCACCAGCGCCCCTGCCGGCTGTGACTGGAACTGCACCAAAGGGGAAAATGCCTATGGTCAGGGAAGCTGCTCCTGGGTTCCTGGTTCTGTTTATTATTAATGCTGTGGGTTTTGTTTGCTTCTTTGCCGTGTTATACACAGTAGTAAAGAACTGTTATTCCTATCCCCATATAATTTTCAAAATTATAATGATTCAGAGAGAGGGAGTTTGTATTCTCCCTTCCAAGGGAGGCCCTGCCCTCCCTAGCTGACACCTGTCTTTCCAAACCAAGACATAAGGTTATGCAGTATTGTGTAATAATGTGGACTGAAAGAAAGATTGAGTCTAACCAAGTGTAGTGGCCGTGACGTGAGTCAGAGGAAGAATGGATCTATCAAGTTTTAAACATCCATATGCAACCCCAGTATAGATCAGAGAGAAGGGACTTCTTACTGAACAACCCTTTTCGGTCTAGCCTCACCGTCCTGACTCCTATGGAGAGGCCTAGAGCTTTCTTTACCATGTGTGCCTGATCCCCAAGAAACTGTGAGCTACCCTCCATCAAAATAGGAACCACACATACCCACACCCCCCTCAGGTAAGGGGCAAGAGGTGCCCCTTGACAAAACACAACAATTTATGTACACTTCCCTTGCCCTTCCTCTCCTAATGTGCACTGTGTGTTCCCACCCAAAGGCACAGAAGGTGGAATAATGCCTACAGGGTAGCAAGCAGTAAATGTCCAACTATTCTCTTTTCCAGAAGAAATTGGCAAATGATTTGGTGTTTATGCCCAGTTGCAAACTAAACCATCACAAAGACTGAAAAGTCAGGTCAAGCTTCCACCAGCCAGCTTGGGGACTGTTTTAAGTAACACTTTGGGCGGGAAATTTGAACCATATTGGTTGTTGATGTAATTGTTGTGTTTTAATGGATGGGGATTGCAAGCGTCTGTTGAAGGGAACAATGAGAGATGCTGGGGTAGTTGGCTTAGGAATCGGCAAGTAGAGGAGGACAGAAACCAGATGGCAAGACTGGGTTGGCCCCTCTGTTTGCCACCAAGACACCGAGAAGATTCTATAGCCGTGCTGTGGGCAGCAACCCCACAGGCATGGTAAGGTGGGGGCAAAGAGCCATACTGGACCTCTGTCATTCCTCAATTGTCTTTTCCCTCCAGAATCCACTATGGATACAATTGACAAATAAAATACAATAGAGACTAGAGGGCAGACCGAGTTGGCCTCTGTAATCGCCACCAAGATACACCTACTATGGATAGCAACCCCACAGGCATGGTAAATGAGAGTAAAAGCCATACCAGACTTCTGTGATTCCCTTTTATCTGCTCCAACCAGCTCATGTCACCAATTCCACCAATCATTGTGCTTAAAAAAAACCCTGAGTTTTTTTTCCTCTGTTCCCACTGTCTTCACCAACATCAAGAGATGCTAGTATGACCCATCCAAAATCAAACTTTGACTCAAGAGAAGTAAAAGTAAATCACTGAAATTGAAAATGAAAATTACTGTTCGAGCCAAATGACTTATAGAAAAAGAAAAGGGGGGGGGTGTTATAGATGAGCACTGCAGTGGTTGGCTGTCACAATTAAGGGATGAATATTATGTGTGTGTTAAGAGAAGTTTTATTGCTATAATTGTGTTATTGTGGAAAAACCTCCCATAGTCCTCTTTCCCCTGCCCCTTGTATTGTTGTCAGGGGATGGCCTTGGAAATCTGTCACAGTACAGATAGTCTGAAGCTGGACAGAAAAATCTTGCTGTAATAAGAAACCCAATTAGGCTCTCCTAGTTCAGAAAACAAGTCCCTAGGTGAACAACCATATGAAAGATTTAAACTCAGAGGCCTCAACCAGTCCCTCCCAACCCTAAATGCAGATGTATCATTGGCCAGGGAACTGGGTGGTGTTAAGGCCCAGACCAATCAGTTCCTAGATCCAGGAGTTTTGAACTCCCTATATAGGAAGGCTCCAAACAATAAAACTGGCTGTTTGCCTCATGATCAAGAGGACTGCAGTCATGATTTCTGTCTCCAACCTACAACCGCACGTAATACATGATGCTCCCGTGTGAAGATGACAGCCATCCTGTGAGCAGGGCAGAAGGATAGAGAACAGATCATGAGGCTGTATAAAAATATGATGAGTAAGGAGAGCTGCCAAAACAGCAAGAAGAACCAACCAAAATGGTGTGAAGAGCTGACAAAAATCTGGATTCCCCTTTGTAAATACCCCATATTGGTATTTAAATATTGTAAATAGAAAATGGTGCTGAAGACATGGGAGGATGGTTTTCACTGGAAGAAAACCCCATGGTCAAGGTATTGATTCTCCTTTTACCTAAATGGGGAGTAAAGTATACACAGCAGGCATTGCTAGCCTTGCTGGTGTGCTCTGGGAACCACAGACTGAATTCTATAAAGCCCTGGGAAACTGTTTTGGACTTGCTGGGGTGGTTGGAAGCTCAGGGGGATGCAGAGATGGCAGTAAAGGTGCTGTGGACACCCCCTGCTGAAACACTCACCAAGGAGTGGGGCAGAGCGGCAGGTGAAAAACTGAGGGGGGAGCGGCTGTTATTTGCCAGAGGTCCCACACTGAAACTGGCACCAGGTGCATCCTCAGAATGCCCGGGGCCCCCCACACCCCAGCTACAGAGACCATCTTTGGGCTCCACACCCCATAATGTGCCACAGACACAGCCCGCTGAAAAACCCCAAGATGGCGGAGAGCACATGTAGGGAGAGTCACTCACCCAAGATGGCGCTCGCCACATGGCGCAGGAGGTGCCTGCTCAAGATGGCGGAGTGCCGTGTCACCAGAGGCTGGAAGAGAAGCCTCGCTAGTCTGTCACAGTACAGTCTGGAGCTGGACAGATAAATCTGGCTATAATAAGAAACCCAGTAAGGCTCTCCTAGTTCGATAAACAAGTCCCTAAGTGAACAATCATGGGGCAGATTTCAACTCTAACAGAGACCTCAGCCAATCCCTCCCAACCCTAAATGCAGATGTATCATTGGCCAGGAAGCTGAGCCATGTAAAGGCCCAGACCAATCAGTGCCTAGATCCAGGAGTTTTGAGCTCCCTATATAAAAATGTTCCAAACAATAAAACCAGTTGTTTGCCTCATGATCAAGAGGACTGGAGTCACGAGCCCGGGGTCCTGTCCTGGAGCTTGAGTACGTCGATGTGGGACATTCGGGAACCTACCAGTGCGTGGCCACCAACCAGGGACAGGATGGGCACTGCGTGTTCCGGGCACTCAGCCCTGAGCTGGCCCTGGAGGTGACCCCTGGCTCACCCTGGGTCACAGGTGAGGTTACATGGGGTCCCTGGGGTGTCCAGGACCCTCTGGGGTTCAGGGTGACCCTGATGTGTCTCCCTCTGTCCCCAGCAGTGGCTGTGAGTGTCGGCAGGATCCTCCTGTTCCTGGTCCTGCTCCTGGCTGTCATCGGGGGCTGTCACTGCTGGCACCACCGGGGTGGGTGACAATGGGGGGGGGATGGGGGTCCTGGAGTGAGGGGAAGCTCCAAGAGTGGGGACAGAGATGGGGCAGCACCCAGGGACCCTGAGCTGGGGGAAACTGAGCCCACAGTGACCTCGGCTGGAGGTCCTGGCGGATTTGGGGGTAATTTGGAGGGTCTTGGCTGGGCTCCAGGGCCATCCCTGGGCGGGCTTTAAGGAACATTGGGGTGGTACTGGGAGCTCCTGAAGAGTTTGGGGAGCTCTTGGAGGGAGGTGTAGGGATGTTGGGGGATCTTTCTGGGGTCTTGGGGAAGTTTGGGTGCTTCCCATCATTCTGAGCTTGGGGTTCTGGGGCTCAGAGGGTTAGGGACACCATGGGGGTTGGGGACACTGGAGTGGTGCAGAAGTTCTGGGGGGGTCAGGGAGCCTTGGAGTGTCCAGGAGGGAATCAGGGGTCCAGAGGGAATCAGGGCTACAGTGGATATTTGGGGGTCCCATGGGTGGTTGGAGCTGCCAAAGTCCCATGAAGGTTCAGGGGT
The DNA here is from genome assembly GCA_021534815.1 of Acrocephalus arundinaceus. Lineage (NCBI taxonomy): Eukaryota > Metazoa > Chordata > Aves > Passeriformes > Sylviidae > Acrocephalus > Acrocephalus arundinaceus. The sequence continues at coordinate 68,398 of JAJEOU010000150.1, forward strand.
CCTGGGGTCCCTGAGATCACCCCCTCCCCTTTTCCTTGCAGCTGCCAGGAAGCCCCAGGACAAGTGAGTGGGGAGCTCCGGCCGGGACTCCCATTTCCCCCTCCCAAGACACCCCTCAGACCCCCCCATAAGACCCCCACAGAGGAGGGGGCGGTGCTGGACCCCCACGTCGTGGGCAACGAGCGGGAAGGGGGCAAGTACAGGGGGGGACAGGGACACATCACCCACGGGTGTCACCCCCCACCCAGGTCCCCACAACCAGTGTCACTCTGAAGGCCCCCCCTGGTGTCCTCTGGCCCTGCCATACCTCAGGGTCCAGAAGTGGCCAACGCGGAGCTTCCAGGACCCTACAAGAGACATCAGGACCCCAGTGACACCTTCAAGACTGTGCTTTGAGACTTGGGGACCCTGGCAGCTCTGGGGGGCATCAGTTCCCCTCAGGTGTCACTTTTTCCTCTTCACAGCATCCCACAGGCCTCCTCATTTACCCTCTAAGTGCCAATGGGGCACACAAAAATTTTCCCTGTTATTGAACACAAAATACAGCTTTTTGATTAAAGTGGAAAATTTTTTGAGTTTCTTTTTGTTCAGCTCTGTCTGTTCATCTCAGGAAGTAGAAGGGTCCTGGAAAGGTTGTTTTGCACGTTGTTGTTGACTTTGCAGCACTTGTGGGGCTCTCTCAGCCCCTTGGGCAGACAGGGACCAAATGATCAATTGCTGCATTTCCGCACTGCTTCCCTCACAGCTGCCCCTGCAGGGGGGGTTTCCAGCCAGCCCTGCTCTGAAAACCATCCAAGGCCCCCACAGAGCCACTGCTTGGGCTCCCATTGCCTTCTGTGCTTCTTGCAGGGCTGAGCAAACCACAGGCACGCCTTCTTCCCCCACACAATTCTCACCTTTGCAGCAGCTCCAAAGCTGCCAGAATCAAAGCCCAGGGGGTGGGCGGGCGAGGGGGACCTGGCTGAGGTGCTGGCTGCCAGCTGGGGCTGGCCAGAGCAGGGCTGGCCAATGCCCATCCCTGTGCCCTGGGGCTGGGCCATGGCTGGGCCCCACCCTTGCATGGCCACTGGCTTCAAGGAGGAGCACTTGGGGAGCTCCTTCCTGCCTGCCTGGGGCTCCATTCCCAAGCTGCTCTTGCTGGCTCAGATCCTGCAGGGGACCAGCAAGAATGGAATGGAACAAATGTCCGGGACAATTTTTCTTTCAAACCCCAAGAAATCCAAAGTGTCCCAAGCCCTCAAGACAAAAACTCCATGCCGGATGTAGTGGGGATCAGGAGCGAGTGGGGGCAGCCTCCAAGAGCTTCAGCCAACCCCGATTCACATGATGTTAGCCCTGTGGCAGGAAACTGGGGACAAATCATCCATTTCTCTTGTAAAAACTGCAGTTGTTCCAGTGCTGTTGGGGAAGGGCCAGAAGCGTTCTCGTTTCTCACAGATGCTGGGGGCAAGAATCTGGGATTTCTTCCCTGTTGGGAGATTTCCCTGGAAATTGTTCCTTTTGTGGCCTCTTGGATACTGGATCTTGTTGCTGTTGGTTTTGTTCTCTTGTTGCTGTTTCAGGAAATAGTTCTTGTTTTGGCCATTCAGGATCTTTGCCTTCTGTGTCTCCACTGAGAGTGGGAGAGGCAGCAGCCCCTGGTTTTTGGTGTTTTGGAGGTCAGGATTTTTCCTCTTGTTTTCTTTCTCTCCAGGAATTTTCCCCCATTTATTGCTAAGAGAGAATAATTACCATCCCTAGGAGACACTAAAGAAGCTGCCAAGGTGGAGGAAGGGGTGCAGCTGGCTGGAGCCTCTCAGCCCGTGGGGTTTTTCTCTTGGGAAGAGCAGAGATACGGCAAGATTTTTGCTTGGGTGTGGGGGCTGGGCTCAGCTGCCAGCTCTGTCTCCATCTGGGGATCAGAAGGAACAGTCAAACTGCTTACAGCAGGGAGAATTCACTGCCCTGTACTGCTCCTTCCTTACTGTGGGTGAGCCTTTGCTCAGAAGAGCAGCCATCAAACTGCGACCTTATTAACATCCACTTTGACTGGAAAGAACCCTCACCAACTCCTCAGGCACCTCAGGGATAACCCAGGATCCTGAGCTCCTCCTGCTCTTAGGGAGCCTCTCCTGGCTGTGTTTGGGAGCCAGGCTGCTGCTGCCCAGCCCCACCGTTTTTCTGCCTTTGCTCTGGGTTTTTTTTGCTGCACTGGAACCCAGCACTGCGTGCCTGCTGGGACAGCCCGCGGCTCTTGCTACAGCTGCAGAGTTTCTGCTCGTTTTTCTTTTGCCACTCTGGGGTCTGCTCACCTCTGCCATTCCAGCTTGCTGCTTCCGACGTTCCTGCTACAGCACATTTCATTATCCCGAGGGTAACTGGGACAAATTCCCCGCTGTGAGTTTGTAAAGGAAGCTGCTTTTCCACCCCTTGTGCCTGCTGTGCCTGCCATTACCATGGAGAGAGAAAGACACAGAGAGACAGCCGAGCTGGTGCCACAGCGCCCCCTACAGCTGTGGGGGAATCATTGCACTCACCCCGCCCAGACAGGAGCCACCAGCGCCCCTGCCGGCTGTGCCTGGAACTGCACCAGAGGGGCAGGGCCTGCAGCCATTGTTGAGTTTCTGGTTCTGTTTGTTGCTGCCATTGTAAGAACAATGTTTTCCTTGTGATCTATATATTTGTCTATATCTATATCTATATCTGTAGATGGAATGAGTTATACAAGTTATATTGAGAACAACAAAAAAATTCACAAATCAAAAGGCTTGTCTACAAAATGGTGGCTTTTCCTTTTATACCCCTGGTGCTGCATCAGCTTGATGCATATTCATTTGATTTTACGCAGTCTCAGCCCCTGTCACTCATTTCAGTGCCAACTCAGTTTTGTCACTGTGGTCCTCAGGGCTATCATTGAATGAAATTCTGCTACTTTTAAGGTCGTGTCCCAAAGGCTTGGCCAACAACAGTCCATCCAATGTAAATCCACAAAACCTATCTTGTAACACAAACCCATTCCCTCGAAAACCAAACTTCTGACCGGGCCACCGTAAGAACATCCACCACTCCACAACACAAAGCACTATCCCAACACTAACAGCATCACAATATTTATTCAACAATATGATCAATAATGTAATATAAATTCATATAATACCCAGCAAAAGTCAACTTCCATTAACTTGTTTCCCACAATATATACTGGTAAAGAACTGTTATTCCTGTTCCCATATCTTCGCCCAAAAGCTCCTTAATTTCAAAGTTACAACAATTCAGAGGGAAGGCGGTTATATTTTCCATTCCAAAGGGAAGTTCCCACCTTCCTTGGCAGACACCTGTCTTTCAAACCAAAATGTATTGGCAGCCCAAAGTTGGGGAATCCAGTTCCTAAAGTCTGACAGAGCTGAACAGAGAAACACCATTTCTGCCAGTTTAACCAAAAAGCTGCATTTTGGTCCCAGGAGATGTGGATCAGGTCCTGTGTCCCCTTGGAGCTGGCATGGGAAATGGTAAGCCGCGTGGTGTACTGGGAGCACTGGGAAGGGGATTGCAGAGCCACTGGGAGCATGGGGGTTGAGAGGAACCAATTTGATTTTCATTTATGTCTCAACATACACTATACATGACGTGAAAAATTATTCCAGGGGCTGTACATGTACTGGGGACCCTGTCCCAGGTTTGTCCTTGGGGATGCTTCATATAACAGCCAGTCAGGAGAGAGAAATCTTCCATGAGTGGGCTGTGAGTGACACCTCACTGCCTGGTGGGACAGATGCCTGGATGCCCGGGAAAAATGTCGGGGAAAAATGCCTGGGAAAAAATGCCCGAGAAATCAGGCTGTAGGAGGAACCTTACCAAATAAAAGCAGTTAACTGTGACACAACAGGAGCCATTTTGCTTTGGGTTTCTTGGAGGGATCAGGGGCTCACTTAGATGGTCAGCTCTGCCCTCCTCCCCCTCCCCTTGCCTTTTCCTCCCTGTGATCCTTCATCTCTGTCGCACCCATTCTTCCCTGCTTGTTGCTTCCACGAGGCAGCTCATTCCTGCGATGACCTGATGCTCTGCTGCTTCCCCAGCCTGGGGCTCCACCTTCCCAAGCAGAGTAGATGCTGCCTGCACGCACCAATCACCTCTGGTGTGTTTCCCGTATTGCCTGCAGCAACGAGCCTGCTGCACCAGCCCACAGCCGTACCAGCCCATGGCAGCCAGCCCATAGCCACCAGTGCTGCAGCACTAGCCCACAGCCAGCCTGCAGCCCGTGTTCACCAATGCCAGAGACACTCAGGTGCCGCTGCTTGGAAATCACACCCAGCCACTCACAAAAGCCACAAGGGCTCGCCACATGCACACTCCATCTGCCGAGCTGATGCCGAAAGAGCGCCCAGGGTTCTTGTGGTAATGCTGTCCTTGTCTTCTGTTTCTCTCTCTTTCCCTCTTCTCCCTCTCTGCTCTCTCTTCTAATCCCCCTTCGATAAGAACACTTGCCCTCTTTTATCAATACTGACTTCTCAGATATAACATTGCCACATTTGTGCTTCATTTTCATCCAAGAAATCAACCAGAAAGAATCCTCCCGGACTGCCCCTTTCACAGTGGGACGGGACAGGGGGAGTGGGAGGGGGAATGGCAACCCCTGGGTGTGCTGCAAGCACTGTGGGGAGAGAATGGGGAAGTCACTGAGGGTACTTGGGGCACTCAGATGGGGATTGGGGAACCCGTGCAGGTACTGGGAAGGGGATGGGGGAACCTGTGGGGGGACTGGGAGAGGAAATGGGGAGCACAGGGTGCCCTGTGTAGCCTCCCCCAACTCATCACCACCTCCCTTGGAAGGATGGGCAAGCGCAGGAGCCATGGAGGGAGCACCCCCAGTGTCACCCAGTGCCTCCCGCTTCCCAGAGTGTCACAGCTTCTGTTGGAGATCCTCATAGATGTCACTGGATTCCCATGGTTGCTCATGTGGCCCCCACAGCTCCATGTAGGTTGCCTGAGGATCCTCCCCAGGGGGTGCCAGGGGCTCCAGGGGGGCCCTGTGGGAATAAGGGGGTGTGTGGAAGGGGATGGGAGGTCCTGGGGGTTTGGGAAAAAGGTGTATCATGGCTGGAGGCTGCCCTCACATTTCCTGGTGCTTCCTGGCAGCTGCAAAGGAAAACGGGAGGGGTGACTTTGGAGTCCCAGGGGCCCCCATCCACCCATGGGAGGTCCTGAATCACCACCAGACCCTGAATTCCCCCCAGGTGACCCCAGTTTCCCTAAATCCCTCTAGAACCAGTGAACTACCCACATCCCCTACCACCCTAAACCCCAAGAACCGAAAGCCTGGAAAAGAGTGGGAGCCTCTGAACTCCCCAAAAACCTCCAATAGAAGCCCCAAAATCGCTGCAAGACCCTCCAACACCGCCCCAAATCTTTGAGGACCCTGAGCAAAGGTCCTGAGCGCTCAGCACTGCCCAAGTCAGGGGCTGTGGGTGCTGCCCATCACCCCCACATTCCAGGTGGCCTCCCACCTCCCCAGGGCCCCGTTGTCTATATTGTCACCCACCCATGTTGTTCCACCGGTGCCAGCCCACAGCTACACCCACGAGCAGGACCAGGAACAAGAGGGACACGCCAATACCTGTGGCCACTGCTGGGGACAGAAGTGACACGTCAGGGTCAGCTGTCACTCTAGGGGGTCCTGCAATCTGAATGACACCGTGTGACCCCACCTGTGTTCCAGTGTCCCTGCGGTGTCACCTCCAGGGCCAGCTGAGGGCTGAGTGCCCGGAACACGTGGTGCCCGTCCTGTCCCAGCTGGTTGGTGGCCACGCACTGGTAGGTGCCCAAATGTCCCACGCTGACATTCCCAAGATCAAGAAAGGGACCCCGGGCCACCTCCTTCCCATTGTGCAGCCAGGTGAAGGTGACAGGGGCTGAGCCCACCTGCACCGAGCAGCGCAGGGTCACGGGGTCACCTGCGTGCACCTGGTGTGCCGGGGGACTGGAGGTGATGGTTGCATTGGCCACAGGAACTGTGGGGACAGATATGGGGCTTGAACTTGGCGATGTGGGATGGGGTTGACGTGGTCACTCCCAGCCCAAGAGTCCCCCTCACCCAGGATAGTGACATTCAGGGGGACACTGTCGTCCATGTTGTTCCCATTGCTGACTCTGCAGTGATAGTGGCTGCTGTCATTGTCCCCAACGTAGCGCAACTCCAGGGGGGGACCTGTGCCCAGCTGTGCCCCTGATCCCCCCCGGTGCCAGATGAAGGAAAGAGGACCTGTCCTCTGAGGCCATCACACAGCTCAGCACCAGACGTTCCCCCAGTGCCACCTGACCCTGGGAGGCTGCACCCACAGGGACACCCTTGAGAGGGGAACCCTGTGGGTGAAGGGGGGACACCAGGGGACAGTGAGGTACATTGGTGCTGGGCAGAGAGTGGCAGGGGGACCTCAGTGAGTAAGAGAGGGCAGAGAGCTGGTGGGCGGGGCGGGGGGGTGTGGGTGGAAAGGAACCCTGAAGGAACGATGGGGGATTCAGGGAAGGGACACCTGGAGAGGGATGGGGGGGGACACCAGGGAGCATGTGGGGACACAGGGAGGGGATGGCAGGTTGCAGGGAGTTGTGGAGGAAACCTGGAAAGGGATGAGGGGACCCAGCGTGGGACTGGGGAAGGACTGGGGGGACATGGAAGAGATGAGGGGATGCAAGGCAGGGATGGGGGACTTGAGATGGAACGTGGGAAAGGACAGAGGGACCGGGGAGGCACAGGGGACAGGGATGGGGGGACCGGGGGTGGGATCCGGGAAGGGATGAGGGGACTCGGAAAAGGTGTCAGGGAACGATCCGAGAAGCCATGGAGGGACTTGGGGCACGGATGCGGGACCTGGGAAAGGATGGAAGGACCTGGGGAGGGACCTGGGCAGCGACTGGGAGACCCGGGAATGGTGTCAGGAGGGGCTGGGGGTACCCAGGCCAGGCTGAGTGTCCTCAGCCAAGGGACCCAGGAGGCTGTCGGGGCTCCCCGTGCAGACCTGGGCAGGGCTCTTCTGCACGGCCCCTCCCTGGGAGCGCACCTGGCAGCTGTAATTCCCCGAGTGGGAGACCCCCACGGCAGGCACCAGGAGCTGCGGAGACCCCTGCGGGCCCCCCACCAAGTGCCCGTCCGGTAGAAGAGGTGCAGGAGAGGGGCTGGGGGCCGCAGGGGGCTGGGGATGCTGAGGCAGCTGAGATTGAGGGGGATCCCAGGGTGGGCTCGGGGGGACCCTCCAGCACTGGTGCCGTGAAGAGCTCTGGGAAGGAGAGGGGGGGGAGGTTTGTGACTCTGAGTCCCTGGGGAGGGGCTATGGGGGTGTCGGGGTGGCAGCTCTGGGGTGCTCACCGTGCACTGTCACTGTCACTGTCACTGGCGCTGACTGGGCCAGCGGTGACAGCTCGGATTTCACCCGGCCCCTGCACCTGTAGTCACCACTGTGGTGCAGCTGCAGAGGGGACAGGGACAGCTCCGTCCCATGGTGGGGCATCCTCACTTCCTTGTCCCCATGGTAGAATCGCACCCCAATGACCAAAATGTCCTGCATGGCCCGGCAGCGCAGTGTCACCGTGTCCCCCTCCAGCAGCGGCTGCGCCGGCACTTGCAGGACCAACAGGTCTGTGGGACAAGGGGGTCCTGTCACACCGTTCAAAGGGGGAACGCCCATTGGGTCACACCCAGTGCACCAGGGGTCCCCAGTTCCTCGACTCCACACTGGGATGCCCTGGGAGGTCCCCGTGTGCAGGGGACAGGCTCTGGTCACACCAGGGGGTGACCCATGGAGCAGAGCCCACCCAGAGCCCCTGGGGTCCCTGCAGGTGCCAGGCTGGGGACACCCAAAACCCCCTCACCATTTAAGACCCTCAGGGGGGAACTGAGCCCGGTGCCAGCTCTGTAACACATGTATTCACCACTCTCGGTGACAACCAAGTCAGGTCCCTCCTGCTCCCATCGCTTCCCATCCTTTTTCCAGGTGGTGGCACCGGAAGTCCCCGAGCCCTGGCAGGTCAGTGTCACCGGGTCCCACAGCACCGCCGGCCTCCAGGGGGGCTCCACCAGGAGCTGGGTGGTCTGGGTACCTGTGGGTGACAGGGGACACCAGCATGCCAGGGCCACCATGGGGCTGGGGACAGCGGGGCAGGAACATGGCATCCCCTGAGGACTCACCAGCGAGGCCGAGGGTCTGGGCTGGAAAAGAGAAGGGACAGAGCTGGGTGGGGGTGACATTGCGGGGACAGCAGGACCCAGGGAACAGGGTGTGGGGTCTGTCCTTGAACTGTCCCTGTGGGGGCACTGATGTGGCACAGATGTCTCGACCACCCTTTGCTCAGGCAGGACATGGAGACATTGAAGATACCCCAGGCATGGGGACCCTGTGCTGGCATAGGTCACCTTCATCAGCCTCACAGCCTCTGTCCCCATGGCTCATCTGTATGGTGCTCATCCCCTTGTCCCTGTCCCTGCATCCCTGTCTCCTTGTCACCTTGGCCACCCCATGACCCCGCACACCTCATGCACTGGCTCTGCTGGCCTTGGGGACCTCAGGGGACCCCGCAGCCCTCCTGTGCCCCCTCCCCACTGGTCTCTGCCTCATCAGGGCCCATCCCCGGGGTGTCAGGCCCGTGTCTGGGGCACTCACCCCACAGGAACAGCAGTGCCACCTTCCCAGCTATCCCCGTGTCCCCAGCCATCCAGGCTGGCTGTCACTTGCTGATGTGGCCACCGGTCCCCTGAGTAGTGGCTCTTCGGACAAAGGGGAAGGAAGTGAGGTCAGGCCTCGTCCCCACGTAGTGGGTGTTTTTGTTGGGGGCAGGGTGGCCACAAGCTGGGGACAGGCTGTGGGCAGGTGGGGATAGGCTGGGGACAAGGCTGGGTGTCACACAGTGGGACGTGAGGTTCTCAGGAGTGGGGTTCTCAGGGTTTTTGGGGAGCCAGGGATGACTGTCCGGGGTAATGGGGTGGTCCCAGGGCTGAGGTCCATGGGGAATGGGTTTTCTGAGGAGGGGGAGTCAATGGGGATGGGAGTGCAATGGGAATGGGGTCCCCAGGTCTGGAGGGACTCAAGGCTGGGAGTCCCAGGGGAACGTGGGCTCCAGGGATTTGGGGTCATGGGATGGGATGTGAGGACAATGGAAGGTCCCGTGTGAATGGGGTGTCCTTGGAGAATCAAGGTCTTTAAGGGAAGGGGGATTGTAGGGGCTGGAATGAATGGGAGAGGATTCCTTGGGACATGGAGATCCTGGGAATTGACAGTTGCAGGATGAGAGTCAAAGGGAGAGGGGGACATGAGGAATGGGTGTCCCAGGGATGGGCAGTGGCTGGGTGGGCTTTTGGGTCAAAGCTCCTTCCCTGGGTGCTTCAGATTTTGGGGTGACCCAGGGTCTAGCACAGCCCACATGTTATAGATGAGCAATGTAATTGTTGGCTCTCACAATAAAGAGATGAATATTACGTGTATGTTAAGAAATTTTTATTGATGTATGGTTCTGTTATTGTGGTAAGTGCTCCCACAGTCCTCTTTCCCCTCCCCCTTGTATTGTTGTCAGGGGATGGCCTTGGTAGGGGGGCATTGGGGGAGGGCCAGCTTGTTCCTAGGAGGCGTGGCATGGCAACACCTGACCTCCAATCAAATTGCAAGAAAGCAGTCTCCACCAATGGATGGAGAAGAGAAGTTGACTGACAGGCTTTGGGAGGGGCCAAAATTGGCTGATGTAACACCAGGAGTATAAAAGGCACTGCAGCCATTTTGTAGATGAGTACATGGTGGTTTAGTTCCATGCTCCCAGTGCTGCTCTTTCTCCTTTTTCAGTCTTTTGTTGTATTTTGTTAAGGTTTAATAAACCTTTGAAATTGGAAAAGTGAGCATTGTTTCTCACAAATGGGGACTCGGTCTGGGATATACACCTCCTCTCCATTGTTGTGGGTAAATTAAGTTGAATGGGAGAGTTGTGGTTTGTTGTTTGCTGGGGTTGTTGGAGCTGCGTTTGTGTTTGGAGTTTGGGTTTTTCACTTTGTGATGCGTGACCACCGGGGAGGGGGAGCTGAGAGGTGATAGCATGAGGGAGTTTCGGCCTAAGGAGTGACGTCACAGAGAAACTGGATTGGCGCACCACGGCAGCCAATCACTTGACAGAGTTGCCAAACAATTGGACAGAAATGCGCCATCAAGTTGGACCATTCAGGAACCACAGACGGGAGCCAATTAGAAGACTGATGATCTGAAGCCACCTGGAGCTATAAAAGGACTCCCCCGGGGAGAAGTGGGGTCCTCCAGATGTACTTGAGACAAAAGGAGCACCTAGCATGTGTGCTGTCCTTTTTTTTGTTTAGGTCTGCTTTGTCACTGAGGACTTTGGGCTTATCCCAGGTCCCTGTTTCCAGTTGTTTTCTTCAATAAAAAAAACCCGACTTAACCGAATGATGGTGACTTGCTCCTTTGTAACATACATGGACCTAGGAATTTTCAAAAGACAAGCACGCCCCACTGTGAGTTCGGCGACTCAATCAATTCCTCCTGGGACCATCGGTGATCACAGGTCGAAACTCCGGGGACAGCAGAAGACTGAAAAAGAAAAAATAAAGGTGGAAGAAAAAAAGCCCTCTGGGGAAAAAACTGCAGATGATCTGGAAGACTGTGAGTATTTGTGTGTGTGTGTGAGAGTCCGGGAGTGTGCTTAGAGTGTGTGTGACACTTGAAAGAGTTGCCGGATTAAGAGAAGACTTAAGAGCACCTGGGGACACCAGGGTGAGGGTTACCGGTTTTAATGGGACTCAAGATCTCCTGAGGATGTCAGGTTGAGAGTCTCTGGATTTAGGGGGTGTCAGATTGGTGGTGGCCGCACTTGTATCGGGAGGTTCCGAGCATGTGGTGCTGTCAGTGGCAGAGGCAGCCAAGTGACGCAGACCGCGCTTGTCTGGGGCGAGGGGCCTCTGGCGGCAGGGGCAGCCAGGTGGTGCAGAGGAGCCGTGGGGGCCCCCGTGGTGAGACATGGGGTAAGAAGTTGGAAGGGCCGCAATTAGGAAATAGACATTTAGAAGACGTATATGGCTTGATATTTGCTGCATTTCACTATACTCACCATCTGGGAAAGGAAAGCAGAATGTATGAGAACAACATGAAGGAATGCAAGGATGGGCGATAAGGAGGACGACCACTGGAACAGGATACAAACACCCTGAGCCCCAAGGATGCTAAGATAGCAAGACTCTGTAAGTTCCTGGGACTGAGATTAGACTGACCATCTAGCTTGGGCTGTGACCAAGGGATCAGCGAGCATGTGCCAGCAGAGGGGGTCAGAAGTTTGTTCTCCAAAAAAGGCTTCTTTACTTTCTCCTTACGACCACCGACGACCACCAGAGAGAACTGCACAGGCGCACAGGAGTGATAAGATAAGTAGCATATGGAAATGGAACACGGTGGAGCTGGGGAATGAATATGCATGGGGGTATTGTGAAATATAATGCATATGTAATTTTTTAGAGGATAAAAGAGAATGCAACAAATGAGTCAGCACGCACGTATTGTGAGACAATTATCCTCCATGCGTCCACCTGCTGAATAAAATACATACCTACTTTAAAACTCCTTTCTCTTGGGTTTTAAAGTTATTCTGCATCTCAGTGGGTAGTAGTGAGAGGGGCCCAGCACAGTAACTCCTGACACTCGCTGACCCAGCGGAACTGACCCAGTGGTACGGGAGTCCCCAGATAGCAGGTGAGTTGTTTATTTGCTTTTGTTTTCCAGGGAGAAGGTAAGCTTTGTTTTTAATTTTTTTTTCCCCTCTCCTTTCCTTTCTTTCCTTTTTTCCCCCTTTCTTTTCCTTCTAGCTGATGGGAAACTGTCAGGTGGGCCTGTAGTTGGCTGCTTGGGAAGGCAGGCTTTGTGAAGAAGGTCTGTGGTTGGCTGGTTGGAAGGCTGACCTTGACCACAGAGTCTGTTATTGGCTGGTTGGGCAGGCAGGTTTTGTTGGGAAGGCCTGTGATTGGCTGGTTGGGAAGGCGGGTTTTGTCAGGAGAGCTGTGATTGGCTGTCAGGATAGGACTGGGAGCAAGTAGAGAATCCCTGAGGAGAAAAGAAGGAAGTGAAAAATATCAGCAAATATACTCCCAAACAGCCCCTGGGGCAGTAGACAAACCCCGTGGAGATTTTCTTCCTGGCTACCTCATATTTTGGAGTGACCCAGGGCCCAGAACAGCCTTCATGTTATAGATGAGCAATGCAATGGTTGGCTCTCACAATTAAGGGATGAATATTATGTGTGTGTTAAGAGAAGTTTTATTGATGTATAGTTGTGTTATTGTGATAAGCCCTCCCATAGTCCTCTTTCCCCGTCCCTTGTATTGTTGTTAGGGGATGGCCTCAGTAGTCTGTCACAGTACAGACAGTCTGGAGCTGGACAGATAAATCTGGCTATAAGAAGAAACCCAATTAGGCTCTCCTAGTTCGATAAACAAGTCCCTAGGTGAACAACCATATGAAAGATTTAAACTCAGAGGCCTCAACCAATCCCTTCCAACCCTAAATGCAGATGTATCATTGGCCGGGGAGATGGGCAGTGTTAAAGCCCAGACAAATCAGTTGTCTCGATCTGGGAGTTTTGAACTCCCTATATAGGAAGGCTCCAAACAATAAAACTGGCTGTTTGCCTCATGATCAAGAAGACTGGAGTCACGATTTCTGTCTCCAACCTACAACCGCATGTAATTCGTGATGCTCCCATGTGAGGACAACAGCCGTCCCATGAGCAGAGCAGAGGGAGACAGAACAGCCCATGAGGCTGTATAAAAATTTGATGAGCAAGGAGAGCTGCCAAAACAGCAAGAAGAACTGACCAAAAGGTGTGAAGAGCTGACAAAAATCTGGATTCCCCTTTGTAAGTACTCCATTATGGTATTTAAACATTGTAAATAGAAAATGGTGCTGAAGACATGGCAGGATGGTTTTCACTGGAAGAAAACCCCATGGTCAAGGTATTGATTCTCCTTTTACCTAAATGGGGAGTAAAGTACACACAGCAGGCATTGCTAGCCTTGCTGGTGCGCTCTGGGAACCACAGACTGAATTCTATAAAGCCCCGGGAAACTGTTTCGGACTTGCTGGGGTAGTTGGAAGCTCAGGGGGATGCAGAGATGGCAGTAAAGACACTGTGGACACCCCCTGCTGAAACACCCACCAAGGACACGGAATGGGGCAGAGCGGCAGGTGAAAAACCGAGAGGGGAGCAGCTGTTATTTGCCAGAGGTCCCACACTGAAACTGGCACCAGGTGCATCCTCGGAATGCCCGGGGCCCCCCACACCCCAGCTACAGAGACCATCTTTGGGCTCCGCACCCCATAATGTGCCACAGACACAGCCTGCCGAAAAACCCCAAGATGGCGGAGAGCACATGTAGGGCGAGGCACTCACCAAGATGGTGCTCGCCACATGGCGCAGGAGGTGCCTGCTCAAGATGGCGGAGTGCCTTGTCACCAGAGGGTGGAAGAGAAGCCTCGCTAGTCTGTCACAATATGGTCTGGAGCTGGACAGATACATCTGGCTCTAATAAGAAAACCAGTAAGGCTCTCCTAGTTCGATAAACAAGTCCCTAAGTGAACAACCATGGGGCAGATTTCAACTCAAACAGAGACCTCAGCCAATCCCTCCCAACCCTAAATGCAGATGTATCATTGGCCCGGGAGTTGGGCCATGTAAAGACTCACACCAATCAGTGCCTAGATCCAGGAGTTTTGAACTCCATATATAAGAAGGTTCCAAACAATAAAACCAGCTGTTTGCCTCATGATCAAGAGGACTGGAGTCACGAGCCCAGGGTCACATGCTGGAGCTTGAGTACGTCGATGTGGGACATTCGGGCACCTACCAGTGCGTGCCACCAACCAGGGACAGGACGGGCACCACGTGTTTCGGGCACTCAGCCCTGAGCTGGCCCTGGAGGTGACCCCTGGCTCACCCTGGGTCACAGGTGGGGTCACACGGGGTCACAGGCGTTTCCAGGACATTCTGGGGTTCTTGGTGTCCCCGATGTGTCCCCTCTGTCCCCAGCAGTGGCTGTGAATGTCGGCAGGACCCTCCTGTTCCTGGTCCTGCTCCTGGCTGTCATCGGGGGCTGTCACTGCTGGCACCGCCAGGGTGGGTGACAATGGGGGAGGGATGGGAGTCCTGGAGTGAGGGGAAGCCCCCAGAGTGGGGGCAGAGACGGGGCAGCACCCAGAGCCTCTGAGCTGGGGGAAACTGAGCCCAGAGTGACCTCGGCTGGGGGTCCTGGGGGATTTGGGGGAGAATTTGGAGGATCCTGGTTGGGCTTCCGGGGCATCCCTGGGTGGGCTTTGAGGAACAGTGGGGTGGCAGTGGGAGCTCCTGGAGGGTTTTGGGAGCCCTTGGAGAGCAGTGCAGGGATGTTGGGGGATCTTTCTGGGGTCCTGGGGGAGTTTGGGTGTTTCCCCTCCCTGCTGGGCTTGGGTTTCTGGGGCTCAGAGGGTGGGAGCACTGGGGGGGTTGGGGACACTGCGGTGGTGCAGAAGTTCTGGGGGGTTAAGGGGGGCTTGGAGTGACTGAGAGAATCAGGGGTCGAGAAGGAATCGGGGCTCCAGTGGGTATTTGGAGGTCCTGTGGGTGTTTGGAGCTGCTGAGGTCCCAGGAATGCTCAGGGAGTTTTGGCCCCACAGTCACCCCCTCCCGTTTTCCTTGCAGCCACCAGGAAGGCCCAGGACAGGTGAGTGGGGGGCTCTGACCAAGACTCCCCTTTCCCCCTCCCCAGACACCCCTCAGACCCCCCCTTATCCCCACAGGACCACCCCCAGAGGAGGGGGCAGTGCTGGACGCCAACGTCGTGGGCACCAAGCGGGCAGGGGGGGAGTACAGGGGGGGACAGGGACACGTCAGCCACGGGTGTCACCCCCCACCCAGGTTCCCACAACCAGTGTCACTCTCAGGGCCCCCACAGGTGTCCCCTGGCCCTGCCCCACCTCGGGATCTAAAAGTGACCAACATGGAACTGCTGAGGTCCTATGAGGGACAGCAGGACACCCATGACACCTTTGAGAGTGTGCTGTGACACTTGGGGACACTGGCAGCACTGGGGGGCATCAATTCCCCTCAGTGGTCCCTTCTTCCTCTTCACAGACCTCCATGGAGCTCCTCATTCCCACCTAGTGCCAGGTGGGCACATGACCCTTTTTCTTCTTATTGTACCCAAAATTCAGCAATTTGATTAAACTGTGTGAGAAACAAGGCTCACTCTTTCAAATTTTTAAATGTTTAATACAGGATAAATTGAAAGCAAAAAGCATGCAGGGTGCTTGGCAACTGCCAGATGCACACGGTTATCTCTAACAATTCTTCTTCTGTACCTTTTCATTGTATTGGTTAAATACATATTCAAGAAGATTATACATATTCAAACATTCTCTCGAGTTTACATGTTCCGGGAATTCTTTTGCTTCATTGACCCTTGACCCATTTTCTTAAAGTACATGCAATACTGCAGATGAAGTTGATATATTTTACTTCCTCCCAAGGCCCTCTGGTCTGTGGTTTGACAGATCTTGGTAACTGAAGAGTCAGTGGTGAGTTCCTCTTTGCATTCTTTTGTTTGATGTTTATTTACTTGGTTCTTTTCAATGTTATCTCATCATACAGATAAGATACTCCACCAGTACATTTTAATCAGCTATTTAAAAATTATCTGAGGTATTCTCACCATTGCAGTTAATTACACAAATAAAGGCATTAGCTACTACAGTTACTACAGTTACAGTTACATTACTACAGTTAATGTTATAACACACAGCACATGGTCTCTATTTGGATATTTTGTGAGAGCCTCAACAAAAATATATTTATCCCACTAAAATATATTATTGACACAGGGATTAGGGTAAAAAGGCTGACCAATTCTACTCTATCTAAAGCAGTTTAAAAGTGATTGCAAACTGTACTATATTGTTGCATCATGTTGCAACCGAGCTCATCATGTCCAGGGAGGTGCAGCTGCTGGTGCCAGGCATTGGAACAAATCAGATCGCTCTCCATTTTATTAAGTTGGAGAATCCATTTATTACTCCCAGGGATGGAGGAGGGTGACAAAGATGAAAGACAAGGCAAAGGCAGGGTCATGGGGTTTTTATGGGGTATCATAGGGTGGAGTTTAGGGGTTGGATCAAGGGAAGAGTTATTAGCAACACAAGAAGGGTAAAATCAAATTCCCACCTCTTAGGCCGAGGCACTCCACATTATATCAAAATAATAGCAAAAGCCAATAACTACATAGTTATTTATAACATAGTTATTTATATATGTTATAAATTTATTATATATTTATTATATATTTATTATATATTTATATATTTATATATTTATAACATAGTTATTTATAACAGAGGTAAGGTTGATTGAAGGATTTTTTTGACTTCACCTTATCCTGCCCTGATTTTGTCAGCAATGAATTCAATTCATATCTCTAATTCTGATGCTATTTTGCCCATGACAGGATTTGATGAGAAATTTCTTCTGGTCCTTGTCTCAACCCAGGAACCCTTCCCTGAAATTTCCCTCCTGGTCCAGGGGCGGAGGGCAGTGAGAGCGCAGCTTTGGTGGGTGCGGGGCATCCGGCCACTGTCCATGCACGGCAAGGCAGGAAGGAGGAGGAGGGTCGCAGTCAGGTTGTTGAGCAGATGGGTGTGGGATTTGCAGCACTTGTTGGGCTCTCTCAGCCCCTGGGGCAGACAGGGACCAAATGATCAATTGCTGCATTTCCGCACTGCTTCCCTCACAGCTGCCCCTGCAGGGGGGGTTTCCAGCCAGCCCTGCTCTGAAAACATCCAAGGCCCCCACAGAGCTACTGCTTGGGCTCCCATTGCCTTCTGTGCTTCTTGCAGGGCTGAGCAAACCACAGGCACGCCTTCTTCCCCCACACAATTCTCACCTTTGCAGCAGCTCGAAAGCTGCCAGAATCAAAGCCCAGGGGGTGGGCGGGGAGGGGGACCTGGCTGAGGTGCTGGCTGCCAGCTGGGGCTGGCCAGAGCAGGGCTGGCCAATGCCCATCCCTGTGCCCTGGGGCTGGGCCATGGCTGGGCCCCACCCTGGCATGGCCACTGGCTTCAAGGAGGAGCACTTGGGGAGCTCCTTCCTGCCTGCCTGGGGCTCCATTCCCAAGCTGCTCTTGCTGGCTCAGATCCTGCAGGGGAAAAGCAAGAATGGAATGGAACAAATGTTTGGAACAATTTTTCTTTCAAACCCCAAGAAATCCAAAGTGTCCCAAGCCCTCAGGACAAAAACTCCATGCCGGATGTAGTGGGGATCAGGAGTGACTGGGGGCAGCCTCCAAGTGCTTCAGCCAACCCCAATTCACATGATGTTAGCCCTGTGGATGAAACTGGGGACAAATCATCCATTTCTCTTGTAAAATCTACAGTTGTTCCAGTGCTGTGGGGGAAGGGCCAGAAGGGTTCTCGTGTCTTGCAGATTCTGGGGGGAAGCATCTGGGATTTGTTCCTTGTTGGGAGCTTTCCCTGGAAATTCTTCCTTTTGTGGCCTTTTGATACTGGATCTTGTTGCTGTTGCTGTTGGTTTTGTTCTCTCTTTTTGTTTCAGGAAATTGTTCTTGTCTTGTCCCTTCAGGATCTTTGCCTTCTGTGTCTCCACTGAGTGTGGGAGAGGCAGCAGCCCCTGGTTTTTAGTGTGTTGGAGGTCAGGATTTTTTCCTCTTGTTTTCTTTCTCTCCAGGAATTTTCTCCCATTTGTTGCTAAAGAGAACAACGACCATCCCAAGAGAGACTAAAGAAGTGGCCATGGTGGGGAAGGGGTGCAGCTGGCTGGAGCCTCTCAGCCTGTGGGGTTTTTCTCTTGGGAAGGGCAGAGATACGGCAAGATTTTGGTTTGGGTGTGGGGGCTGGGCTCAGCTGCCAGCTCTGTCTCCATCTGGGGATCAGAAGGAACAGTCAAACTGCTTACAGCAGGGAGAATTCACTGCCCTGTACTGCTTCTTCTTACTGTGGGTGAGCCTTTGCTCAGAAGAGCAGCCATCGAACTGTGACCTTATTAACATCCACTTTGACTGGAAAGAACCCTCACCAACTCCTCAGGCACCTCAGGAGAAAACCCAGGACCCGAACTGCTCCTTCTCAGAGGGAGCCTCTCTGGCTGCGTTTGGGAGCCACGCTGCTGCTGCCCAGCCCCACCGTTTTTCTGCCTTAGCTCTGGGTTTTTTTGCTACACTGGAATCCAACACCGCGTGCCTGCTGGGACAGCCCGCGGCTCTTGCTACAGCTGCGGAGTTTCTGTTCGTTTTTCTTTTGCCACTCTGGGGTCTGCTCACCTCTGCCATTCCAGCTTGCTGCTTCCAATGTTCCTGCTACAGCAGATTTCATTATCCCGAGGGTAACTGGGACAAATTCCTGTGAGTTTGTAAAGGAAGGCACTTTTCCACCCCTTGTGCCGGCTGTGCCTGCCATTACCATGGAGAGAGAGAGACACAGAGAGACAGCCGAGCTGGTGCCACATCGCCCCCTACAGCTGTGGGGGAATCATTGCACTCACCCCGCCCAGACAGGAGCCACCAGCGCCCCTGCCGGCTGTGCCCAGAACTGCACCAGAGGGGAAGGGCCTGCAGCCATTGTTGAGTTTCTGGTTCTGTTTGTTGCTGCCATTGTTAGAACACTGTTTTCCTTGTGATCTATATATTTGTCTATATCTATATCTATATCTGTAGATGGAATGAGTTATACAAGTTATATTGAGAACAACAAAAAAATTCACAAATCAAAAGGCTTGTCTACAAAATGGTGGCTTTTCCTTTTATACCCCTGGTGCTGCATCAGCTTGATGCATATTCATTTGATTTTACACAGTCTCAGCCCCTGTCACTCATTTCAGTGCCAACTCAGTTTTGTCACTGTGGTCCTCAGGGCTATCATTGGATGAAATTCTGGTACTTTTAAGGTCGTGTCCCAAAGGCTTGGCCAACAACAGTCCATCCAATGTAAACCCACAAAACCTACCTTGTAACACAAACCCATTCCCTCGAAAACCAAACTTCTGACCGGGCCACCGTAAGAACATCCACCACTCCACAACACAAAGCACTATCCCAACACTAACAACATCACAATATTTATTCAACAATATGATCAATAATGTAATATCAATTCATATAATACCCAGCAAAAGTCAACTTCCGTTAACTTGTTTCTCACAATATATACTGGTAAAGAACTGTTATTCCTGTTCCCATATCTTCGCCCAAAAGCTCCTTAATTTCAAAGTTACAACAATTCAGAGGGAAGGCGGTTATATTTTCCATTCCAAGGAAGTTCCATCTTCCTTGGCAGACACCTGTCTTTCAAACCAAAATGTATTGGCAGCCCAAAGTTGGGGAATCCAGTTCCTAAAGTCTGACAGAGCTGAACAGAGAAACACCATTTCTGCCAGTTTAACCAAAAAGCTGCATTTTGGTCCCAGGAGATGTGAATCAGGTCCTGTGTCCCCTTGGAGCTGGCATGGGCAATGGTAAGCCGCGTGGTGTACTGGGAGCACTGGGAAGGGGATTGCAGAGCCACTGGGAGCATGGGGGTTGAGAGGAACCAATTTGATTTTCATTTATGTCTCAACATACACTATACATGAGGTGAAAAATTATTCCAGGGGCTGTACATGTACTGGGGACCCTGTCCCAGGTTTGTCCTTGGGGATGCTTCATGTAACAGCCAGTCAGGAGAGAGAAATCTTCCATGAGTGGGTTGTGAGTGACACCTCACTGCCTGGTGGGACAGATGCCTGGATGCCCGAGAAAAATGTCGGGGAAAAATGCCCGGGAAGAAATGCCTGGGAAATCAGGTTGTAGGAGGAAGCTTACCAAAGAAAAGCAGTTAACTGTGACACAGCAGGAGCCATTTTGCTTTGGGTTTCTTGGAGGGATCAGGGGCTCACTTAGATGGTCAGCTCTGCCCTCCTCCCCCTCCCCTTGCCTTTTCCTCCCTTTGATCCTTCCTCCCTGTCCGCACCCATTCTTCCCTGCTTTGTTGCTTCCACGAGGCAGCTCATTCCTGCGATGACCTGATGCTCTGCTGCTTCCCAACCTGGTGCTCCACCTTCTCCAATGGAGCAGATGCTGCTCGCACGCAGTCACGGCTGCTGCCACCAGGGTTTCCCCCATTGCCTGCCACACCAGCCCCAACCTGGTGCTCTTCCACTTTCTCAGCAGAGCAGATGCTGCCTGCACGCACCATCACTCTGGTGTGTTTCCTGTATTGCCTGCAGCAACGAGCCTGCTGCACCAGCCCACAGCAGTACAGTCCGTGGCAGCCAGCCCATAGCCACCAGTGCTGCAGCACTAGCCCACAGCCAGCCTGCAGCCAGTGTTCACCAATGCCAGAGACACGCCAGCCACTCACAAAAGCCACAAGGGCTCGCCACATGCACACTCCATCTGCCAAGCTGATGCCGAAAGAGCGCCCAGGGTTCTTGTGGTAATGCTGTCCCTGTCTTCTGTTTCTCTCTCTTTCCCTCTTCTCCCCCTCTGCTCTCTCTTCTAATCCTCCTTCGATAAGAACACTTGCCCTCTTTTATCAATACTGACTTCTCAGATATAACATTGCCACATTTGTGCTTCATTTTCATCCAAGAAATCAACCAGAAAGAATCCTCCCGGACTGCCCCTTTCACAGTGGGACAGGACAGGGGGAGTGGGAGGGGGAATGGCGACCCCTGGGTGTGCTGCAAGCACTGTGGGGAGAGAATGGGGAAGTCACTGAGGGTACTTGGGGCACTCAGATGGGGATTGGGGAGCCCGTGCAGGTACTGGGAAGGGGATGGGGGAGCCCCTGGGGGGACTGGGAGAGGAGATGGGAAGCACAGGGTGCCCTGTGTAGCCTCCCCCAACTCATCACCAGCTCCATTGGAAGGATGGGCAAGCACAGGAGCCATGGAGGGAGCAGCCGCAGTGTCACCCAGTGCCTCCCGCTTCCCAGAGTGTCACAGCTTCTGTTGGAGATCCTCATAGATGTCACTGGGTTCCCACGGTTGCTCATGTGGCCCCCGCAGCTCCATGTAGGTCGCCTGGGGATCCTCCCCATGGGGTGCCAGGGGCTCCAGGGGGGCCCTGTGGGAATAAGGGGGTGTGTGGAAGGGGATGGGAGGTCCTGGGGGTTTGGGTGAAAGGTGTATGATGGCTGGAGGCTGCACTCACCTTTCCTGGTGCTTCCTGGCAGCTGCAAAGGAAAACTGGAGGGGTGAGTTTGGAGTCCCAGGGGCCCCCATCCACCCATGGGAGTCCTGAATCACCACCAGACCCTGAATTCCTCCCAGGTGACCCCAGTTTCCCTAAATCCCTCTAGAACCAGTGAACTACCCCACATCCCCTAACACCCTAAACCCCAAGAACCCAAAGCCTGGAAAAGAGTGGGAGCCTCTGAACTCCCCAAAAACCTCCAATAGAAGCCCCAAAATCCCTGCAAGACCCTCCAACACCACCCCAAATCTTTGAGGACCCTGAGCAAAGGTCCTGAGCACTCAGCACTGCCCAAGTCAGGGGCTTTGGGTGCTGCCCATCACCCCCACATTCCAGGTGGCCTCCCACCTCCCCAGGGCCCCGGGTGCCCCCATTGTCACCCACCCGTGTTGTTCCACCAGTGCCAGCCCACAGCTACACCCACGAGCAGGACCAGGAACAGGAGGGACCCGC
>JAJEOU010001466.1:0-10707 GCA_021534815.1 Acrocephalus arundinaceus
TTATTTTACCCCAGTTGTGGATGTTTTGATGAGATAAACATGGAATCTATTCAGGTGGGAAAAGATCTCCAAGATCACCCAGCATTGCTTGATGCCACATGAAGAAAAAACTGGACAGAGCAGATGAGATTTTTTGGGTTGTAACATCAACAAATCAGCTCTTCCCAAATAATTTCCAATGTTGATCAAAGTCTTGATGCATGTTGCTTTACCAGCATTCATCCAGGTGCCTATGGGGGTGCAGGAGGACATGGAGACTACCAGCCAGGTGTCTTCCTGTTGGGGGTTAGCCTTGTTTCTTTTTTCACCTATAGAATTTTTCCCAAGAGTTGCAAGCAATGATGGCCGGGTACTTATGAGTGATCAGGTGAAGAAAAGCATGGAGGGTAGCACTTAGCTACACCCTTGTCTCCGGGAGTTTTTTTCCCGAGGGTGGGGGGGGGGGGGAGAGAAAGACGGGGGCTGGGGAGGGGGAGGGGCAGCTTCACTTTTGGTGTGGTCTGCGTCGGGAGCGGACGGGGGCTGCCATTGCTGTGTGAGTTTCTCACTGGCACCACCGGGATCTGATCCTGGAGAGAGAGAGCTACTATCATCTGCTCGTGTGCCCAGATCCGGATTCCTCCTTTTGCTGCCCTGCTGCGGCGGCCTCGGCTGGGCATCCTGTCCCACTGCCTCGGCGCTGTTTTAGAGCTGCTGCACCGCGGGCCTGCACTGGCCTATCCTGCCAGACATCTCTGCCCTCCAGTGACCACCGACTGAGCTCCGAACTTCATCCGATCCACCAGCCCGGGATTCCCCACCGTTCCAGCTTGGTACTTTTCTTTAGAGTCCCCCAGAGACCAGACTGCCCCGGGTTTTGTGGGACCAAGCTCCGTCAAGGTCCCTGGTTCTGTTTTCGCTATTAATTGCTGTAGTTGTTGTTTGTTTGCCTTGTTATACCTATTAGTACAGAACTGTTATTCCTATCCCCATATCTCTGCCTGAGAGCCGTTTTAATTTTCTAAATTATAATAATTTGAGGGAAGGGGATTTGAATTATCCATTCCAAGAGAGGCCCTGCCTCTCTTTAGCAGATACCTGTCTTCTTTCAAAACCAAGACAGATTTTGGTGCCCAGACGTGGGGCTTGAGGGAATTGAGAGAAAAAAGGGAATAACAGTTCTTAAGTGACCTAATTCTTGTTCATTCTTGTTCACTGGATATAGAAACCTTGATAGTAACGCCATGTGGTCTAACTCATCCTGGTTCGGGTGGCATGTGGTTGTGGCTTTATTTTGCCCATTTGCAGGCCCTTACCTAAACATGGGCCCTATAACAAAAGCTACTGTGGCTGTTATCCAGTTTGTTTTATGGGCTGATAAGGTGAGGAATTCACTGATTTTTAACTTGCTCTGGACAGCAGGCACGTGGATACATGGCTATCACATACTAAGTGGGTGTATTTGGGGTTACTTTAAGAATGGTACTTTCTGTGAGGAAATGACAGTGAGAGAAGTTTTCCAGACCTTTAGCCAGTTCCTTATGCCTACTCCACCAGCTTTTGAAGAGTTCAAATTTCCTCTAGAAACTAACCAAATGTTGCTGATGATCCTAGCTTATTTAGCTTTCAAAGATAAGGTGAGGTCAATTTGGAGCATGCACAGACTAGAGATATTGCTGTGGGGCCTGACACTGCCCCAGAGGCTAGAGATACTGCTGTAAGGCCTGATACTGCCCCAGAGGCTGGAGAATGCTGCCATAGAGCCTGGATACTGCCCCAGAGACTGGGATGCTGGCCCACTGCCTGACCCTGCCCCGCAGCCCACCCCAGAAATGAACCACCCCAGTTGGGTGGGGGTTCTAGTGAAAGAGATACGTGAGATGAGCCAAGTGCTGAAAGAATACACTTCCCCAGCTGGTGAGAAGCCCTCCCCTTGCCCTGAAAAGGAGAATCTGATGGTGCAGCAGTGGAACCCACAGAGGTTACAACCGTCCAGGTTCCAGCTGAACCACAGGACCAGTCACAACCAGCTGCAGTTGCCCCTGTAGAAACAAAGAAGTCTAAGATGAAATCAGAGCACCCAGGTAATAAGGATAAGAAAGAGGGCCCTCACAGCCCACAGGGGAACCAGAGGTTGAGATTATCACGAGTCCCTGACTTATGAAAGCCTACGTAATCTGCAAAAAGATATTGCACGACGGGGACGTGAGGCTTATACAACTTGGTTACTTCGGGTTTGGGACCTTATAGGTACAGGCGTGCAACTGGATGGTGGTGAGGCAAGGAACTTGGACCCTTGACCCAGGACTCAGGGGTGAATCAAGTATTTGTAAGGGAGCAAGGGCCCCTTCCCCTCTGGGAGCGACTTCTAATGAGTGTAAGGGAGAGGTTTGTCCACAGAGACAGAATGCAGGAGCACCATCATAGAAGTCATTGGAAGACCCTTGAGGAAGGGATCCAACAGCTGAGGGAAGTGGCAATATTAGAGGTACTCTTTGGGAGGGGTGGACAGCATGACAATGACCCTGACAAGGTCAGGTGCACAGGGCAGATGTTGTGGAACCTGGCAAGTAAGGGCCATCTCAATACACCACCTTCATTGCAATGATCAATCCTGATAGCAACCGAGAGACAGTGGGTTCTGTCGCCAACAGGCTCAGAAATTATGAGAGCATGATCAGTGGCCCATGCAGGCTCAGGTCTCTGCAGTAGTTAAGGAACTCAAAGAGGAGATAAGGGAGGTGAGGGAGGAGATGAGGAGGAACAGTTCCCATGTGGCACCGGTGCGAGTCACAGGCCCCAGAGCCAGAGCCCAACGCCCTCCAGCTAGAGAGAGAGGGTACACCCCAAGGGCTGACCTGTGGTTTTTCTTGCGTGACCATGGGGAAGACATGGGAAGGTGGGATGGAAAACCCACTTCTGCCCTGGCAGCACGGGTGCGTGAGCTCAAGGAGAGAAACACTAACCGAGGGGGTCCCACTAAAATGAAAGTAGCCTCAACCTCCCATGACCGAGCCACCAGGTATTACAGAAGTGCAGATGATATGTCAGATCCCCTTGAAGGAACCTCTACAATGTATGCCCAGGAAGGGAATAATAACCAGTGCTAGAGGGGCCCTGCCTCTAGCCAGGAAGAGGCACGGGAAAACCGAGTCTTTTGGACTGTGTGGATTCGATGGCCTGGCACATCAGAGCCACAGAAATATGAAGCTTTGGTAGATACTGGTGCGCAGTGTACCCTGATGCCATCGGGACATGTGGGGCAGAACCCATTTCCATTGCTGGAGTGACAGGGGGATCACAGCAACTGACTCTGGTGGAAGCCGAGGTGAGCCTGACCAGGAAGGAGTGGCAGAAACATCTGATTGCAACCGGCCCAAAGGCCCCGTGTATCCTGGGCATTGACTTCCTCCGGAATGGGTATTACAAAGACCCTAAGGGACTCAGATGGGCTTTTGGAATAGCTGCTGTGGAGGCAGAGGGCATCAAGAAATTGAACACCTTGCCTGGACTGTCAGAGAACCCATCTGCAGTAGGACACCTGAAGGTAGAAGAACAACGAGTACCAGTTGCCACCTCGACGGTGCACCGCCGGCAGTATCAGACCAATCGAGATGCCGTGATCCCCATCCACAAGACGATCCGGGAGCTGGAGAGCCAAGGGGTGGTCAGCAAAACCCACTCACCCTTCAACAGCCCCATCTGGCCTGTGCGCAAGTCTGATGGAGAATGGAGACTGACTGTGGACTATCGTGCATTGAATGAGGTGACACCACCGCTGAGCGCTGCTGTGCCGGACATGCTGGAACTCCAGTATGAGCTGGAGTCCAAGGCAGCGAGGTGGTACACCACTATTGACATTGCTAATGCATTTTTCTCCATTCCTCTGGCTGCAGAATGCAGGCCTCAGTTTGCGTTCATATGGAGGGGCGTGCAGTACGCCTGTAACCGACTGCCCCAGGGGTGGAAGCACAGTCCCACCATCTGCCATGGACTGATCCAGGCTGCACTGGAAAAGGGAGAGGCTCCAGAACATCTGCAGTACATCGATGACATCATTGTGTGGGGGAACACGGCAATGGAAGTGTTTGAGAAAGGGGAGAAGATCATCCAGATTCTCCTGGAAGCCGGCTTTGCCATCAAGAAGAGCAAGGTCAAGGGACCTGCCCGAGAGATCCAGTTCTTAGGGGTAAAGTGGCAAGATGGACGTCGCCAGATACCCACAGAGGTAATCAACAAGATCACCGTGATGTCTCCACCGACCAGCAAGAAGGAAACACAAGCTTTCCTAGGTGCCATAGGCTTTTGGAAATGCACATTCCCGAGTACAGCCAGATTGTGAGCCCTCTCTACCTGGTTACCCGCAAGGAGAACAAATTCCACTGGGGCCCTGAACAGCAGCAAGCCTTTGCCCAGATCAAGCAGGAGATCGCTCATGCGGTAGCCCTTGGCCCAGTGAGGACGGGACCAGAGGTAAAGAACGTGCTCTACTCAGCAGCTGGGAACAATGGCCTGTCCTGGAGCCTTTGGCAGAAGGTGCCGGGTGAGACTCGAGGCCGACCACGGGGATTCTGGAGCCGAAGCTACAGAGGGTCTGAAGCCAACTACACTCCCACGGAGAAGGAAATCTTGGCCGCCTATGAAGGAGTTCAAGCCGCCTCGGAGGTGATTGGTACAGAGGCGCAACTCCTCCTGGCACCCCGACTGCCTGTGCTGGGGTGGATGTTTAAAGGAAAGGTTCCCTCTACCCACCACGCCACCAACACCACATGGAGCAAATGGATTGCCCTCATCACACAGCGCGCCCGTATTGGAAACCCAAACCGCCCTGGGATTTTGGAAGTTATTACCAACTGGCCGGAAGGTGAAAGCTTTGGTCTCATGGACGAAGAGGAGCAGGAACAAGTGACACGGGCTGAAGAAGCACCACCGTACAACCAACTGCCAGTGGAAGAGACACAGTACGCTCTTTTCACTGATGGTTCCTGTCGCATTGTAGGCATGAACCGGAAATGGAAGGCAGCTGTATAGAGCCCCACAAGACAGGTTGCACAAGCCACTGAAGGAGAAGGTGGATCGAGTCAACTTGCTGAACTCAAAGCCGTTCAGCTAGCCCTGAACATTGCTGAAAGAGAGAAGTGGCCAAAGCTCTACCTCTACACTGATTCGTGGATGGTGGCCAATGCTCTGTGGGGTTGGCTGGAAAGGTGGAAAAAGGCCAACTGGCAGCATAGGGGAAAACCAATCTGGGCTGCTGATGAATGGAAAGACATTGCCACTCGGGTAGAGAAGCTACCTGTGAAAGTCACCATGTAGATGCCCATGTCCCCAAGAGCAGAGCTAATGAGGAGCACCGAAACAACGAGCAAGTTGATCAGGCTGCCAAGATAGAGGTATCAAAGATAGACTTAGACTGGCAGCACAAGGGAGAGCTGTTCCTAGCTCGATGGGCTCGTGATGCTTCAGGACATCAAGGCAGAGATGCCACCTATAAGTGGGCACGAGACCGAGGGGTGGATCTAACCATGGACAGTATTCCCAGGTTATCCATGACTGAGAGACATGAGCTGCGATCAAGCAGGCCAAGCGGGTGAAGCCCCTATGGTATGGGGGACAGTGGTCTAAATATAAGTATGGGGAAGCCTGGCAGATTGACTACATCACCCTTCCCCAGACCCGCCAAGGCAAGCGCTATGTGCTGACCATGGTAGAAGCCACCACTGGATGGCTGGAGACCTACCCTGTGCCCCATGCTACTGCCCGGAATACCATCCTAGGCCTTGAAAAACAAGTCCTTTGGAGACATGGCACCCCTGAGAGAATTGAGTCGGACAATGGGACCCATTTCAAGAACAGCCTTGTAAACACCTGGGCTAGAGAACATGGCATTGAATGGATATATCACATCCCTTATCATGCACCAGCTGCCAGGAAAGTTGAACGATGCAATGGCCTGCTTAAAACCACCTTGAAGGCACTGGGTGGGGGGTCTTTCAAGAACTGGGAGATTAATTTAGCAAAGGCCACATGGTTAGTGAACACCAGAGGTTCCACCAACCGAGCAGGCCCTGCCCAGTCTGAGCCCCTGAGAACAATGGATGGGGATAAGGTTCCAGTGGTACACATGAGAGGTATGCTGGGAAAAACTGTTTGGGTTAATCCTGCCTCCAGCAAAGACAATCCCATCCGTGGGGTTGTCTTTGCTCAGGGACCAGGTTGCACTTGGTGGGTAATGCAAAAAGATGGACAGACCCGATGCATACCTCAAGGAGACCTTGTTTTAGGGTGAACTACCCATGCACTGTATCCGTACCCATATCTGCATGTATATATGTATAAAATTGAGGTAGTGCATGTATGTATATAGTTTAGAGATTTAAATTCAATGTAATATGTTGGTATGGGAAAAAATTCGGGGTGGATTAATGTTGGGGGTTAGGCTTGTTTATTTTTCACCTATAGAATTTTTTCCCCGAGGCAACTAATCACTGAGTACTTATCAGTGCTCAGCTGAAACAAAAGATGGATCCTGGCATTTGGCTACACCCTTTGTCTCCAGGAACTTCTCTCGGGGGGCTGGGGGCAGCTGGGTTCTGTTCTCTTGCTCTCGGCATCGCGGAAGACGGTCAGGCTGCTGCTTGCTGTGGGAGAAGTTTCACTGGTACCACCGAGTCCGATCCGGAGGAAAGCTACCATCATCTGCTCGTGTGCCAAGGAAATCCTGAGCTCTCCTCCTGCTGCCCTGCTGGAGCTGGGCACTGTCCCACTGCCGCTGCTTTGAGGCCGCTCTGCACCGCGGGCCCGCGCTGCCCTCCCTGCCGGACATCCTGCCCTCCAGTGACCATCGACAGAGCTCTGGATTCCATCCGACCCACCAGCCCCGGGACCCCTCACCGTTCCAGCTTGGTACTTTTTTTTTTTCAGAGTCCCAAGAGACCAGACTGCCCCGGGCTTTGTGAAACCAAGCCCTATCAAGGTCCCTGGTTCTGTTCACTATTAATGCTGTAGTAGTTGTTGTTTGTTTTGCCTTGTTATACCTGTTAGTAAAGAACTGTTATTCCTATCCCCATATCTCTGCCTGAAAGCCGTTTTAATTTTTCTAAATTTCTAAATTATAATAATTTGAGGGGAGGGGATTTAAATTATCCATTCCAAGAGAGGCCATGCCCCTCTTTAGCAGATACCTTTCTTTGTTCAAAACTAACACAGGGAGCTGCTCCAAGATGGCAACAACCAATTTCAATTTCAGCTGCTGCTAAGTGGCTACTCCATATTCTCAATCTAATCTAGTTTGCATGAGACTTTTATTAAGTTACAGAATGCTGAAGTATTTACATTTAGGAAAAATGTCTCTGCTCTCTGTTGTTTCCTGAGTAACATGAGCTACTATCAGATTTTCTGAGAGCTTTTGCTTGAGCAATAACCATATTTGTCCAGAAAAAACAAAAACTGATTAGCTCAACCCTCATAGTATGGTATTTATTTTAGCAATTCTGTTGCAAAGTGAAGCATGTTAGTCCATGCATGTATTCCAAACTTACATGAGTAAGTCTGAAAGTGCCGCATAACTCCATGAAGTCCAGAACTGAGTCTGAATCTGGACCAGCCTGGCTGTTATGGATTAACCCAAAGCCCAGTGCTTCCAGCAGCAGGAGAGCTGCAGGGCTGCAGGGCTGCAGGGCTGCAGGGCAGTGGCTGCAGCTGCAGACAGGCTCCAGGACAGGCAGATACACTCCAGCAAAGGGGAAGTAACCGCCGAGTATTAACCTCGAATATTTACAACAACTTCTGTATGTTAACTGTGAGTGTGGGAGCTAATAAAGTTGGGTGTGAGCTCCAGATATTTCAGGATTGCTCCACCTGGGCTGGAGCCAGGCTCACCAAGATGCTCCCCTTGCCCTGTCCCTGGGGGCTGCTCTTTGCAGGCACATCTGACAGTGGCATTGCCATGCCCAGGGATGTTGGAGTTGTGTCTCCTGACATTTGCCAGGCTGTGACCCTGGGGGTGTCCCACAGGGCACGGCCCCACCACCACCCCAGAGTGCTGGGTTAGGAGTGAGGAGACTGGCTGGTGGCATCCTGCCCACTGTGTCTCTGGTGTGGAAAAGGCCTCAGGAAGCAAGGGAGGAGTTTTCATTTGACTTGTCTGCAGAAATCCCTGCAGGACCTATGAACATGTGCCCGTACACAGCATCAGTGGCAGGAGCAGCGTGTCCGAGTGTCCCTCCCACCACCCTCTGTCCCTTCTGCACACATCCCTGGGCCTGTCCTCTGACAGTGATGACCCCCTCTGGATAAATGGTCCTTTGAGTTCCTTTTCCTTCCCTTGCCACTGAGACCCTGTCAATATTTTATGTCTCCAGTGAGAGGCAGCTGCCCTGCTTGGCACAGCTCAGTGCTCTTGAGCTCTGTGGGGCATGAGGGTTCTGGACCGGAGGGATGGGGGTTTCCAGGCTTCAGGAGCCATGAGAGGGGAGCAGGAGGTGGATGGAGGCCAGGCAGCATCCCGGCCCACTGTCCTGAGTGCAGTGCCCAGCTCCAGTGCTCCCTTCACCTGCAGCTCCAGCTTGGGCTCTTTTGCCAACACCTCCCACTCCAAAGGGTGAACGTGTGTGTGCTCCCAAAACCCTCACTGCTTTCCCATCCCATCTGCCCCAAGATGCCCTGCTCCTCACCTCTCTGTTCCTGCAAGGCTGGGGGCACATTTCCAAGGAGCTCATGAGTGCATCAGGGTAAGTCATATCCACACCAGGGACCAAATGCCCCAGTGGAGGAAGAAGCTCGGGCTGCCCGTGCTGGTCAGGGCACCTGAAACTCGTGCAGCCCTTCTGTGGGAGATCCATGGCCTTGGCTCCCTGCAGCTTAATCCAGAGGAAAACAAACCCCCAGTGCTTTAAAGGGTGCAGTCAAGTGTGTGTCAAGGAGGGCTGCCCTGTCCTAGGAAGGTGTGTGGAGACAAGGAAGGTGTGCTCTGAGGAGGTCCATGCGCACCACTGGCTCCTGCATTTCGGGGTGCATCACCCCAGAGCTGGCTGCATTTTTTAGCTGTGCTGCCTTGTAGAGCGTTTCACTCATTTTGCTCTCCCTGTGGACCCCGGTATCCCTGTCCCCAGCAGTCTGTGAAGCACAGGGGGCTGCAGATGCTTCAGAAACCCTGGTGAAGTTTGCACAGAGGGGCGTGGGGAGCCAGGACAGACCTGCAGACGCTGGACACGCGGATTAGCCTGAGCTCAGACTGCACTGACACCACGAGCAAGATAAGCATCTTGATGGCCCTGCCCAGCCCCTTGGAGGCTTCCCCACCTCCCCTTTCCCCCGCCAGGGTTTCACCGTGGAGCCACATAAATAGAAGGGCCGGCGGGTTGTGGGGCAGGAGCGGGACGCCTCCCAAGGTTTTGCAGCGGATCCCAGCGCCCATCCCGCCTGCCCGGCCACCCTGCAGGTAACCCGGGAACCACGGGGACTGGGAAGGGGCAGGGCCAGCCTGGATCCCCAGAAGTGAGGGGGAGAATGAACATTTCCCTAGGAAAGAGTGGGAGGCTGTTGATGCTGCTCGGTGCCAGACCCATGGCGTGGTTTTGCTGGAAATTGAAGGTGCCCAATTTCACTGCTGGGTGGGCTCAGATGTTTGGCAGTGGATGGGACTGGTGAGGCTGGGGTGTGAGAAACCTTCAACCTAGTGATGTTTGGTGGTGGTGTCCTGCTCTGTCTGTGAGCGGTGGCTGAAGCTGGTGCAGCCAGGAGGGAGCTCTTGGCTTGGGGAAGGGAGATCCTTTCCAGCAGCAGCTTTTCCATGGGGAGCATGTCTGGGTTCTGTGCCAGCCCTCTGGGAATGCCAGTGAAATGACCACTAGATTAAAATATATGAATGAAAGGAAGGGGCAGAACAGTAAACTCCAGCAAAGGTAAAGCTGGTGTAACTAACTTAAAACTAGCAAAAGCTTGCTTTTAAACCAGAAAAGCTCCGAAGTCTTCCTTTTTTTCAAATTGATAATGGATGGAGTCCGTGCTTTCAAATTTTTTCTTTGTGGTTATGCAATTTGCAAATGTTTTTGTTTAAAGAGATATTAAGAAATAACTGCGAGTAGTTGCATGCCTGCAAGAGTAGGAAATTGGGGCTTTCAAAGGGTGATGATATAAATGTAATCAAAGGTGGCACTGGGGCAATGGGAGAAGAGACCAGACCTGGAAGGATCCAGTGCAGGAAGAAAGAAAGTGTGTTTAATACACCAGGACATCAGGGTACTCAGACAGAGGGAAGGGATCCAAAAATGCACTTAAAAGAAACACTAGGTCATGAAAAGCTGAAAAAAAAGAGTCCTCAGCCTTTAAACAGGAAAAGGATTCAACATGGGCTGCCAGGTGCCAGGTGCCAGGTGCTGTGCATCCAGGGTGTGAGTGGAAAAGGAGGAGGGAGCAGGCACAGGGAGAGAATTTCCTGCCGGAAGTGACTCTCTGAAAACAGGCTGGCCAAATAAATGGAGAAGGCAAAGAGCAGAGTCCCATAGGAATGCCCAACATCAGAAACATCTTCCCTAAGAAAAAATGGTTTTCCCAGTTGAAATAAAGATGGAGTGACCCCCTTGGCTTCCTTTGAAGGAGTGAGGTGGCTGGAAAAGGCAGGCAGTGAGTGGCACAGCAGGACAGGCTGGGAGCTGACACATAGACCTGGTGCCTGAAGCAGCCTGGACAAGCCACCAAAGTAGACAGTGCTTCTTTGAGCTTCAT
>JAJEOU010000060.1:0-56379 GCA_021534815.1 Acrocephalus arundinaceus
CCAACTGCCAATTAAGTCAATGCTGTTGTATGTCATCAGCACTAAAACTGCTGAGACACACTCTGTCCCACACCACTACAGAGCCAGTCTTTGCGGATACAACCTCCCCATCGAAGAACAGACACTACCAGATCCCACTGTTGGAATGCAGACTCTACAAAAAAGCAGTTTATTACTGTTTATGTCTTCTATCAAATATTTTACTGTATCGTCTGCTATCATCCAATAATTATCTGCATGACAACATATCATCAAAGGGGAGGAAAAGTCACATTAGATCACTGGTACATTACTATTATCAAAAAGTACAATGCTAGCTAACTATGGTTTATATTTCCAACCCTGGGCCTCAGGCAAGGAACTTTTCTTGTCTTATCCCCCATCAAAGAGTGGGCATCATCTGCAAGTTTTTTTATTACATATATTAAAAGAAACCCCACAACTATTGAAACGAACATTCTGCCTACAGGCTTGGGTTTTATTGTTTTTATGCTCTCTTTTTAATCTTTCCTTTTTCTTTTAAGTCAGAAGATGTAAGCATTCAACACGTTTTTAAAACAGACCCTGTCTTAAGATGGCCATGCAAATTAGTCAGATTTTTAAAATATGAGCAGGTTTAATGATGCACTGGAGAGCTATTGACTGAAGTCCAGCAATAAAAATTGAGAACTTGTCTTCTTTTGAAAGTTCAAGTCGTACTTTTCTTTTTTCCTAGTAAAAGCATAAAGAGCTGAAGATGCAGCAAGCTTGACTACCTTGAGTAAAGCAAGAGAAAATTTGAAACATTCTCCAATTACCAACAGAAAAAAAATACAATAAGGAAGTCTGGTTGCACCATATCCACCTTGCTCATTTTCACCTCCATCTTGGGCAGACAATCTTCTCTGTCTGACAACTGTTCGCTAGCATGAAGCAAAACTGAAAGAGATTTCAACTTTCTTCAGCCCTGTCACGGGTTAAAATTCAATAACTGGGCGGAACACTAATTATGTACTGGTTTCACGTTCGCTGAATTTTGTTTGCTAAATTCAGTGTAGTGGTCTAAATATCTTGTTTCGGTGAAATTTGATTATGAGAACAGAAGGCAAAACAGGCTTAACTTAAGTGTTATAAATGCATAGTATATAGTTGGCTTTTCGCAAGTGTTGAAATGAATACTGTATGTAAAATGTAAGAAGATTGTACTGTATTTTCCTTTTTAATAGAATTTAGAAATGTGATGAGTATCTTAGTGCCAGAACACTGACACAACACTGGGGAAGCAATTAAACTTCTGGTGTCAAGTATCTTGTCCAGCTGACGATGATCAGACCCCCAAAAGAAGAATTTATGGACCTGTGTTATCAGATCGAGTGGAGCCACGGGGACGGGTCTTGACAGAGGGGGGGAGGTTGAGACTAGACAAAGGGATTCTTACATCCAAAGGAATGTTTGAATTATGCATGTGAATTTTGAATATGCATCAAGCAGATGTTTTTAAAGGGAAAACTTTGGTTAAAAGGTGTGCTGCTGGCTGGTTCTGTGTCAGGCACCCTCGGCCGAGAAAATGTATTTTGCTTTTATCTCTCCTAATTGTCTATTTTCTTAAAATTTTTATTAAACTTCTAAATTTTTCCAAAAAGGTGAACCTCGTTTTTCAAAATTTGGGGGCCTCGTCCGGGATATATACCTCATCCCTAAAACCCCAGGGATCCAAAGGTGAGGGGGGCGCCCCGCCAATTTTTTGGCGGCCCAAGCCTTGCTTCTTCTGGGAACTGGGGGTTTGCAGGTAAAAATACCCGAAGATCCAAGAAAGGAGAAATAAAAGCAAAAAGGGGAAGAAAACAGCTCCAAAACCACGGTGTGTTTTTTTGCTCCGTAAAAACATCGTGCCCGAAGAACCTAAGAAAGAAAAAGGATTGTAAGTACTTCTTAGGGGAGCGGGTTAAGGGGGTTGTGAGGTGTGTGAATGAGATACTGGCTGGGTACCCCCAGACTGGTAAAACGAGTGCGGAGCCCCAGTACTGCGTTTCCGTTCTTTCGCGAGAAAAACGGCCAGGAACCCGGCAAAGCGAGAGGTTGAACGAGTGAAAGAAACCCCCGGGATGTTTGAGACAGAGTCCCAGGGAAAAGAGATTGGATCTCTTTTTTTTTAAGAAGGAGCTGAGTGTTTCCCAGTACAATCCACTGAGAAACAGGATTAAAAGGAAAAAGGGGGGCCCCAAATCTTTTTTCTAGGTTGAGAACCCAAGAAACTTGGGCCTACCAGCTGCTGAGTTGAGGGGTTTAGAAAACTCCAAGAAATTCAGGCTTACAGGCTGCCGGGTTGAGGGTTTGAAAAAAAAAACCCAAAAAAAACCCCAAAAAAAACCCAACACCACAGATCCAAGAAACTTAAGCCTACCAGCTGCTGAGTTGAGGGGTTTGGAAAACTCCAAGAAATTCAGGCTTACAGGCTGCCGGGTTGGGGTTTTGAGGAAAAAAAAAAAAATCCCAAGAAATTCAGGCTTACAGGCTGCCGAGTTGAGGGTTTGAAAATTCCAAAAACCTAGAAAATTAGGAAAAGGTACCATGTTCTTGTGTTGACTGTTTATATTGTCCCCTTGTGAGTGAAGGTTTGTGTGAGTGAGAAAGGTTTACTGAAGAAATAAAATTGAGTAAATGAGGAATGAATGTGTTTGTAGTATAGATTGCTGATTTAAAGTTTTCCAGAAAGAGATGCATTGTATTGTATTGTTAAGAGAAGGAGTTTTCTGTGTCTTGGCGGAGGAGAAGGGGAAGAAGAAGGTAGTATTCAAGTGTTGGGGAGAGAGAGAGAAGTGAGGGGTGTCTGAGCAGCGGGGGAGACTGAGGGGGGAAGCTGCAATCCAGGGTGGAGTTCTGAGCAAACAGAGCAAAGAGCTGCGAGATCTAGCTTGCAGAGGAGAAAAGATGGATGGGAGGAGAATTAGTAGCTGTGATTTGGGAAGCTTATAGTAACCAAGTCTTTGATGTGCTAATAGATTCGAGAGAGTTGTTTTGCATGACAGAAGTACTGGAGATAGAGCAGGCAGAGGGGAAGGGGGAGAATCTCCCCAGGGTATGGTCTGTAGCTTCTGCACAGCCCCTACGGTCCGCGCCGCAGCTGGGGCAGCCACGCTGCCCACAGCGGTACTGCCCCCGTCTGTGCCGCAGCCTGCGTGGTGCCCATTCCCGTTGCACAGCCGCTGCCCTCAGCTCCGCCGGAGCCCACCCCGGCGCTGGCCACGCCGCCGCTTGTGCTTACTGACCCCCCATCCCTGCCCCCGCACCGCCGTTCGCACCACTCGCGCCGCCTCCGCCGGTCCCCAGCGGTGCCGGAGCTGCCGCTGCTCGCCCCCGTCCCTGCCCCAGCGCTGCTGCCCACGCCGCCCGGCCTGGCCCCTG
Source organism: Acrocephalus arundinaceus (assembly GCA_021534815.1). Classification (NCBI taxonomy): domain Eukaryota; kingdom Metazoa; phylum Chordata; class Aves; order Passeriformes; family Sylviidae; genus Acrocephalus; species Acrocephalus arundinaceus. Next base: position 3,385 of record JAJEOU010000060.1, read on the forward strand.
TGTTGGTGCCCACCTCCGCGCCGCGGCTGCCCACGCTGGCGCTGCTTGCCCCGGGCCAGCCGCCCAGCTTTCCCGCGCCATTGCAGTGCCCACAGCAGCCCTGCCCCCCCACTTGCCCGTGCTGCCGACGGGGGAGGGCTGCCTCAGCTGTGCCGTGAGGGGCGCTGCTGCTGTTCTGTGAGCCCCATCAGAACTCACGTCTGTCCCAAACACATGGCCCATGGCAATGCCACCGGATGTCCCACAGGCCGTCTGGCTTCCGCCCGGCCCTAGCCTTAGAGCGGTTCTGGCTGCAGAGAGTGAGACCCCGCGCTAACTTCCACCTTTCCCCTCCTTTCCTGGGAAGAGTTTATCTGTGAATTGAGTTTAGCTCTCATTTCTGACTTTTTTATGGTATGAGGAGCCTAATCGAAATACAGAATTATTTTGGTTCCAGTTGTAGAGATGGAGAGGGAGAGCGGAGTGAGATTCCAGCACAGAGAGTTGGTTTTCCAGGAGATACCCCACAGTTAAGTTTTAGTATGTTGGGGAAGGACCTAGAAGTATTGTTATGAAAAGAGTTTCATTTTTAGAAGTTTGGGGTTTTTTTTGTGTAGTTTTTTGTTTTTTAGGTTTTTTTAGAAGCATTGGAGGTGATTGTGAGATGCTAGAGAGGGGAAGCTTCAGAGATAGAGAAGAGGTGGCTTGATGGTTTAGAATCATGAAGAGTGTGATGATGCTTGTGTTTAATGAGATTGAGGGAGGATCTAAGAATGTTGCTGGGGTTTGTGAAAATTCTGGCGGAGTGGGATCTTGGAAGAGAAAAGGGTATGTAGTGGTTTGTGGAAAGGGTTTTGCAAGGAGAGAGAATGTCGATGTGTCTTTTGTTTACCAATTGTGTGCATACCTTTAGAGATAGTGTACAGTTTGGGAGAGACGTTTTTAGAAGGAGGCGGACTGTTTGAGAAAGATTATTGCAGTTTTGCAGATAGTTGAGAGTTCCTTTTTAGAAGTTTTTGGAAGGTTTTTGGTTTCGGAGATTTTTAGAGGTTTTTTGGAGATCTTAGAGGTTTTTAGAGAAATTTAGAGATATTGGAGGTGATTGCATGATAGAAGGAAGTGGTTTTGATCGTTTGGGGGGGCGAGGACTAGAGTCGGGAACTGTGGTGGTTCTGGTGTTTGATAAGAAAGAATTAGAAATTTGAGAACGTGGTGGAGGAGAAGAAAAGGAATTACAGATGAAATTAGAAATTTGTTTTTGAAAAAGAATTTGTTTCCTATAGCAAAATTAATGCCTAGATGCCATAAGTAAGATGTGTATCTTTGGACTAGTTGAGGGTCTCAGTGCAAGCCCAAAGTAACACCCTATAGAATAGTGTTTAGATTGTGAAGCTGCTGTTTGTAGAGTAAAGAGAGATGAGTGTTAAAAAGGCGTGTCATCACAATTGCAAAGATAGAAAGAACAGTTCTTTAACCACAACAAGAAGATGCTTTTTCAGGTATCGCAAACAACTGAAGCTGCAGTACGACTGACAACTGAAGCTGCAAATGTGAATCAACTCCAAGCTCAAAAGAACCTAACAATGAACTGTAACATCTGAATCAAGTGATATCAAAGTTGAATTCTAAACAGAACCGAGTGACACTCAGAAATCAGTCCAGTTTGTTAGATCTGCCTACTTCTATGTCTTCACAGCCAAAAAGAAGATGGACTTTCAAGTGACCACTATTTGTGTTAAAGTTGTTTCAAGTTAATACACATAAGTTGTCTAGTATTTTAACTAATTTATTGTACCTTACGAGACAAACAATGGGGTTTTTTTTATGTGTTTGTTTGTTTGTTTTAGCTCTTGTCTTCCCTATGTCTTTTGTATTTCCTCCAGTTGTACTGATTGAGAGAATTTTTGTATTTAATTTTTGTTTTGTTTTTAAACACAAGAGAATATTAGTTTTTCTTCTGTAAGTAAATATGAGAGGAAATATCCAAAGGCATCTTTCATCAAGTTTCTGAAAAGTTTCTAATCTCTCAAGTCAATGCATAGCAAGTTAAGTAAATGTTTTGTCTTAAGTAGAAATAATGTGTTTTCCTGAGTTCTTCTAAAGTATTGAGAGAAATCTTCATAAGTAGCAAGAGTCCATTGTCTTCCTGTGTCAAGAATAAACTAGGCAAGGGATCTGCCCACCGGAAATTTTCAGGATTGTAATGTTCTAACCTCAGAATATTTACTAGAAGAAGGGACTAAAAGAGTAAAATAGCTTTTCCTTTTTTTTTTCTCTGTAGTTTAAGTTGTTCTTATTGTTAAGTGATTTTTTTCTTAGTTTGTTTTTTGTTTCCTTTTGGCCTGTCCCTTGGTCCTAGCTGCAGTTCAGGAGTGGTGGGAGCTTTCAGGGGGTGCTGTGGCATTAGGGTGCGCCTCTAGTGTACCCCTAGGGGGGAGGGCTTCCACTTCAGGCGGGAGAGTCGGGACTGTTTTAGTCGGAGGGTTCTTGTATTCTAACTTAGCTTGTGACACACAAAAATTATATGCCTAGAAATTAACAAAAAGAAGTGACAAGGAAATAGAGGGCAAGACCGAGTGACGACTGTACTTGCCACCGAGAAGATCACATACACCTGCTGTGGGTCGCAACCCCATAGGCATGGGAGGTGGAGGTATAAGCCATACCGGACCTCTATTATTCCTTTTTCTGTCACTCAACTTTTGTCTCTTCCCTTATGAGATATTGGCAAAGTCATGTCACAGATGCTATCGAAAGCTGTATATAGAAAGACACTGAGGTTCCTTCCTTATTACACACCCACATATCCACAGTCACTGTTATAACCCATTCAAATTAAATAATTACATTCATAATGAAAAAAAAAGAATACTAAGTTGCAGAGAGTTTATGAGCAGGTAGTGATATGTTGAGAAATAAATGTCCAGAGGGGGAAAGATAGATTTGTTTCACATATGCTGTTAAGAGTGAAGTGCAAGATTTAGTAAAAGAGCAACTGATAAGCAAAAAAGACAAAACCAGCACAGCAATCTAACTCAGTGCAAGTTTCACTTCAAGATTTAGATCAGCAATTAGAAAACAAAGAATATAGCTCAAGCCAAATGAATTATAAAAAAAAAGGGGGTATTGTTATAAATGCATAGTATATAGTTGGCTTTTCGCAAGTGTTGAAATGAATACTGTATGTAAAATGTAAGAAGATTGTACTGTATTTTCCTTTTTAATAGAATTTAGAAATGTGATGAGTATCTTAGTGCCAGAACACTGACACAACACTGGGGAAGCAATTAAACTTCTGGTGTCAAGTATCTTGTCCAGCTGACGATGATCAGACCCCCAAAAGAATTTATGGACCTGTGTTATCAGATCGAGTGGAGCCACAGGACAGGTCTTGACAGAGGGGGGGAGGTTGAGACTAGACAAAGGGATTCTTACATCCAAAGGAATGTTTGAATTATGCATGTGAATTTTGAATATGCATCAAGCAGATGTTTTTAAAGGGAAAACTTTGGTTAAAAGGTGTGCTGCTGGCTGGTTCTGTGTCAGGCACCCTCGGCCGAGAAAATGTATTTTGCTTTTATCTCTCCTAATTGTCTATTTTCTTAAAATTTTTATTAAACTTCCAAATTTTTCCAAAAAGGTGAACCTCGTTTTTCACATTGATGTATACACCTTGGAGCTTATAGAACTAATAATGTGATGAATGTATTGTACTGTAAGCCGTAGGAAAATAGAAAATGTTAAAATACTTCTGTGTAACCCAGAGAACTGTATAAAGCAATGAGGTTGGTTCCCAAATCTGCTGACTGACCTCTCCAAGTCATAAGGGTGACACAAACCAGAGCACCAGAGATGAATTAGAGAAGAATTTGTTAACTGTTCGGTATTGGGGAAGTGTGAAATAACAGGATGAAGCCACAAGGAGGAATAAAATATATTGACCTGATCTGCAGGATGCTTTGTAGATAAGCCAGAGCAGAAAACTAAAACCAAGAAAAGTTTCTGGAATATCAAAAGCTATCAAGAATGTTTGAATAATGCATGAAACTCATAATTATATAGGTACCTTAGTAAAGTAACAGTATATAGATAACACTGGCTTAATGGACCAGCATGTTTGTTGGCTGATAGCCAGGAATAGCCCAGCGCTGGACATTGTCCTGTTTTTTCCCTTACTGAACTTTTGAAAAATATTTTAAGACTGAATTTTCGTTTATCTTAGAATTGAGGTCACAGACAATAATCCCGAACCAAAGAAGATACAGTAGGAAAAAACAGAGACAATGAGTCAATCTGCTCGGTGATAGGGCCAGCGACTTGGGGTGCATATAAACGAGGACATGCAGCAGGCGGATCGGGAAGTCTGAACTTTCCAAGGACCTTCGCCACTGGGCAAAGGGACAGGTAGATGCAGAAGGGAAAATCAGGAGAAAAAGGAGGCTGCGTACTACAACAATTGGAGAGACCGCACGGCAAATGCCGCATGGCCTCTCCCTTTGCTCATCAATAAAGTCACTTTTACAGGACTCCTCGCGCTCCTTTGGGGACACAAACCTCTGGCGACGCCAATTTTCCCGACCAGGCCCGGCCACAGGGCAGCCACCTCCGTCCTACCCACAGCAACCGGGACGAGCCAGCGCTGCTCCGGCCCCGGCTCCTGCCCAGGCCCCAGCGGGAAGGAGACCGCGGGCAGCCGCTCCCGCAGCGCCCTCAGCCCACGGCCAACACGGCGCCCACACGGCACAAGGAACCCGCCAGAGCAGAGCCCCCTGCCGCCCCCTCCGCCCGCACACAGCCCCGAGCCCCGGCACAACCCAGCGCGGCTCCCACCTGCGCTGCCGCCGCCTCCGAGCTCCGCCGCCGCCTCCCCGGGCTCCGGCCGCTGCCGCCGCTCCCGGGCCCGCACAGACGCTCCCAAAATGGCGCCTCTGCCACCAGCGCCCGGGGGACGGCCCCGGGGCCGGGCTTCTCCCCGCTCCGCCCAATCAGGGCGCACCGAGAACCACGAGTGACGGCACCAGCAGCCAATGGCAGCCAGCCAGGCCCGGGCTCTGCACACGGCCCAGCCTCGCCCCGCGCTCTCAGGGCCCCCTGGGCTGTGGGAGGGGAAAGCCGGAGATGAGGAACAGCCCCGGGACGGGCCCGGGCCCGAGGCGGGATCGAGCTGCAAACAAAGAAAGTTCTCCGCAGCTCCCGGCCCGCCTTTCCCAGCGCTGCGTCTTCGCTGGCACCGGCTCCGAGGAAAGCCGGCAGTTCTGCTAGCCCGAATGGGGAGCATCCTGCATCACAAAAAAACCCCAAAATACCCCGTCCTGGATCAAGAATGATCACAAATTCTGCTTGATCCCAAGGAAGGATCACAAGTGTTCTCAAATCCCAAGTCCTGGTTCCCAAAAAAAACACCCAGATCCCAAGTGCTGCTGGATACCCCAAATCCAATCTTTAAAGATCTCCACCCCTGGATCCCCGAACAATCCCAAACCCCAAACCCCAAACCCCAAATGCTGCTGCATCCCTAAAACCAACCCCAAATAACCAATTCCAAATCAGGGTCCTGGCAGGGTAAAACTGAGCCCTGGGTGGGGTGAATGGGCCCTGAGGGGGTCAGTGGGGTCCTGGCAGGGGAAATGGAGCCCTGGGGGATCAAACCGGGCCCCAAAAGGGTCCCTGAGGTCCCGGCAGGGCAAATTCTGCCCCTTGGGGGTAAATCAGCGCGGCTGTGCTGGGGCGGCTGGAGGAGGTGACGCTGGCCCTGGGGACCTTGGTGGCCGCTGTCACTCGGGATGGGGAGGTGACGCCGTGGGGGATGCGGGGACAGGGGTTCCCCGAGGCAGCCTGGGCACTCGGGGACATCGTGGTGGCCTTGGGGACATCGGGAGAGGGGCACGAGGAGGTGGCGCGGAGGCTGGAGGTGGCCCAGGGGGCGCTGGCGGGGAAGGGGTAGGGACAGGGTGGGGACACAGGGGTGGCATTGTCACTGCTGGGGCACAAGGACACCCCGGGGTACCTTGGGGACACCCTGTGTCCATCCCTTGGGGACACCCTGACACATTTTGGGTCTCCACAATGTCCCCGATGTCCCCGCAGTGTCCCCAGCAGGACCCCAGTGTGTCCCCAGTGTCCCCAACAGGACAGCAGGGAGACACTTGGGCCTTGTTATAAATACACAATATAAAGTTGGCTTTTCACAAATATTAAAATTAATGTAATTAATTAATATGTAATGTTAAAATAACTCTGCTGTAAAATGTAGTTTCTAGTTTTTTTGCTTAGATATAATAATAGAATAGCTAATATATAGTTATGCTTGTAATTAAACTGTTTAGTTAAAATAACATCCAATGAATACATAATAAAGACCCTACTACTGATATGCCAATTATCAGCATCTTCCCCCTAAAAAAAGTATAAACCAGAGCCCAAACTAGAAGTAATAAAAACAACAAACTAAAACTGCAGCCAAAAAACACACAATGCTCTAAGAAAAGCAAACCCAAAAGGTAGCCAAGCTAAACAGTTCCTAAAATAGAAAAACGAGTTTATAAAAATATATAGATATACATAATAGTCAATAAATATACAACAGGCTAATGTAATAAAAGTATTTAAGGGATGTGTCTGAAAACAATAAGGGTGCTCTTGGCTGAATGCCAAACCCAGACAAACACACAAGTTAATGTAATACTATTCAGGAAATGTGACTGAGAGCAGTAAGAGCCTCTTGGCTGAATGCCCAGGACTCAGCCGTTAACGCTTTGCTTTATTTCTCTCCTTTTATCTTTCTATAAACCTTGTAAATTTTACCAAAAAATAAACCTCCTTTTTCACAGGCCTTGTTGGGGACACTCATGGGGACATTGGGGTCCTGTTGGGGACACTCAGGATATTCTAAATAAAGAGCTTGACTTGGCCAATCTATCAAGCAGCAATCAATTTATTAATTAACATGGAATGGTAAAATGCGAGCAAAGCAGCGCTGGGTGCAGTGGGGGTTTCCCCTCCAACTGCACACTGACTGCTGATTTTCTGCTGGTATTTATTGAGATTTTCCGTAAGCACTTCTCAGCAACTTTTTTCTACTTTCCTCCTAATTTCTATTTTTGAAATCTAATTTCTATACCCATTGTGATCAATTTCTATTGGTGATGTTAAATTTTCTATACTTCAAAAGGTATGAAATCAGTGAGGTCAGAAATAACATCTCATGATGATGAGGTTCTCAGGACATAAATTAGTGGTGGTGGCAGCATCCAGATTTCCTTCTTCAGAAGAAAACACCAGAGATGAGAGATTCAGGCTTCCTTCTCAGGACTATAAATCAGTTGCTGGTTATGTCCAGCTCCCAGATGGTGGTCTATCTCTTCTTCCAGGATCATTAATTTTAGTTTGGAATAGCTCACTTCCTTCTATTTGAGTGATTACAATACTTTCTATATATATATACTAAGGCTATAGTTCAAACCTTCTATTAAAAACCTTATAGGCTTACATGATTCACTTACAAGCAAGCAAAATATTAGCTCAAAAGCCCCTTTCCATGCTTTTTCTGTTTTGTTCATTAAACAGATGTTTTTATAATTACCCCATGGCTCTTTCCACACATTTCACAACCATAACTACAAAGGCCATCTTTTTCTACCTGACACGAAACACAGCCCCACATTTCACAAGGAGGACATTGGGGACACTCAGGGGGACATTGGGGACGTTGTGGTGGCCCCCGCAGTGACATCAGCTCCTCCTGTTTCCCGCCGCCCGCGCCACTTTCCCGCGTGTCCGCAACTGTCACCGGGTCCTGTTCGCCCCCCGGAGTGTCCCGGAGTGTCCCCAGAGCATCCCCGCAGTGCTCATAGCAGTCATGGAGCCCTGCGAGGTGCGACAATCCTGGCATGGGGGGCCCTGAGCGGACGCGGGGGACACGGAGGGGGCAGGAGGGGATGGGGGTCGCAAAGGGGAAAGGAAGGTATGGCAGAAAGGGAGGAGGTGACAAAGAGTGGAGGGCACAGAGAGCAGTGGGTGCGTGGGGACCGTGGGGATGGCAGGGGGGTGGCAGAGGGGATAAGGGGATGACAAAGGGACAGAGGAGACAGCTGAGCTCTCCAGGGAGGGGACAAAGGGAACCCTGGGAGGGCACAGGGGCCACCCCAGGAGGCCACAAGTGCCATGAGATCCCCACCACCTCCCCTGTCCCCTCCCCAGGTGCTGAAGGCGCAGGTGGCCACAGTGGCTACCCTGGGTGAGTTGGCAGCCACTGTGACTGCAGCGAAGCGTGGCCGTTCGTGTACCAGAGGTCCCTTTGTGAAGACCTGATGAGATTCGCCTGCCGCCTCCATGACAACCTGGACCAGCACAGTGTCACCTCCCTGGGCCAGCATGGTGACACCTCCTTGGACCAGCGCAGTGTCACCTCCCTGGGCCAGCACAGTGTCACCTCCCTGGGCCAGCACGGTGACACCTCCCTGGGCCGGGCCCTGGCCGCCCTCAGGGCCACCCCAGGGGTCACCTGGGCCGATGTGACAGCCACAGCCAGAGTCTGGTGGGAGTGGGTGGACAACCTCAAGGACAGCTGGTTCTGGCTGGTTGAGAAGGCCGCCGATCTCCTCGGTTGCTGGTAGGACACGGTCAAGGCCACCACCAACGCCACCACCAAGGCTATCACCATTGGCCTGGTTGGGGACCTGCGGGTCAAGACCACCGGCTGGGGGACAGCTGGGGACAACCTAGGGGACAACCCGGACTGGCAGCCGTGGGTGTCCCTAGCCAAGGAAAAGGCAGCCTTGTTGGTGGCCATGCACGAGGCCCAGGTAGCAGCAGCAACCAAGGCCATGGAAGAGGCCATGGTGGCTACCAGCCAGGCGGGGGAGGCCACCAGGAGGGGCCAGTGGGTGAAAGTGGCGCGGGGGCTGCTGGGGCGCTTGGTGGTCCTGTGTGACCGAGCCTCCCTGCTCCCCTTGGAGCTGCATGACTGGCTAAGGGGCATCGAGGCCACCCTGGAGGGGACAAAGGAGGCATCTGCCAATGTCTCTGAGGCCTTGGTGGCTGAGGTAGCCGAGGCTGAGCGGCTGCGTGAGGCCAGCACCCGCCTAGCCACGCGTCACCTGCTGGTGACATTTGGGGAAATCGACTTTGTCCTCTCAGTCCCTACGGCAGCTCCGGTGGCCCTGGTGGCCCCCGTGGCCGAGCAGTGCCCCAAATGCAGAGGGGGCTGCGGTGGGAGGGATGCGAATGGCCATGGCGCAGGCGGGCATTTTGCTTTCCAGCTCTGTGGGAGGAAAAGAACTGTCAAATCCATCCAGGAAAAGAGCGGGGAAATAGCAGGTGGTGCATATCGTCGGCAATTTGGATTAATTTTATCTGCCTGAACTCCAAAGGCTCCGCGGGGTGGGGGCGGGGGGGAGGGCGGCGACGGCTCCTGTCCCGAAAATTGACGCTAAGGAAAAGGGCCCCATGCCGGACAAGCTGGAGAACCTCAGCCCCCGGAGGAGCTGCTGGGGCTCTCCCCCGCTGCCCCCCCCATCTCCGCCTGCCGGGGCACACGGGCCCCCCCTCGCTGCCTTCCCGCGGGCTGGAAACCCCGCCCGCGCAGCCACGGACATTGCGATGTAAGCGGGGGTAGCGGCCGCGCCCACTGTGTTTGGCCGGGACCGGAGCGGCGGCCGGGGGCTCGTTCGTGTCATTCCGGGGTGGCGGCGGAGCTCGGAGCCGCCTCCAGCACAGGTGCGACCCGCGGTCGGTCGTGCCCCAGCTCGGGGCTCGCTGCGGGACGAGGGGACCGCGGTGAGGGACAGGGCGCGGTTCTGGTGAGTTTTGTGCCGGGTTCCCCCGTGTCCCCCCGTGCTGTGATCGCGGAGGGAGCGGCTGCCCGCGGTCTCCTCCTGGCCCGGATCCCTGGGGCCGAGCCGGTGCCGCAGCAGCGATGGCTCATCCCGGGGGCTCTCGGTAGGGCAGAAGCGGCTGCTCCGTGCCCGGGACAGTTCCCGGCCGTGCGGCACCGGGCTGGGCGCCTCTGCTCGGGCGGGAGGTGTCCGTGCCCGGTTCAGGGCTGGCACGGGAGGAACCTGAACGTGCCTCAGAACCCAAAGCGCTCCAGGCGCCGAGGGGAGGCAGAAAGCGCCGCCTCCTGCCTGCTCCGATCGGACCGAGGCTTCTTGCGCTGCCTTCTCTGCCAGGAGCCGCTTCTTGTTCCCAGGCAGGGACCCAAAGCGGCTGTGGCCGCGCTCGGTGTCCCCGGGCTTCAACCGCCTGGGAGCTGCCGGATGCTGCTGGCACAGAGCAGCTGCAGCTCCCAGGCGCTGTCAGCGCCTGTCCCGGCACGGAGCTGGGCTGCAGCGGTGCAGAGCCAGAGGGGCCGGGGCTGCGGGCACCGGAGAGCTCCCGGAGGCTGCGCTTGTCTCCGCAGGTGCTGCCGCAGCGTCCAGGGAGCGGGGACAGGGCGGGATTGAGCTGGCACTGCCTTGCTGAGCCTCGGTGTCCCGCAGGGCCAGGACCAGCAGTGACCTCTCCTCATGTCCCTTTCAGGGTGCCATCACCGCGGGTGCGAAGCTGTTCCCGAGGCCGAACTCTGAAAGGCTTTTTCAGCATTCCTGATGTCGCCGAAGCAAGGTGCTGTTTGGCAAGGGAGAGATGCCGGCTGTGAGCTGGATGAGAGTGAATTCTGCTGTGTTCGTGAGCCTGTGAAGGAGGCCCTGGAGGATGAATTAGCAACAGGGAATATACTCAAAATATTCCAAAGTGGGTGCAGGACTACACCTGCGGTCTCTAGGGAGGGGACAGTGTCACCTCCCAAGGACAGGGCTGGCAGGTGTGTGGCTGTTTCCCGATGTCTGGAAGGGGCCAGGGCTCTGCTCTGCCCCATCAGCGGCTGGAACCAACAGCCCCAGCTGCCCCCAAGCCTGTGCAGTTCTCCTGCTGCAGCCTGTCCCCACCCCCGTGTCCCTGGCTGTCCCCACACCCGTGTCCCTGCCTGTGTCCCAGGCTCTTGGCTCCCTGGCTGCCAGCTGAGCGAGGGCCAGGCTGGCTGAGGGCTCCTCCTGTGCTCCCTGGGCATTGGCTGAGCAGATTGGAGGGCTGGCTCTGGTTCTGGCAGCCAGCAGCTCTTTCCTGCTCCAGGCAAGTGGTTCAGGTCCCATCCCGTGGTCATCTTGGTGCTGATTTTCCTCGTGTTCCTGGTGCTGGCTGTGGGGGTGGCCTTGGCTGTGCAGTCAGGTAAGGGAGGGGCAGCAGCCTGGACCCAGCCCCTCGGGGCAGAGCGGGGTCCCTGCTCCCTGCAGCAGAGGGGAATTCTCAGAGCTTCTCCTCTTCTCCCTCCAGCACAACAGGTTCCATTTACACCTGTGACTCCGCTGTGTGTTCTGGGCTGTCCCTCTGGCTGCGTTGGGTACAATGGGGTCTGCTACTACTTGTCAAGGGATGACAGCACCTGGGAGCAGGGTCAGGAACAGTGCTCCGAGCTCAGGGCCTCCCTGGCCATTCTCAAGGATGAGGACATGGTGAGTGAGGGGCTGTGGGTGGTGTGGCTGAGGGGAGCCTGGGGGTGCTCCTGGGCCGGGCTGGGTGCTGGTCAGGCTGGGGGTGCAGCCCTGTCCCGGGGCCTTGCAGGGAAGGAGCCCCGGCATGTGGGGGGAGCCCCAGGCACGTGTCCCCCCGAGGGGCCAGGGCAGAGCAGTTCCCACTCCTCTCTCCTTGGCAGGGTTTGCTCTTCCACCTCTGTGGGAACGTCAATTACTGGCTGGGGCTGCGCAGATGGGGCAAGCGCCTGCAGTGGGGGGACGGCAGCAACTTCAGCTCCTGGTGAGTGCCAGGGAGCCGGGCAGGGCATGGGGGGACAGGGGCACAAGGTGTTCCCCTGGGAACCAGCGCTGTCTCTGCTCCTCCTTGCAGGGTTCCTGTCCTTGGCAATTCCAAGTGTGTGTACCTGGCTGAGTATAAATTCAGGAGTGTGAGCTGCTCAAATGAGCAGCCGTATCTGTGCAGCAAGGCCCAAGCTCCCCTGTAACAGGGGATGGGGAAAGGACCTTCTCCATGCTGGGCAGTCACAGCTTCACCTCTCAGCCCAGCATGGGACCGTTCTTCCTCAGCTGCCCCCTGTGCTGTGCACTCACTCTCAGGGTCACCTCAGTGCCTGTTCCTCCCCACTGCCAATGCTGGGCTGGGTGTCCAAAGGAAAAGTCTCTGCAATACTTCCTGCCACTGATGCTCCCTGGAGTGAGAGGATAGCCCTCATTACACAGTAAGGTTGAATGGGAAATGCAAATTGCCCTCGGCTCTTGGAAATCCCCACGAACTGGCCTGAAGATGAGACTTTTGGACTCTTACTTGGAAGAGTAACAAGAACAGCTGACACATACTGAGAAGAAATCTCACTTCTGGCATCAGGCACCTGCCTGTGAAGAATGGTCTCTCAGCTGCTGGCGCTCGCTCTCTCGGCTTTGGAGGAGGATGGTCAGAGCTACTGCTTGGGGAAGGGAATTTGCTGCCACTGCCATAACCCAGCCCAGAGCTGCTGCTTCTGCTGTAGAGCGAGCGGTGCCAAAAAGCCATTGAGGACATCCCTGAGGCTGCTGGAGGACAGTGATGTCACCGCTGTGATGTCATTGGGGCAGTGACATCACTGGGGAGATTTATGGACACTCGAGTGCCACCAGCTCCTCATGTCACCAGGACCTTGTGCAAGAGAAATTGAGGGGGGTTCCTTGTGCCACCAAGGGCTCCTCGTGTGTCGCTGGGACTGGCCCCGCCCCCATGCGAGGGCCCCCGGTGTCCCCGGGGTCGCTCTCTGTGTCACAAGCCACCCTCAGGCACTCACTGGGGACCCCTGAGCACCAGGACCCCCCTTCAAGATCCCCCTCACGCATCAGGACCCTCGAGTTTCACCTGAGACACTAATTTTGAAGACTTTAGAAAACTATGTCTATTGCTGACTCAGCTGAAAAGATAAGCTTTGCTGAAATCAGTTCAAACTTAGAGGATGGTTAAAGAGAGACCGGATTTCAGATAAGTTATCCCGGATCAAATAATTCATTGCTTGTCAACTCTGTGTTTGTGTAAAGCTTCCTTGCAGAAGCTAATCAATACCCCAGGAATGCAAAACAGTTGCAAACCTCCTGTTTTCAGAAACAACCTGTTGAAATAGGCCTGGAAAATAGGAAACAGGGAGTCCTACCAAGGATCCATGAATCATGACACAGCAAAAGGTTGAAAGGTTAGAACGAGGAAGACTAATTTTACTTCTTCATTTCTAGTGACCCCTACCCAGAATAGACCCCCGACTCATTTCAGGGAACAAACTGCGCATGCTTAATAGCCTTTTTGTTAATTAGCATACGAAGCGGAGAAGAGGAGGTGACAGGGTATGAATATGCATTTGTATTTTGTGTATTCAACACTATTGTGGATAAAAGGCTTTGTAAGTACCTGTGATCGTTGCAGCGCGCATTAGGGAAATATCCCAGCGCTGCCCGGTGCCGTAATAAACATACATTTTGTAACTTTAACAGTTAGGGAGTCTTTTGTCCGTCACAGTTGGTATCGGTATTAGATCGATATTCATATTTTAATAAATCACACCTGCCCCCTCCTCGTGCACCGGCACCACCAGACACCCCCACCTCCCCCGAGGAATCACCTCCTCCTGCACCGGGACCCTCCCCTGGTGCACCGGGAGCACCGGAGACCCCCCCACGAATCACTGGGCACCGCCCCCGCCTCGTGCACCAGCACCAGGACTGGACCCTTCTCATGCACACCCCCTGTGCATTGACCTCCCCCTCACTGGACACCGGGACCAGGACTGGACCCCCCATCGTGTACTGTAATATATGTTATGGAATAATTCGTGTTTTATTAGAAAATCTATGTTTGATTGTAATAAGTCATGTTTTATTGTAACAAAGCAATATAAATTTACTCACGGTTGAGAGAGCAGAAACTATGCCACCACTTTCCCATAACCCGGGAAGGTTTGGCTGATTTTGGGGGGAAATCTCCGTTCCCGGCCTGGCAAAACTCCGAGACCTCCGGGCTGAGGAGAGGGCGGGAGTTCCCGTAGCCAAGATGGCGGCGAAGCTTCACGTGTGATCTCGCGAGATTTGCTGCGGGACCAGGGGGAAGTGCCGGCCTGGCTGTGCCAGAGAGAGCCCTGAGGGAGCTGCGGGATTTTTAGGATGAATTTGTGCCTTTGCAGGTGGGTTTGGAAGCTCTTGGGTAAATTTGCGAATTCCAGGCTGAATTTGAAGCCTCTTTGTCCCGCCAGATTGAGGGAAGACCCCGAGAAGAGGCAGAAGCGCCCTTAACAAAGGTGGCGGCGAGGCTTCACATATGGTCTGGCGAGATTTGCCGCGGGAAGGGGGTGCTTGTCCTGGCTGTTTAGGGAGAGCCCTGAGGGGTCTCCAGACTGCATTTGGAGCTTTTAGGCTCAATTCCGGGATCTTTACCCCGAAGTTCGGGGCTTTATGTTGAATTTGGGCTTTCCGAGCTGGATTTGAAGGTTTCTTACCCCGCCAGCCTTAATAGGGCTCCGTGGAGCGGGCAAAAGCGCCCTCAACCAAGATGGCGGCGAGGCTGTCCCCGTGTGATCTCGCGAGATTTGCCGCGGCAGGGGCGCGTCTCCTGGATGTGTTTGAGGCGCCCCAGTCCCCCCAGGACCCCCCAAAATCCCCCCCAGAACAGCCCCCAGGAACTCCCAAAATCCCAAAAAAATCGCCTTCAAACCCCTCCAAATCTACCCCAAACCAGCCCCTCCAACACCCTGAACACCTCCTGGGACACCCCAAAATCCCCCCAAACAGCCCCCGTGATCAGAAGTGGAAAAAACTCCACTTTCATTCCCGGAATTTTGTGTCCGGTCCCAAAATCTACAAAAGTTCTCATTTTTTTCCCGAATTTTCCTGGGTTTTGCCTCATTTTTTCCCTGATTTTTTCCCCCAAAAATCCATAACCCCAAAAACCCGTTTCATTCCCCCCACCCCCAAAAATCCACTTTTATCCTCTTTTCCCTGCGTTTCTCCTCATTTCCCCCTCATTTTCCCCCGGTTTCCCCCTCATTTTTTCCAGTTTTTCCTTTTTCTCCTGGATTTTCCTTCTTTTTTTTCCCCCCAGTTTTTCTCTCTTTTTTTTTTCTGTGGGTTTTTTTTTCTTCGCTTTGTCTTTTTCCCCTCATTTTTCCCCAGTTTCCCCCTCATTTTTTCCAAGCTTTTCCCCCGCTTTTTCTTTTTCCCCCCCCACTTTACCCCTCATTTTTCCTGTTTTTTTCCTTCATTTTTCTCCTTCTTTTTCCCTTTCTTTTCCCCCTCATTTTTTCCCACTTATTCCCTCTTTTTTTCTGCTTTTCCTCTCATTTTTCCCAGTTTTTCACTCTTTCTCCTGCTTTTTCCCTTCTTTTTTTCCCATTTCTTCCCTCATTTTTTTCTGGTTTCCCCTCTTTTTTCCCTAATTTTTTCCTCTTTATTTTTCCTGGGTTTTCCTTCATTTTTCCCCTCATTTTTCCCCTTTCCCCTTCATTTTCTCCTATTTTTCCCCCCGCTTTTTCCCCCACCCCGGTTTTTCACTCATTTTTCCCCAGTTTTTCCCTCATTTTCCCCTTGGTTTTTCCCCAAAAGCACTTTCCAAGAAACTCCGCCTTTATTCCCGGAATTTCACCTCCCAGCCCAAAATTCCGGTTTTTCCTCCCAATTTTTCCCTTATTTTTTCCTGAGTTTTCCCTCATTATTTCCTGGGATTTCTCTGATTTCCCCCCAGTTTTTCCCTTATTTTTTCCCAGGTTTCCCCTCATTTTCCCCCCGGTTTTCCCTTTCTTTTTTCCCAGTTTTCCCCCTTTTGTTCCCCCTCATTTTTCTCCTGCTTTTTCCCTCCTCATTTTTTCTGCTTTTCCTCTCATTTTTTCCCATTTTCCCCCTCTTTTTTCCTGCTTTCTCTCTCTTTTTCCCCCATTTCCTCCTCTTTTTTTTCACCAGTCTTTCCCTCATTTTTCCCCTGCTTTTCCTCTCCTTTTTTTCCCCCTGGTTTTCCCCTCTTTTTTTCCCAGTTTTTAATCTTTTCCTCCCTCATTATTTTCCGGCTTTTCCCTCATTTTTCCCCCTCATTTTTCCCGTTTATTCTCTCTTTTTTTCTGCTTTTTCTCTCAGTTTCCCCCCAGTTTTCCCCTCTTTTTTCCCCCCGGTTTTCCCCTCTTTTTTCCCCCGTTTTTCTCTCTTTTTACAGGTGTTTTCCTCCTTTTCTTTCCCTGGTTTTCCCCTCATTTTTTCCAGATTTTCCCACATTTTTTTCATGTTTTTTTCCCGCTTTTCCCAGGTTTTCCCTTATTTTTTCCCCAAAAATCGCACTCCAAAATCGCCCTCCAAAAACTCTGCCTTTATTCCCGGAATTTCGCCTCCCGGCCCAAAATTCCAATTTTTCCTCCTGATTTTCCCCTTTTATTCCCGGGTTTTCCCTCATTTTTTCCCTTCAGTTTTCCCAGTTTTTCCTTCATTTTCCCCCTCATTTTTCCCCTCGTTTTCCTTCTTTTTTTTTTTTTTTTCATTTTTTATGGTTTTCCCCTCATTGTCCCCCAGGTTTTCTTTTTCTCCCCTTTTTTCTCTGCTTTCTCCCTCATTTTTTTCCAGATTTCCCCTCCTTTTTCCTTGTATGGAATAATAATTATAAAACAAAACAAAACAAAAACCCAAACAAAAAAACAAAACCCACCCAAAAAAAACAAACAGGAAAAACTGAGGGGGAAGAAATGGAAAAAATGAGGGGAAAAAAATGGAAAAAATGAGGGACAAAGAAGGGAACACCCAGGAAAATTGCAGGGAAAAAGGTGGGATTTTGTGGGGTTTATTCCCGGTGAAATTCTGGGAAAAAAAATAAGAGATTTAGGAATCCAGGAGTGGATTTTTGGGAATGAAAAATGAATTTTTTGGGATTGCAGGGGGTGTTTTTGGAAATTCTGAATGGATGTTTTCGAGAATCAAAAAGGGATTTTGGGATTTCATGAGGGGATTTTTGGATTTCGTGAGGGGGTTTTGAGGATTTCGTGAGGGGATTTGGGGATTTCACGAGGGGATTTTTGGTATAAAAAGGGGATTTTTTGTGAATAGAAAAGGATTTTGGAGGAATTAAAGGATTTTTGAGGAATTAAAGGATTGGGGGGGAACTTAAAGGATTTTTGGGGGAATTCAAGGGGGTTTTGGGAAGGGAAGTGGAATTTTGGGATGGAAAGGGTGATTTTGGGAGAATATGAGAAACAAGGTTCACTTTCTTAGAAAGATTTATAAGTTTAATAAAAGAATAAAAAGAAAATAGACAATTGGGAGAGACAAAAGCAAAATTCAGTTTCTCGGCCAAGGATGCCTGGCACGGAACCAGCCAGCATACCCCGTTAACGAAGAGTTTGTTCTTTAAAAGTCTCAGCCTGTTGCAGATTTAAAAATTCACTTACATAATTCAAACATTCCTTTCGAGTGTGAATTTTCTTTGTTTAGTCCCAACTCACCCCAACCATTTTATCTGGTAGATCCATCTGCGGGTGGCTCCGTTCCGTCCGATCGCACAGGTCCCATAAATTCTTCTCCCGGGGTTCTGGTCATTTTCACTTGGACAAGATCCTTGAGAACAGAAGTTTAATCGCTTTTTGGTCAGCAATCTTCATGCAGGAAAACAAAAGACGCCAGTCTTGTAACACTGAATTACAACCATAAGAAGTATACATTCATCACAGTTCTAATATTAATAAAACAATGTACAATCTTCCTACATTCTACACACAGTATTCATTTTAATATTTGTGAAAAGCCAACTCTACACTGTGCATTTCTAACCCCGGGCTCCGGCCGCTGCCGCCGCTCCCGGGCCCGCACAGACGCTCCCGTAATGGCGGCTCCGCGGGGCCCGGGGGGAGGAGGGCTTATCCACGCTCTGCCCAATCAGCGCCAGAGAACCATGAGTGACGGCACCATCAGCCAATCGAGGGCTTACCCTGACCCCTCCCCTCAAATCCCCTCAGGACCCCAAAGCCCCCCCCCCAGACCCCCCCAAATCCCGGTTCCCCCTAAACCCTACCTGGGACCCCTAAAGCCCCTCAAGACCCCCCCAAACACTTTCAGGACGCCCCCAAACCCCACCTAGGTTGCCTTAAAATCCCTCCTGGACTCCCCCAAACCCAACCTAGGATACTCAAGCCTCTCAGGACCCCATCCAAATCCCCTCAGGACTCCCCAAACCAAACCTGGGTCCCCCAAACCCCCTCAGAAACCCCCCAAGTCCCCTCAGGACACCCTAAACCCCACCTGGGACCCCCAAGCGCCCCTCAGGATCCCCCCAAATCCCCTCAGGACCCCCTAAACCCAACCTGTGACTCCCAAGCCCTCCCCAGAACCCCCCCAAATCCCCTCAGGACCCCCCAAACTCCTCCTGGGACTCCCAAGCCTCCCCAAGCGCCCCTCAGGATCCCCCCAAATCCCCTCAGGACCCCCTAAACCCAACCTGTGACTCCCAAGCCCTCCCCAGAACCCCCCCAAATCCCCTCAGGACCCCCCAAACTCCTCCTGGGACTCCCAAGCCTCCCCAAGAACCCCCCAAATCCCCTCAGGAACCCCCAAGCCCCACCTGGGACCCCCAAGCCGCTCAGGACCCCCCCAAATCCCCTCAGGAACCCCAAAACCCCACCCGGAGCCCCCCAGACCTCACCTGAGACCCCCAAGCGCCCCTCAGGCCTCCCCCAAATCTCCTCAGGACTCCACCTGGGACCTCCGAGCGCCCCCCAGGACCCCCCAAATCCCCTTTAGACCCCCCAAACCCCACCTGGGTCGCCTTAAAATCTCCCCTGGACCCCCCCAAATCCCACCTGGGACTCCCAACTCTCCACCAGGACCTCCCCAAATCCCGTCAGAAACCCCCAAACCCCACCTGGGACACCCAAGCCCCTCAGGACACCCCAAAAATCCCCTCAGGACCCCCCAAATCCCACCTGGGTCGCCTTAAAATCCCTCCTGGACCCCCCAAGTCTCGCCTGGGATCCTCCAGACCCCACCTGGGACCTTCCCCAAAACACTGGGGGCACTGGGCTGGAACTGGTGGCACTGCCCTGTCCCTGGTGCCACCTGTGCGGTGTCCCCGCGGTGTCCCTGCACTCGGGGGTGGCCGAGGACGTCACTGCCGGGGGGAAGGGCAGGGGTTCCTGGTAGTGACGTCACCTCGCTCCGCCCCGCGACGCTTCCGGGTTGTGCCGAGCGCCGCTCCGGGTGTGTTCTCTCCCCGGCAGTGTCCTCAGGGCGTCCCCGCCGTGTCCCCAGCGGCCATGGAGCCCCGCGCGTTTCAACGATACCTGCGCCAGGTGGGGGATGGGACAGGAGGTGTCAAAGGGGACAGGGGGTGTGGGAGGAAGGGGGGAGGTGACAGGGGTGGAGGGGACCGAGGGTGGCGGGCGGGGGGACACGGGGTAGCCGAGGGGACGAGGGGGTGACAGAGGGACAGAGGGGACAGCTGAGCTATCGAGGGAGGGGACAGGGGCCACCCCAGGAGGCCACAAGTGCCACCAGGTCCCTGCCACCTCCCCTGTCCCCTCCCCAGGATCTGGAGGAACAGGTGGCCGTGGTGGCCGCCTTGGACAAGCTGGCGGCCACAGTGACCGCGCCATGCCGGGACGTGTGGCCGCTCCTGTACCCAGAGTCCCTGCACACAGCCCTGAGGAGATTCACCTGGATACTCCGGGATGCCCTGGACCACGATGATGTCACCTCCCTGGGCCAGTGCGGTGTCATGTCCCTGAGCCAGATCCTGGCTGCCATCACGGCCACCCCGGGGGCCATCCCGGCCGACGTGAGAGCCGCGTCCAGCGTCTGGCGGGAGTTGGTGGAAGAGCACGATGAGAGGTGGGGCCAGGTGTACCAGGAGGCTGAGGAGATCCTCAACACCTTTGAGGACGTGCACACCGACGAGGACACTGCCGAGGCCACTGGTCTGGCTGGGGACCTGCAGGACGAGACCCCGCACCGCTGGGGGACAGCTGGGGACAACCTGGTGGCTGCCTCCCAGCAGCCGTCAGTGGCCTCAGCAGTGGCCACACACAAGGCCCCCGTGGCAGCGGCCACCAAGGTCAGGGAAGAGGCCGTGGTGGCCACCAGGAGACAGCGAGTGAAGGAGGCCTGGGAGCTGCTGGGGGACTTGCTGTGGGCATGTGAGAAGGCCGCCAGTTGTTTCTACTTGGACCTGAAAGAGTGGCTCAGTGACATTCAGGCCAGCCATATGAGAGAAGAGGACATATCCGATGCCCACAATTTCTGGGAGGCCGATGTAGTCCTGGATGAGCGGCTGTGGGAGGCCAGCGCCCGCCTGACCAAGGATCACCTGCTGGGGGCACTTGGGGAAATCGACTTCCTCCTCTCCAGTCCCTGTGGTGGCTCTGGTGGCCCCTGTGGCCGCGCGGTGGCCGAGCGGTGCCAAAAAGCCATTGAGGACATCCCGAGGCTGCTGGAGGAAAGTTATGTCACCGCTGTGACATCATCAGGGCAGTGACATCACTGGGAACATCTCTGGTGTCCTTCCCTTGTCCCTTCTCTCTCTCCGTGCGGTGTTTCAGACAAATTTGCAGAATTTTTGAGGAATTTTTATTGAAGTTGTCCCAAATCTTGATGGGAATTCCTGGGGTGACATCACTGGGGACACTCTGGGGACACTCAGGGACATGGGGGCAGGGGGTGAATGAGCCCCCTCGGTGCCTTGCAGGAGAGGCAGCAGAGCTGGGTTATAAATGCCAATATCAATGCCAATATCAATGCCAATACAATATTGGCTTTCACATTCCTGTATTGGCTTTTGCACGTTGTTATTGATCTCAATGATTTTGATGCAGTACAATTTATAATTCCTTTTTGGTACAATTTATAATTCCTTTCAGCTGCTTTTTGATGTAACATAATCTATCAGTTTGTGTAGGCACCGTATAGTCTACAGAAATGGGAGCATAATAAATCGATATTATGTTAAAATATATACTTATAATACAGCATAATAAATCAATATTATATTAGGGTATATACTTATAATACCTAATCTAATAATATTATTTACTGATTTTGTTTATAATTAGATTATAATGACATAATATTAATTATCTGAGATAAATTATATTATTAGATTGTATCATATTTTATTGTTATCTAATTGATTAATTGTATCACAGGCTTTAGCAAAATATTGAAATAGACACTGTGCAATGCTAAAATATTTTATATGCTTTTATATTATAACTATTATATCTTCCTTTCATATTGTAACTATTATCACTAACTTTTATATTATAACCAACTCAGGGAATGGTGTAAAACAATTCTGTCGTTTCCCACATCTGCGGGCAGTGTGAAAACAGTGACAGAAACCAGAGCACCAGAGAAGAATTTATTAATTTACCAGGGAGGGTGGAACAATGGGATGGGACAAGAAGAAGAAATAAAATACATGGACCTGATGTACAGGATGTGCTGCAGACAAATCAGAGGTTGGAAGCAAACAAGAGAGTTCCTGGAACATCCAAAACTCCCAGGAATGTTTGAATGATGTCCAAACTCATGAATATGGATGTGCCCCAGCAATGGAGCAGTGCACAGAGAACATTGTTTTAAACACCCCAGCACTGGAGATTGTCCCTTTTTTATCTCTGATTAAACTTGTAACAATTTCAGAGTGAGCTTTGTTTTTCACACCCGGGTGTGATTTGGGGGCCGGGGGGGTCCCGGGCAGCCCCCGCCACCCCCGATCACGGCCCCGCTGCTGAGCACTGACCCCACCCCGGGGGGCACCGGGACCCCCCAAAATCCACACCCGCACCCCCTTGAGTGGAGCTGCTGCCTGGAGAGGCTCCTGGAACAGAGGCTGGACAGAGTGAAATGAACAAACCAGGGATTTATGGAAAGGGTTCAAAGGATTCACCTGGGGCAGCACCAGAGCCCAGCCAGGGCTGCACCCAGGATGGACCCAAAATGGACCCAAAATAGACCCAAAATGGACCCAGGATGGATCCCAATCACGACTTTCACACATTTATAAGTTTTGGTCCATTTCCATACTGGGGTCAATTGCCCAATTACACTTCAGGTGATGCAGTCCCACCCTCAGGTCGCTGCTGTTTGTACTTTTTGGGCCCGAAGCTGCAGCGCTGCCCTTGGTTCTGGGGCTGGGGAAGGAATTGTTTGGTCTGACTGAGCTGTGAGGAGAACTTGCTCACACTCTATGAAATTCAGTCACACACCAATGCAGTGCAGAATGTGGAAAATATAAAAGCTCAAACTGAAGGCATCATTTCCCTCCTTTAGAGGCTTGACAAGGCCTTCACCTTGTCGAGTCTCTATTCTGAATATCTACTAATAATAGGTATTTAATAACAGATAAGTAACCAATAATAAGTATTTAATAACAGATAAATTTGGCCTGGATGGATTCCAGGGGAGGCTGGAAAGAGGCCAAAACTTCTCTGGCACTTCCCTCCTCACACTTGGCAGGGAACAAAACACAGAAGGAAAGGCTCGAGGGTCTGGGTAAGGGTGGGGAGAGTTCAATCACTGCTCATGGGCACAAACACAATTGACTGGGGGAAATTAATTGAACTTATTAACAAACAAATCAGAGCAAGAGAATGAGAAGGAAAATGATTCCTACGAAAACATCTCCCCCCACCTCTCCCTCCTTTCACGGGCTTAACTTTATCCTCCATTCCCTCCCCGGTCCCCACCCAGAGGCACAGGGGATGGGGGTCACAGTCAGCTCATGTCACTGCTTCCCCCTCGAAGACAGCAATCCTTGTCCTGCTCCAGCCTGGGGCCCCTCTCACGGGACACAGCCCCTCAGGAACAGGCTGCTCCAGCGGGGATCCCCGCGGCCTCACAAGTCCCGCCCGGAGCCGCTTCCACGGCTCTGCAGGGGCTTCCCACGGGCTCGGGGCCTCTCTCAGGCATCCCCTGCTCCTGCCTGGGCTCCTGCCGGGGCTGCAGGTGGCTCCCCGCTGCATCCCGGCCTCAGCTGCAGCTCCCAGCGCCCTCAGGTCCCGCTCCCCGCGAGCTCCCGGCGGTTCAGGGCAGCAGCGGCTCCTTGGCCTCCTGCCCGGGCCGGGCCCAGCGCCGGGGCGGCTCCTCAGCCGAGGTTTCCGAGCGATGCCGGAGTGCAGGGAAAGGGAGGCGGGGCCGTGCCCTGTGCAGAGCCCGCCACTCGTCGCCATTGGCTGATTCTGCCGTCACTCCTCGTTCTCCCTGTGCGCTGATTGGGCGGAGAGGGGAGAAGCCCGGCCCCGGGGCCGCCCCCCGGGCGCTGGTGGCAGAGGCGCCATTGTGGGAGCGTCTGTGCGGGCCCGGGAGCGGCGGCAGCGGCCGGAGCCCGGGGAGGCGGCGGCGGAGCTCGGAGGCGGCGCCAGCGCAGGTGGGAGCCGCGCTGGGTTGTGCCGGGGCTCGGGGCTGTGTGCGGGCGGAGGGGGCGGCAGGGGGCTCTGCTCTGGCGGGTTCCTTGTGCCGTGTGGGCGCCGTGTTGGCCGTGGGCTGAGGAAGCTGCGGGAGCGGCTGCCCGCGGTCTCCTTCCCGCTGGGGCCTGGGCAGGAGCCGGGGCCGGAGCAGCGCTGGCTCGTCCCGGTTGCTGTGTGTAGGACGGAGGTGGCTGCCCTGTGGCCGAGCCTGGTCGGGAAAATTGGCGTCGCCAGAGGTTTGTGTCCCCAAAGGAGAGCGAGGAGTCCTGTAAAAGTGACTTTATTGATGAGCAAAAGGAGAGGCCATGCGGCATTTGCCGTGCGGTCTCTCCAATTGTTGTAGTACGCAGCCTCCTTTTTCTCCTGATTTTCCCTTCTGCATCTCCGTGTCCCTTTGCCCAGTGGCGAAGGTCCTTGGAAAGTTCAGACTTCCCGATCCTCCTGCTGCATGTCCTCGTTTATATGCACCCCCCTTTTGTGTAACATCCGATATTCATGGCTCTGTTCAGTCTTTGTTCTTCTTCATGTTCGGGATCTTGGCCGAGCAGCAGTCCGTGTCAATTAATAACATTTTCTGCAACTGATACGTATTTTCCCTTTACTTCTTTGTCTCCAAGTCCCTGGCCCTATCTCCAAGCAGATTCCCTCCCTGACTCTATTTTTCCTTACTGGGTCCTCTGTGGTTCGGGATTATTGTCAGTGACCTCAATTCTGAGAAAAACGAAAATTCAATCTTAAAATATTTTTCAAAAGTTCAATAAGGAAAAAATTGGACAATGTCCAGCGCTGGGCTGTTCCTGGCTATCAGACAACAAACATGCCGGTACATTAAGACTGTGTTAGCTGTATACTAATACTTGTCTAAGGTACATATATAATTATGAGTTTCATGCGTTATTCAAACATTCTTGGCAGCTTTGGATGTTCTAGAAACTTTTCTTTATTTTGATTTTCTCCTCTGGTGTATCTACAAACCATCCTGCAGATCAGGTCAATATATTTTATTCCTCCTTGTGGCTTCATCCTGTTGTTTCACATTTCCCCCATAACCGAACAGTTAACAAATTCTTCTCTAATTCATCTCTGGTGCTCTGGTTTGTGTCACCCTTATCACTTGGAGAGGTCAGTCAGCAGATGTGGGAACCAACCTCATTGCTTTATACAGTTCTCTGGGTTACACAGAAGTATTTTAACATTTTCTATTTTCCTACGGCTTATAGTACAATACATGCATCACATTATTAGTTCTATAAGCTCTAAGGTGTATACATCAACATAATTTACTCATCACACTACTGTTTCCACGGGCCATACGGTGCATCCTTAAAATGAGAAATTAGGTTACATTAGAAAGCAGCTAAATGGGATTATAAATTGTGCTATACTTACAATCAATAACCACATATAAAGACTAATACACAAACATGAAAGCTAATGTTACAGGGTCATTTTTAACAATTCCGTGTCCTTTTGTAGCCGTTTGTGGATCAGGAGGCCTGGCTGCCACCTGCATGCCCTTGCTCAGCTGCTGAATGAGCTGCACTCAGCAAGGTGTCGTGCATGGTCCAAAGATGAGAGTTGCTGTAGCACATCAGAGGAGAAAGAGCATTCGTTTAACCCGTGGTGTGCCAGGGAACCACCAAACCGTGTCCCATTCCCATCCTTTCCACATTTGGACTGGAACATGAGCTGCTTTCTTATTTCCTTTGTTACCTGTTTCACCACTTTTCAGTTGTCATCTATTTGCCTGCAGCATCTTGAGTCATTTAATTTTCCACCCTGTCTTCCTCCTTCTGCTCATAGATAATCTGATCCCATCCCATGGTGAAATGTTGTGTTCTTCATTTGAGTGGATTGTTTGTCCAGATTTAGGAGCTGGATCTGTCTGGTTGGTTATTATTTCGAGGACATCTTGTAATCTAATTCTGCCATTGAAATGATCCCTGGGTTCTCTGGCTCCTGCTATGAATTCGTTCGGGTTCCCAGGGGCTGGTCCATGGTGTTGCAGGATTTGTTCTGGTGGCCGTTCATCTTTTCCCCATTTTTCGCCACTCCCTCCAGCCAGGGCTGCATCAATTGATCTCTTTTCTCTGATTAAATCATCACATCCTTGGATTCCCCACTGATTTCTCTGAACTTGTGGTAGCAAAACCCCCCCAGTGTTCCAATGCTCCGTGTGTGACACAGACAGTGACAGCATGCAGCCACGCTTCCTCTGGACCGCAGTACCGCAGTTTCCAGCCTTGCCCGGCAGCCCTGGCAGGAAGCGTGCTCAGCTTCGGTAGGGCCCCGCGGAGCGGAGCCGCAGGAGCCCACCCGGTGGGTCCTTGGCTCACGAGCAGTCGGTGTTGGTGAGAACGCAGCTTCGGCGAAGGAGGAGAAGGAGACTCTCTCTGGGGTGCAACAGGAACGGGTTTATTGAGGGTAGAACGTGCCCCAGAGAGACGCACGTTTCCCGGTTGTGCAGAGGTTCAAAAGTCACAGGGGTTTGGGGGTGTGTTCAACGCAACTGGCCAATAGTACAAAACCAGGGGAGGAGTTAGGGGGTGGGGTGATGCACAATGGTCCAATCCCTGGGAAGGAGTAGGGGATTTCCAGAACCTGTCCCAATCAGGGGCCAAACCTCTCAGACCTTTCCAGAAGGGGGAGAGGCCTCCTGAAAGACAGACAGGCTCTGGTGGGGAGGGGACAGTTGATAGGCAGGAGGGTTGTCAGGGAAAGAGTAGGTTCTGGAAGGGACAGACCAACTGCGATCACAGCAAGGAATGGGGGGAGCTTGGGACAAACCATTACAGAACTTATTAATATTAACAATAAATAAAAAGGTATAAAACGCACCGCTACAACAGCACATGTTGGAGTGGGGAGAGGGATGATTCCCCCCCAGTTCTTTGAGTGAAGTTTTCCCAGCGTTCTCCATTTGCTGTTTCCTTTTGCAGCTGAACCAATTTCTGTTGCACAGTCAGATATCCTCACTGTGGGCTCTGCCTTTGGCTGTGCCAATTCCATCAGTGCCAGCAGGCAGAGCTTGGGGTGAGGGGCAGAGGGAATCAGCCCAATTCCTCCCGCAGGCAAGAAGCCCCTGGTGCATTGTCCCCCCTTTTCCCCAGGGGTGTTAATTTGCATTTCTAAAGCTCCTCTCCTGGGTGCCTGGAATGAAGCTTCTCTTCCAGGGCAGCCATTAAATGACTCACATGTGCCCCCCCCCATCTGCTTTTTTTAATTTTGTTTTTAGCAATATTCTATTAACTGTCTCTGCCTTAAACAGTTTCCTTTATAGCTCTTCTAGTTTTGCAAAATGCAACATAAAGGTGAACATCAAAAAACCTATAACAAAATGTTGCCATCATTAAGAGCCACACACAAACATACAAAAAAATTTTCCAAAGCAGTCAAGTTTTTTCTCCTTCTCCTCCTAGGATTAAAATTGATTCCCACACCCCTGGTGCTTAACGAACTGGCAATATAAAAGTAGGAGTATTACAAAAAATTATTCTGATGATGTAATCTTGTCACTGAAACTGCGGGAAAAACCAAAACTCTTCAGCAATATCTTTAGAGTTAGAGTCCAGGCATTTCTTGATTCTGGCCAGGCTGTGCTACAGAAATTATTTTATCCACACATAGCCCGGGTGTGCAGAGAAAATCATTCCATGACACGTGAGTTTTACCCGATTTTTCCTAAATTTTATAAGAGTCTGAACCCATAGAAATCTTTGGGTTTAGTGTTCATTGCTCCCAAGTTGCTGAGTTCTCAGTATTTGATTTCCTACTGGAGCTGTGAATTTCTTTGCTTCTAATGCTAATTAGGTCCTCACTCCTGGATTTCCTTCTGAGCCTTTTCCAGACCAGGTGTCTCCAGCTCTTCCAGGGGCAGTGTCTGGGGTAGGTGTTGGTTGCTGTTTGCTGATGGGCGTTGATGTTTTGTTGATGGTCGTTATCTTTGTGGGGATCTTCTGGGCTCTTCCCAGTCTGTTGAGATGTTAAACTCATCTCTGTTGAGTGGTGGAACAACCCTTAAAAAAACCCCTTTAAAATTCCTTTCCCCAGGGCAAAGGCAAACCAAGCCTTAGTAGGGAAATAAAATAAAAATACTTTTAAAGTTGGTATGTTTTCCAGACATCTCATCCCATCCAGCCCAGTGTGTGAGTGTGATTGAGCCCCAGAGTGGAATTCTCACGGTGCCTTCCCCAGCCCGTGTGGCAGTGCAGGCACAGAAACCACTGAAGCTCCAAGAGTGGCAGCAAGGATTGGCCCGCAGTGCCTGGAGCTGCCAAAGGAGGGTGCCCAGGCAGACAATTCCAGCTGAGGAT
The DNA here is from genome assembly GCA_021534815.1 of Acrocephalus arundinaceus. Lineage (NCBI taxonomy): Eukaryota > Metazoa > Chordata > Aves > Passeriformes > Sylviidae > Acrocephalus > Acrocephalus arundinaceus. The sequence continues at coordinate 31,099 of JAJEOU010000060.1, forward strand.
CTGTGGGCAGGCACAGGGGCTTCCCCCGCTGTGGAGCCCTGGCTGCTGCTCCCTTGCCTTCAGGGCGGGCTCAGTCGCTGCCTCCCATCCTTCTCCTGCAGGTGGGAAGTCCAAATCTCCGGGGCTTCAGAGCCCTTGAGCCGAGGGTGAGGGGTCCCCCCGTGTTCAGCTGTGCTGGGGCTGTTTCTGTGCTCAGGGACACTTGGAATGGGCCACGCCACTTGGCCACCAGTGATGCTTCTTCCCACTGCTTAAGCAGGACCCGATGTCCTGGTTGGATGTTGTGAACAGCAAAGTCCCAAGGCAGGGGCTGTGCCAGCCGAGCTTCCTGTGGGAGAGATTTCACAGGAGACAGGATTCTGGCCACAGACAGCTTTAAATACACATCCCTTATCTGCACCCTGCACTAGGTGGAGAATTTCCAGGGTAAGGAATTCCAAAGATCAATTCTAGGGGAGACAATTGATTATCTGCCCTGGGTCTGGCTCTTATTCTTGCCAAAGCCAATGGCAAAAGCCATGCCTGAGGCATCTTGGTTTCTATCAGCAGCTTCCAAAGGTGTTTCTTTATTTTCCATTCATTCTTTCTACCTGACCTTAGCTCTGGGTGTGCCAGGGGTTGTGGAGGTCCCCTTGTATTCCTAAAGCTGCCATAACCCCCTGAAGGATCTTTCCTGTAAAATGAGTTCCCCATCTGAGTCTATTGCTTCCACAGTCCCTTCTCTTGGAATTATTTATTTTAGAAATACCTCAATAAGTGATCCAGTGATGACTGAATAAATCAGAATTGCATTTGCCACCCCGTTATGTGACATGGTGTCAGCAGAAGATATTGAAGCCTTCCTGCTCAGGGCATTTCAGTGCCAGGCTCTCCCAAGCACACACAGCTCTGCCGGTTGAGCTGACCATGGGGGCGGTGCCCTGAGCTTTGTCTAATTCCCTTTCCTTAATAACAGCGTGTCCTGTAACTCTTTTCCCTTCTGCTGCCCTTGAAGACCCATCCATAAACAGATTTTCTCCCTCAGGCCAGGGAATGTCTCCTCAATCTCCCCTAGCCTGGCTCTGGAGCTCTGTCACTTGACTGCAGCCATGGGTTTCTCCCCAGCCCCCTGTCCAGGCTGTTCCAACAGGAGGCTGGGTTAAACCTTCCCCTGTCCTCAATTCTAAATCCTCCTGTGCCACTGAACAAGTTCCATGCTGTAATAACTGAGCACTGCTCTTTTGGTTATCAAAGCTTGGACTTGAACGTGAACACCAGGAGATCCTTGTGCTGTCAGTTTTGAGGCCTCAGGTCCCATTAAAGCTGTGGCTGCACAATTCTGCAGACAATGGGGCCACTCTGGCCACTGGGTTAAACATCTTAGCCCAGTAATTCCTTTGGCATGGCCCTGTTTACATCCACAGACAATTCAAATTCTTTTTCCCTTTCTGGGAGGGCCAGAGCAGGAGCCTCAAAGAATCTGGTTTTTAACACTTGAAAATTCTGCTTTCCTTCTGGTCCCCATCCATCCAGTTTCTTGACTGGCAGGATGGGAGCGTTGTTGGGAGAGATTCCTGGCTGCAAAAGCCCTGCCTTGAACAGGGGCTCAATCACAGGCTGTAAGGCCTTCCTTCCCTCCCTTGGAATAGGGCATTGCTTTTAGACCCCACTTGTGCTGGTTGCTTCAGAGTGATTTGGAGAGGCTGGGTATCTGATTTTCCCCATTTCCCTGGGGCTGCCCACACTTGTGGGTTCACTTCAGCACAGGCCTTGCCAGACATTTGACACAAAGGTACCTCAGAACTGGCCTCTGTATTACCTTTTCCAAAATTAATTTGCATTCCCAATTGAGCCATCAAATCCCTTCCCAGTAAATTACAATCACAATTAGGAGCAAATGAAAATTCCTGCATTTCAAACCCATCCCTCACAGCTGCTAAGAGTGGTTGAATAAAACACACCTGCACATCTTTCCCACTTATCCTCTGAATAATCAAAAACATTTTTGGCATTTTCCCTGCTTAGGTGTAAGATTGAGAGTGGCTGGAGAGGCCCCTGTGTCTGTGAGGAAAGGGCTCCTGTCGATGCAGAGCCACCCTGAATGTTCTCCAGGGCTCCAGTGTGGTGGGTCCCTGGTGTCATGGGAGCTGTGCCAGCCCTAAGAATCCCTGTCCATGCAGGGCTGGCCTTGCTGGTGCTGAGGGTGCTGCTGTGTGTGCTTGCAGTGTCCTTGTGCCCTGCAGATGGAAGCCTGATTCCTTGCCCGGGGCTGTTTGGGTGGGCTCTCCCCTGCCGAGGAGGGCAATGCCTGTGCCAGGTGCTTGTGGCCGAGCGGGTCCCCTGGGTGCTGGGGCCCCCTTGGGCGCTGGGGTTGATCCCTGAGGGGCTGTAGAAACTGTGCCATGGCCTTTGCCTTCAGCTTGGCCTTTTCCTCCTCCCTTCTTGCATTCCCCTGCTGTGCCTTTGTGCCCAAGTGCTGCAGGGGCTTCTTGTGCCACTGCTGTAGCCCCCCTGAGCGCCTGTGGGTGCTCATCCTGTGACAGCTGCTGAGCTTTCTGCAAAATCATTCGTTTAAGCAGTGACCCAGAGAAAATCCTTGAAAGAACATCTGGATCCTTGCATGAACAATCCCCACTTCCGAGCTGTTCCTTCCTCCTCGTGGTGCTTGTGCTCCCGGTGCCGTGCCCAGCCCGTATCCCAGAGGCGGTGCCTGTCCTGCCGCAGTGTCCAAAGGCGGCTCCCCCGGCGGGCAGGGCCGGCAGCTCGGCGGGGCCGGGCAGCGGCCGGGGCGTCCCGCAGCCTCCTGGGGGCCGGGGGCCAGTGCCGGCCGTGCCCGGGGGGTGGTGGGGTCAGGCAGCGCCCGGCGCTGAGCCCCGGCTGCCCCACAGCCCCGGCCCGGCCCCGCAGCTCCCCACAGGCCCCCAGCCCGTGCTCCCGGTGCCGCAGCTCTGCGCCCGCTGCTGCCGCTGCCCAGCCCAGAGAAATCCCCTGAAATCCTGACCTCCTTGTTCGTAGCAATGCATCTGTAGAACAGGCTATTCCCATGCACCAGCCAAACTGTCTAGAGATAACAAGTCACCTGTAGTCTTGTTTTCAGAGTTGTCAGGGAGTCATCAAGGTCACTAAGTCAACAACAGGATGAAAGTGGGAACAAAACCCTGGGAAAATGCCTAGGAAAAATGCAAAACCTAGATAGGAAACACACGGCGTGATAATGGATGCGTGGGCAGAAGTGCTAGAAACTGTAACTGTAGTTTAATGTAACCCATAAAGTGGCTTCTGCTGAAATCATATTGATTCTATTATTCAGATGCACATTTTCAACCTGCACTTGTTTTCCTGGACATCAGGAGATACAAAAGATCTGCATCATCTGGCAGGTTTTGAGCATTAAACTGTCTCAGGCCTCAGTATTTTTCTCTTCTTCCTCTTTTCCATCATCTTTTCCCTTACCACAGAGATTCTTCCTGCTGCTTCTTGCCTTAACTACATTCCTTGACACTCTCCTTCACCCTAACCCTTCCCAGCACACCAACATCATCCATCCCCTGTTGTCTAAATCCCTCCTGGACTTCCCTTATTGCCCCCCTGGGTGTCCATGTCCTTAATTACCTCTGGGAGAATGTGCAAAGTACCTCAGCATTCTCCCAAGGGACCCTTCAGAGATATTTTGGGATCATCATCCCTTTGGCCAGAACCCCTTCCTGGCTTTCCCTTTTCCACCCTGCATGGGTGCCCTGCCATGTTTACTCCCTGAAGATCCGCCTGTCCTCACTGATGAGATTTTCAGTGCTCTCTCCCTGCTGACTCTTCACAGCCCCCCCTGATCTGTCACTCGTCTGTCCCCTGGACACTCTCGGGTCCCCAGTCAATCCCTGGTGCCGCCGCCACCCAAGGGAGCCGATCACCCAAACTGGGTGAGGCACCTTCAGCTCCACTCACTGCCCACCATCCCTGGTGGTGGAAGGAATTCTGGATGAGCCCCAAGGTGTGTGGGAAATGTCACATCACCAGAGGTTTGTGTCCACCAAGGAGCCAAAGAAGTCCTGTAAAAGTCATTTCATGGTTAAAAAAAGGAGAGGCCATGGGACATTTCCTATGGGGTCTCTCCAAACGTTAGAGGTTGCAGCTTCCTTTTCATCCTAATTTTCCTGGCTGCATTTTCCTCTCCCTTTCCCTATTGCATGAAGTACTTGAGAGGTACAGACTTCCCAATCCCCCTACTACATACCCCCTTAATGTACACCGCACTTCTGTATAGGGAACGATATTCACAGCTCTGTTAAGTCTTTGTTGTTCTTCTGGAAGTTCTTGAATTTAGCAGGACCTTGGCTGAGCAGCAGTCTGTGTGGTCAGTGAATAACATTTTCTGGAACTGATGGCCTCTTGTGTCCCTTCCTTATGTCCAAGTGCCTGGCCCTATCTCCCAGCTGATTCTCAGCATCTGTTTTTGAAGATATTTTCCATTTCTTCCCTTTATGTGGGTGAATCTTGGTGTTTCCGAGCTTTATTGGGGTAAATGTTAATGCTTTGGTTTTTTGCATAGGTCTGAATCTTTATATCTCAGAAGGTTTTCCTGAGGCTTGATGTTTGGGGAGTTTTTGATCTGTGTCTTGATGTTTGGGGGAGTTTTTGGCTGAATCTTGGTGTTTTGGAGGTTCTTACAGATACAAGGTTCCCAGTGACTTCCTGAGATGAACTTGGGCAAGGAGGAACCACCAGCCTAAGGCGCTCTCCTCTTGTTTTTTCCCCAAACCAGGATTTGTCATTCCCAAGGAGTGTCCAGATGGAGGAGGAGGAAAAGCCCCGGAGATCCCGCACCAGGAGGGGCTGCAAACCCAGCCCAGGGAGCTGCGAGGAGGAAAGACCCCCCCAGTGCCAGGAGGGCGGCCGGAGATCCAGGCAGAGCTCAGAGCTGGTGGAGAAGCCTGATGGAGGGGAGAAGCCCCACAAGTGCTTGGAATGTGGGAAGGGTTTCAGGTGGAGCTCCAACCTGATCCGGCACCAGAGGATCCACACTGGGGAACGGCCCTACAAGTGTGGGGAGTGTGGGATAAGCTTCAGCCAGAGCTCCAACCTGAGGAAACACCAGAGGATCCACACTGGGGAAAAGCCCTATGAATGTGGGGAGTGTGGGATGAGCTTCAGCCAGAGCTCCACCCTGAGGAAACACCAGAGGATCCACACTGGGGAAAAGCCCTACGAGTGTGGGGAGTGTGGGATGAGCTTCAGCCAGAGCTCCACCCTGAGGAAACACCAGAGGATCCACACTGGGGAAAAGCCCTATAAATGTGGGGAGTGTGGGAAGAGCTTCAGAACAAGCTCCGCCCTGATCCAGCACCAGGTGATCCACACTGGGGAAGGGCTCTGCACCTTCTTGGAATGTGGGAAGAGCTTTGGATCGAGCTCCCACCTGAGAAAACACCAGCTCATCCACACCGGGGAGAGGCCCTACGAGTGTCCCGAGTGTGGGAAGAGGTTTCACACCAGCTACAATCTCCTTGTACATCAGCGGATTCACAGAGAGGAGAGGCCCTTCCACTGCCCCGACTGCGGGAAGGGCTTCAAGCAGAACTCCACCCTCATTAGGCACCGGCGCATCCACACCGGGGAAAAGCCCTACGAGTGTCCTGAGTGTGGGAAGAACTTCAGCCAGAAGGGCCACCTGATAAAACACCAGAGGATCCACACTGGGGAAAAGCCCCATGAGTGTGCGGAATGTGGGATGAGCTTCAGCAGCAGCTCCACCCTGCAGAAACACCAGAGGATCCACACTGGAGAAAAGCCCTACGAGTGTGGGGAGTGTGGGAAGAGATTCAGAACAAGCTCAGCCCTGATCCAGCACCAGGTGATCCACACTGGGGAAGGGCTCTGCACCTGCTTGGAATGTGGGAAGAGCTTTGGATCAAGCTCCCACCTGAAATACCACCAGCTCATCCACACTGGGGAGAGGCCCTACGAGTGTCCCGAGTGTGGGAAGAGGTTTCACACCAGCTCCAATCTCCTCATACATCAGCGGATTCACAGAGAGGAGAGGCCCTTCCGCTGCCCCGACTGCTGGAAGGGCTTCAAGCACAACTCCAACCTCACTGTCCACCGGCGCATCCACACCGGGGAGAGGCCCTACGAGTGTCCTGAGTGTGGGAAGAGCTTCTCCAGGAGCTCTCACTTGACCCGACACCAATGGAGGCAGCACTGAGGGAAGCCCTGCGAGTGCCCCAGAGCGGGAAGAGCTTCGTGCGCTGCTCCAGCTCCATCCCCCATGGGAGGATTGGCGTTGGATGATCCCCAGTGACCCCCGCTGGGCAGAGCCCTGGTGATCCGTGGTCCTGGTGATCCGTGTTGGGCAGACACCTGGCTGGGATGCTCCACATCTTCCTGTCTCCCTGTGGGCACTTGGATGAATGCAGGAGCAGGAACATCCATCGGGACACAGACCAATATTGGGAATTCCTGGGGGAGAGCTGATTTGTCTTTCAACCCCAGAAAATGTTTTGCATTCAATCCGATCTTCTGGGGGCATCAAGGAATACTGGATGGTCTTGGAGGTCTTTTCCAACCTCAGGGTTTCTACAGTTTTGATTTCTGAATACCCAAGAGTGTCTTCCACAGCCAAATGGTGATAGATTGGAACAAAGATCACGATTTTGGAGACAGTTGGATGGAAACGCCTCCAGAAAAGTTTCTTCACTCCCACCCAAGCACGTGGATCCTCAGCTTGCACGGACACCGAAATCCTTTTCTTTTGGCTTTGGTTTTCTTCTCATTTCTCTTTGTATCTTTAAAATATCCAACCCTGAGGTAAAAATAAAGACATTGAACGAAGATATGGGTGGGGACATGAGGGGACACAGACATGGGGACATAGGGACATGGAGGGAGACGGGCACAGATGGGAACATGGGGCACAATGACAGGGATGGAAACAGGGTGGGGAGACAGCCGTGGCTGAGGGCATGGTGGGATGTTGCATCGGGGTGCAACAATCGACATCGAGATCCTGCCCAGGAAGGTTACAGCACCGGCAGGGAAGCAGAGGAGACAAGTCCCTGTTTTGTAGGCTCAAGGATGCATTTATTTTCCCCTCCCTGGGTGGGGGAGAGGGCGAAGGTGAAGAGGCCAGGAGGCAGGAAGGGCCAGAGGGGCAAAGGGGCGGCAGGGACGGGATTGTTGAGTTACATATGGGGTATTGTAGGGGCGGGGTTTGCATAGGAGGGGTTAACAAGGTAGGATCAAATTCTCGTGACCTTAAACTAGAAGCATTCACAACTCCTCCATTTTTAAATTGGTTAAAAGGTGAGATGAATAACTCATAACAAGGGATTCTCAGGAATATGGCTTAATGGTTTGCAGAATTAGAATGAGAATTGTTAAGCTAAAATAATAAACAGTAGAAAGGCATTTGAAACTTAATTACAAAAGAACAGAAATTATGATACTTAATTTAATGAATACATTTTTAGTTAATGGGTTAATAGTTCAGTCTCCTTTGGCTGTAGATCTTCTCAGAGAAGGGGTCCAATTCTTTGATCTCCTCTTTCACGAGGGGCACAGTCCTTAAGAGTTTGATCTTGGCTCAGTACTGATGTGCAGGTGTTGCTGTGTGCATTGATGTCCATGACTGTGAAGCAAGGAAAAGCGGCACAGCAAGAGCTGACCAAGAGCTCCGCCGCGCCACCTCTGCCCCGCGGGCAGCGACTGGAAAAGAAGGGCTTCAGTGGGAAAGATGGGATCTCAAACAGCCGGAAAAGAAGGGCTTCAGTGGGAAAGATGGGATCTCAAACAGCCGGAAAAGAAGGGCTTCAGTGGGAAAGATGGGATCTCAAACAGCCGGAAAAGAAGGGCTTCAGTGGGAAAGATGGGATCTCAAACAGCGCGTGGGAGGCACCATCATGAGAGGGATTGCCTGATAAAGCACGGCCACTGCTTTCCTGGGCAGGGAATGGGGGGTGTGGAGAGACAGGGGGGCGAAGGAGGACATAGGATGGGGGGAGGAACGGTAGCACACCCGTGACACTTCTGGACGGGCTCCGACCTTTGTCCTGCCTTCAGGGAAAGGAGGATGGGGTAGCAGAGAGGCACACGGTGATGGAGAGGCAGTAGCAACTCCAAGCCATCCTGGCAGTTTTCACTCCTTGCCTTGCTCTAGGAACAAAGGGTATGGAAAATACAGGCAGCTTCAGAGAACCTGAAAACCATGGAGGTTCACAGGAAGGAGGACCACTGATCTAGGGCACTGACACTGCATGCAAATCATCCATAAGTAGCCACAAAGGCTTTCCGTCCATAAGCTGCAGCAGATGTGTCAGGAGTGTTGATAAGAGTCCCCAGCATGGTCCTTTTGCAGGCAGGCTAGCTGCTTGTAGCTCTTAAAAACTCCCTCCCATGAAGAAAGAAGAGACTCGTGATGGTAGGTGTTGGTCCATCGCTGGGTCCCGGTAAGCTGATCCCTTACTGGGAGCTTCCCTCCCCGTAAACTTTTTCCCCCCTGTTTTTAAGATGGGGTCCCCCTCAGGGGGGTGACTTATGGGGTGCCTGTCCTGTTGTCTTCTCTGGTTTGCCAGCATTCATCTACCACTTGTTGCATCGGGGTGCGACAATAGACGTGGATCGTGTCCAGGAAGGCCACAGCACCGTCAGGGAAGCAGAGGAGACAAGTCCCTGTTTTGTAGCCTCAAGGATGCATTTATTTTCCCCTCCCCAGGTGGGGGAGAAGGCGAAGGTGAAGAGGCCAGGAGGCAGGAAGGGCCAGAGGGGCAAGAGAGGGCAGGGACAGGATCATCGGGTTATATATGGGGTATTGCAGGGGCAGGGTTTATGTAGGAGGGGTTAACAAGGTGGGATCAAATTCCAGTGACCTTAAACCAGAAGCACTCACAGTGGGACATGGCCAGTGACATGTGGGGCCATGGCCATGGCCGGTGCCATGGGGGAAACTTGCAGGGGCTGTGGGGGATGCTGGGTTGGAGGGAGTTGAGGGTTCCTGGCAGGGCCTTGGGGCTTGCTGAGGGCTTTGGGGACCCCAGGCCCAGCGGCTGCGGCTGCGCTGGGAGACCCTGGCGGAGGTTCTGGGGCAGCTGCTCAAGGAGCCCCTGAGCTGGAGCCCCAGGTGGGCATTGGGCTCCTGGAAAGGAATGAACGTCCTTGTCCCCAGGAGGGAAATCCCAGCAGCCTCAGAGTGTTGGGGGCAGCTGAGAGGCCACAACAGGGAATTGGAAAGCCAGACAGAGCTGTCCCTCTCCAAAACTGCACCTTAAATATCCCCAAACTCAGAGCAGGAGGGGCCTGCAACCCCCAAAACCATGCACGGGGGGGAAGGCATGGTAGATTGGGAGACAGTGGAGAAGGAGTGGAAGAGTGGGGGAATAAAGAGGGGTCTGGGACCATGAAAGAGTGGGAGAGGGGGCTGGGATCCCCAGATTGGATTGGGAGGGGTCCCAATCCTCCTTTCTAATCCCTGGTATGGAGCCAGGGCAGGTCGGGCTGGGGCAGTGCTGGGCTCTTGGCCACACCTGGGCACCCCCCATGTGCCCCCTCCTCAAATTTCCCTGGTGGCTTAGAGGGGTCCTGGTGCCTTTTGGGGTTTTCTGGGTGCTGTGTTGGGGTTCAGATGCCTCCCAAGGAGTCCCCAGAGTGGGGTGACACAGGGGGTCACACAGGGGTTCCCATTTCCAATCCATTCAGGGGCCCGTTCTGCTCTCCCCCCCAGTCACAATCCCCTCCACAGGGTGCCCTCACATCCCTCCCCACAGCACCCCATAAACGGGACTGGTTCTAACTGGGAAGCTTTATTGGGAACACTGGGAGCAGCCAGGCAGGGACAGAGTGACAGTGGGGCTGGGGGGACACACGACCCCTCAAAATCAGCGCGGGGAATTTGGGCGCTGACAAAAAGTTGTTTCTGAACGTTTCCAGCCTCCATGTTGTTCCCTGCCTCTTGGGCTGTGCCCCAGTGAGATCCTGCATGGCTTAGGCTGTGTTAATCCTAAGGAGGACTCGTGTGGAAGGGGAAACTGAGGCAAGGAACAGCTTTGTGACTCCTGTGAGGTCTGACTGAGCCAGGAACAGCTGTCCACAAATCCTGCTTTTTATCGCAGCACAGCTTCAATAACCAAACCCCAAACCTGAGCAATGGCATCAAAACCAAAGGAATAAAAAGGTAAAATTGTCAATTCTCATCTCTTCAATAAACTCCAGGTGTTTCACGTCAATTTTCCTCCTGTAACATCAGTCAAAGAAAGCAGAGAATTCTGCCTCAGGAACACTTTGATATGGATACTTCCCTCTTTTTGACATGGGATGTTTTTTCCGACAACTTCCACCTACTCAGAAATTCCTCTCAGGCCTGGGATAGAGGGAATTTGGAGTGGGGGAATCACCCTGCTATGAATTCAGCCAACACAAAGCCCAGCAGAAAGCTGGAATCTGCCAAGGTAGAGAGTAACCCTCTGCTTTCAGTTCCTGCTGAGCATCCATCCTTGGGAGCCAGTTTGTGAGTCTGGCAGCAGAACTGGGGACAGGGTTTGGAGTGAGGATGTCAGGGAAACAGGGAATTCAGATGCAGGCAAGGGTCAGATGGCTCTGTGCTGCCTGCTGCCACCTGGCCCTGCATCCAGGCTTGTTTCCATGACAATAGCAGCTAACTTCAGTCCAAGCCATCAAAAAGAAATGGGATGGAAAGCTGTCCAGCAGGGACTGAGAAGTGACAGCTCAGCCGTTGGGACCAGACCCCCACGAGCAGGTTCCCTCTCAGCTCTACTGCCCATGCCCAGAGAAACCCTTGCATTTTGGGGGCTTCCCTAAAAACAGCGGCAATGCCTTGGTGGTGATGAGCCTGCAGCCCTTTCCATGCCAGATCCCTGCAACACCTGCTCCCCCCAGCAAAGCCAGGTCCAGTTTGGAGAGCCAGGAGCAGAGCAGGAGCATTCCTGAGCCTCCAGCAGCAGCAGGGAAGAGCTCCCAGCTGTCCGCCCTCCTGGCATTCCAAGACAAGCAGCTCAGCCAGGAAAAGAAGATTTAACTGTGTTTGCTTCAAAACCCCCAAATGAGTTCCCTCCCATCTGCCAGGAGAGATTGATCTCCTAAGTCAGCCGTAAATCACCCAAAAACTCCCTTGGAGCATTTAGGCAGGAGAGGGATGAAGCTGGGAATCGTGTGCTCTCTTAGGTTCACAGCCTGCAAGGACACTGCCTGCAAGTAGGTAAATTATCCAGCTTGGATATAACAATTTCAGCTAGTTAGTTAATTTTCTAAATTATTTTATCTGCAGGTAAAGATCTTTCCACCCCCAAAATGAGGATCCCATTTCTCCAATTCCTTATTCAGCCTCCTAAATAATGCTGACTCAGCATTACGATGAGGAAGAGACCCCTCTGCCATCACCGAGGTCACAGATACCCCCAGGATAAACTTTGCACCTACTTAATGTCACTTTTGGGCACTGGGCAATGTCACAGGGGGAGAGGAGACCCTTGCAACAATGCTGGAAGTAGTAAAATGCAGAAAATTCAGAAGAAATAGTGGACATCCCATATCATATGTGTTTGCAGCCCAGCCAAACCCAAGATGTCCAACTGCCAGTACTTCGAAGGTACAAATGTGAGATGCAGAGATACAGAGAGATAGATAAAGAGATAAAGACATATATAATCTTTTTTTCAAACTCTCAGGCTCATTAGTCCAGTTCAAGCTCTGTTGCTCCACTAGATATGCTCTGATGATGTCAGTTTTATTCCCTCCTGGTACCTTAGTTTTTCCTTTAATTTTTGCAAGTTAAAGGTTTCAAAGAGAACTGCTTACAAGTCCCTTTCTATAAATCTGTATTAACTAATTCCATGCAAACCCATGGAAGGTGCTCTCAGTATTGTTGATCCCAAACCTTCAGCAGGAGCTTGGTCCTTAAAAATCAGATTGGAAAATACTGGGGTTGCTTTTTCAGCCTTTCAACCTAAAACCTGGTTTTGGTCCGTGTTTTTGAGTTGCTTCTTTCCTCAGTGGAAGAGGAGATTTCTCCATGGCATTCCAAAATCCTGCAGCTGTTTGCAAAGTCTGGACACTCAGAGACAGTGGGAGAGGAATCCAAGTTGTTTGAATTTTGCTGTGGCATTTCCTGCTGAATGCAAACTGCAAAATAATTGCAGACTTGAGATGCTCGTGGCTATTTGGAATGGCAGGATAAAAGAAAAACTCTTTTCTGTGAACAATCACCAAACAAATCACTCCTGAGAATATGCTCAGATAAATTAGAAGGAAAACCAGAGAGGCTCAAACAGGGCAGTCGTGGTACACAAAATGCAGGAGGCAGGAATTCCCAGATGAATGGAATGGATGCTGCTCAGCCCTGCCAAGCCCAGGAAAGGGGCAGAGGGTAACTGGGAAGGAGAGAGTCAGAGGAGGAGGAGTTTTGGGGTGAGTCCCAAACATAAAAAGGACCTGGAGCTGCTGGACAGATTCCAAAGGAGATAACAAAGATGCTCCCAGGGCTGGAGCCCCTCTGCTCTGGAGCCAGGCTGGGAGAGCTGGGGGTGCTCACTTGGAGAGGAGAAGGCTCCAGGGAGAGCTCAGAGCCCCTGCCAGGACCTAAAGGGGCTCCAGGAGAGCTGCAGAGGGACTGGGGACAAGGCATGGAGGGACAGGACACAGAGAATGGCTTCCTGTAGTGGTGTTCTCTGCCCTCTGGCTGCTCTTGAGCCTGTCCCGGCTCCCCTGGCAGGAAACCGCACCCGCCTCGGTAGGAGCTCAGCAGGCTGGGCCAGCGAGCTCCACCCGGTGGGGCTGGAGCTACCAGGAGCCTGGCGGGGGTGAAGGCGGCCACAGCGAAAGGAGAAAGGAGGACTCCGGTGGGGTGTCACAAGAGCCTTTATTGCAGGCTCTGCACCCTCCAGACACTGCCCCAGCAGAGCGATTTTATGTGGGGGAGAACTTTTATGTGGGGGAGGAGTTGAGGGGTGAACCAAGCAAGTAACCAATAACCGATCAGAGAGGTGTGGGCAAGGGGAAGAGGGACAGTTTTGGGAACAAACCATGATAGAAGGGAGGGATTTCCCTCCAGCCTGGCCCAATCAGGGTCTGATCTCCCCAGAACCTTCTGGAACTGGGGAGAGGCCTCGCTGAGAGTGACAGGACTGGAGGGTAGGGAAACAAATGTTTGGCACATCACTGTAACTGGGTAAACAAGTGGGGTTACAGCAAATAGAGGGTGAACAGGGCGGAACGAGGAACAGTCCATTTACACAACATTAACAATATAATGTGAATATAACAGCTAAACCTAAAAGATGCACTACTACAGCTTCCCACAGCCAGAGGGCAGGGATGGATGGGATCTTGGGAAGGAATTGTTCTCTGGGAAGGTGGGCAGGCCCTGGCACAGGGTGCCCAGAGCAGCTGTGGCTGCCCCTGGATCCCTGGCAGTGCCCAAGGCCAGGTTGGACAGGCCTTGGAGCAGCCTGGGACAGTGGAAGGTGTCCCTGACTATGGCAGGGAGTGGAATGGGATGAGCTTTAATGTCCCTCCCAAGCCAAGCCATCCCATGACTCTGATGATTCCCTGCCTCTGACTCTGGCACACTCACATTCTGCAAACACTCCTGGGATACTCCTAAACCAGAGCCTGCTCTGCCTCTGCCCCAGCAGGAGATGTTACTATTAGTATTAGGATTGTAATAAATATGTATGATTTGTGCTGATAAAATTGAAACAGTGAAATCAAATAGTAATCAATATCTTAAAGTACTAACTTTTTAGGAGAAGAGGGATGGGGGGTGGAACTCCCCCTTCTCCAGCAGATGTTCAGCTTTGAGATAACAAACAAGCTAAAATTATCTAGCATGGGAAAGTTTTGGCCAGGTAGTTTTGCCTTGAGGAAGCTAAAATTATCCAGGATGGGACAGTTTTAAGACAAAGTCCAAGTAAACATTAATTAAAAATGAATTTATTGTCTTACTGTACTATGAAATAATTTCGGATGTACATATATAGAACATATAATGCAAAAACAAGTTAGTGCACATGTGTAACCAGTGGGTTCATTGGAGGGGCACTAAGAGGAGGAGGAGAGCCTTCCTCTTTATGACCCCTGAAGGTGGGGAAGACCACCTAAAATGAGTGATGGAGTCTGCGCTGTAGAGGCGGAAATAGGTGGTGATAAAGGAGGAGACACAGGTGTTACGAATCGAAAATAGGAGGAAATGGGAGGTGAGGTATGGCATAAAAGGGCAAGATTAGACGTCATAATTCATACATGGGACTAGACAAGTTCTGCCCATGTACCCCATGGTATTAAATTTGCTTGTGTATTAGGACCAATATTATCTTTTTTCAAGAATTATTGTAACTTTATACTGCTCAAATTAAACTTGTTATTATATTTAATTGGTTTGGATTTTTATTTCTTTTGATTGAAATTAAGCAGCATACTCATTTATAACAATTTTTGGTGCCAAAACCAGGGAAACTCCCATTCGAGGAAGGATGGATAGTTTTCGAGAAGGAGCTCCACACCAAGATTTTTAAGGTGTTCTCAAGACTAAACCAGACTCCTTCAGAAAGAGAGTTTCAATTATAATACATAAGCAAATTCATTAGATATTAAAAGCGCGCAAGAAGAGCTCCCATGGAAGTGCCGGGTTATAGGGGAAAAGCACCCATAAAACGTCTTTGTGCACAAGGATCCTGGTGAGAAAAGGGACTGTGAGTACCACGAGGTTGGGTGAGGGGGGCGGCTGTATATGTGTGAGTGTGTGTGGAGTGTTTGAGATGGGGGCTGGCCAGCCCGGACCCCCAAAGTGCGTGCGGATCTCCCAGTACCGCGGTTTCAGTTCTCCGCGAGGAGCCTGGCCGGGAAAGGAGGGAAGAGAAAGGAGAAGAACGAATGGGGACCCCGGGAGGGATTGACCAAGAGGGTCAAGGGGGTCCTTGGTTCAGGAGCCTGTGAGAAAGTCCGCAAAGAGGAGGGAGTGATCTTATCACCCAGTAGGAAGACTCAGGAGGAGAGTGATTGGGAAAGGTTTGATTTCCTTTGAAAGGTTAGTAGATGGCTGTTTAGTACGTGGTTAGATAGTGAGAGGAGGTTGTCAGAAAGAGTAGAGGAGATTGGGAAAAAGAGAAAAGGGACAGGTGGGGAACAAATAGTTGGAAAAGGCACTGTGACAGAATAGGGAGGCAGTTGAACTGTGGGGTGAGTGTGGGAGACCAAGATTTTTCTGGTACCAAAGAATTCTTGGTTTGTTGCCGCCAGGGATGGGTCAGGGAAAAAGTAAGTCCCTGGACCCAGGGTCTGCAAATGGTGTGGAAAATTCGCAGGAATTTGGGGTATCTGGGAACCATGAGGGGGGTTCTCAGGAAGGGAGCATTCCCCAAGACAGTCCATTGGGGAAAATGTTGCAATTTTGGGATGCAGGGGGATCCCAAAGAGGTAAAAGTAAGCAGAAAATGATTTAATATTGTATGATGGAATGGACAAAAGAAATGATGCGAAAGGATAATTTATATTGGCCGAAGTTCAGATCATTTGAGGATTGGATTTGCCAGGCTTTAAATATATATGTGAATTTGAAAGACCCTGTTAATCAGGAGGAGAGTGAGTATGCTGCCTTATAGATCCCAGGGAGGGGATTTGCTGTTCAGGGACAGGAAGATGGGGATTTCCCGTTAGACCCTTTATTAACCAAAGAGCAAGTGGTCAAAAAGAGCAGACAGGAGCCCTGGGACCCATTGAATCATCTCCCACCCCCTTACAGACACCCTGACCAGCTAGCTCAGCCTCAAGCCCCTGAGGATCCTCCTGTGAATCCAAATGCACCTCCTATTCAAGAGGAGCCAGTGGCACACAGAACTAGAGGCAGAAGGGAACAAAGGGGAGAAAATGAAGATGATGGAGAAATGGAAAGGGAAAATTGATTATACCCCCTTAGAGAGGTTCCGATGGCAAACCCAGGACAAGGACCGCCTATAGGCTATGTGAGTGTCCCCTGAATACAGAGGATGTTAGGGAGATTAAGAAGGAGATGGGTAAGTCACTAGAGGACCCTGTTGGGGTAGCAGAAAGGTTAGAACAATTCTTGGGGCTGAATACTTTTACCTGGCCAGAACTGCAGTCCATCTTGGGAAATTTGTTTACAGCAGAGGAGAGAGAGATGATCAGACAGGCAGGAATGCGGATTTGGGATAGAGAACATCAGGGACCAGAGCGGGGGGATCAGAAATGGCCTATGCAGGATCCAGGCTGGGATAACCAGAATGCAGGGCATAGGCAGAATATGAGTGATCTCTGGTGGATGATTATCCAAAGAATTCAGGAAGCAGTGCCCAGGGGCCACAATATAGGGAAAGCTTTGAGTATAGATATTGAAACTGCAGTGGGGCAGGTTCTTTTAAATTAAAACAGTTTGTGGTAGAATCTTGGGGAGATATTAGGAAGAAGATGAGTAGGGAAGTCAGGGGCTCTATTTAATGAAGGGGACTTCAGGGACTTCTTCACTGTGGGGACCTATTTTTAACTTTTTCAAGGAGCCCTTGAAAAAGTTAAAAATAGGTCCCCACAGTGAAGAAATTATATTTTTAGTGGACACTGGAGCTTCCAGGTCTACAGTAAGAAAATTACCACTGGGATGTAAGATAAGTTGTGAACATGTCCCAGTAGTTGGGGTTGAGGGGGAAGTTTTTCCAGTTTTTGTAATTAAAGGGGTGCAAATTGAATCAGATGACAAATTTAGGGTGAACGACTTATTGTTGTTACCAGAGGCTGAAAACCATTTGTTGGGGAGAGATCTAATAGTAGCCCTGGGAATACAGATAAAACCCTGTGAAGGAAATTTAGGATTTATTCCTTAACTGAGGATATCTAGGCCATTAGATCAACAAGGGAAGGAAAAAGCTAGACCCTGAAAGAATTTCAGGAATATTAAATATGGGACCCCCAAAATGAAAAAGACAATGGCAGAAAGGGGTTGGACACATGCTTCCCTAGTGAAGGGACCTATACCTGATTGGAAAATTGTTTCAACCCCAGGGGACTTAAAGGTAAAATTAAAAAGAACTTGAAATAAGATAGATCTCCCTCATGAAGAATAGAAGTAACAGGAATGAAATGAGAAATAATAAATGATAAAGATTAGTTTAACCTTGATTTATTAAGAACAAACTAGGCATTTTAGAGTGGCTGCCAACTACGACTCTTTTGAGTCCAGAGGCAGAAGAATGCCGGTGGAAAAGAATAAGACACCTTTCAATCAGTGGGGATGGTCTGAATGGATTTAAGATCTTCTCCGCAACCACCCGCCAGCAACATTAGCAGAATTTATTGAGGAACTGCAACATCAAAAACTGAGACTGATAACACCTGTTGTTAAAGATGTGCAAAAACAAGTAAAACATTGGGAATGTAGTGAACATGGTTTAAAGTGTGGTCCATGGATATGTATTATTTGCTCCCCTTGTTTGAACGTGTGGTGGAGAGTGACCAGAGAGGAAAAAAAGAGAGACAATTGCTTTGCTTATCTTGCTTAGGTTGTATGTATAGGCAGCTACCTATAGAACTCATTTTTAGTGATTTTTTTGGAATACCTTTGAGAGTGGGAGATGGAACTCTTTTAGATGCTGTTCAATCAATTGAAAATTTAGACCAATTTATTTTTGCTGTATTAGCAATAGAACAAATAAGAGAATGAACAGTGCATTATCTTATAGATCATGTATCATAGTTGATAGGTGTTGTGGGGAAGAAGTCTGTCCCACGCCATAGGCATGTTCCAGCAGCATGGTGGCACCGTGAATGTGCCTATTAGAGGCAATGAAGACTTAATGAACCACCTTGTTTTTATGGCAAAAAGTAATTAGTAGACTTTGTTGTGGTTGGCACGTCCCTGAAGCTTTTGGTAAATAAGTAAAGAGTTGTAGTGTTTAACCCTGACTTACCTTTCCCCCATGTTTTTGAGAAAAATACCAACCTGAAGAAATAGGCTTTATTTGGAAATGGCATTTAAAAAGGCATATGCAGACTCTGTAAGGCCATAGGTACCAAAGAGACCAGAAGTACCAGTGACTAGATCCCGGGATATGACCTTTGCTACCAAGAAGATGGACATCTCGGCCCTTGGCTGCAACCCAAGGGGCCTTGAGAAAGGTAGAAAGTCAAAATTCCTGAGGATTATTTTCACTGTGATCATCATAGTACCCTTGACAACTGGCCAAAGCCAGAAGGCCACACGGGATAGAGCCCGAGAAATGAGAGAAGTGGCAGAAAAAGAACAAAATATTTGTGACAACTGCAATCACCCTGTGTGGATTGGGGACAAGATGGAACCTGTGTTTGTGACACACCCATACGTTAATGCCGCCTGCTACAATCGCAGCAGCTTTCTGGAAGTTTGTGTTAAGGAGGGGAAAATGTATTGGGTAGGGAAAAATTTGGGATATAATGGACAAGCTCCCTATCCCCATAATGATCAAATTTGTCCCAAATATGAGAGATTTTTTTGTTTTGAGAAGAATGATAATGGAGATGACCCGAGTATAGGCATAGAAGGTTGGGCACTGGAAAAAAAATTAAAAGAGGAGATGAAAGAAGAAAAAGAAATAAGAGGCAATAAAAAAGACAAGAGGAGAGAATTAAAGGAACTGAATGAGTTGTATAAACACGTAAGACAACATTGTAATAATTGGGATCTGCCAACCTCAAATAAAAATCTGTTTGTAGGGACTGATGCAGGAAATTGCCACAGAACTAGGATTGTCTAAATGCTGGATTTGTGGGGGTTTGAAGATGGCAGAAAGATGGCCTTGGAAAGGTGAGAGTTTGGCTCCAGAACAATTTTTAAAATGGAATTACACCCAAATATCTAAAACATTAAAGAGACCTGAGGGGTGGATTTTAAGCCACCAAGTAATTGGAACCATATGTATAACCCAGAAAGGCAGAAAATTTAACAAAGTGGTAGGGGATACCCCTTGTGTGCCTACATTAGTAGTAAATGTGGACGATGGTTCTAAGGTTTGACGACCCAAAAATCCTGCTGGATATTGGGGGCAAACAAGAGAAGCAAATTGTGAATGGGATAATCAAACTGATTTATGTTGGTACAAAAGTCCTGGAGCTAACCCCTACCAATCCATGGACAGCCTGAGATCTTATTGGGAACAGCCAGAGAAAATTGATAAGAGATGGAAAGCCCCTGATGGGATATATTGGATGTGTGGGCAATGAGCATACAGTGAGTTACATCGAAAGTGGGAAGGAACCTGTACTTTGGGAGTAATACGACCCTCCTTTTTTGCCATACCGAGGTCTAGAAGTAGTATGTTAGGAACACCACTTCATGAAGCCTTGCAACGGGAGAAAAGAGATTTGAACTTTGACTTCCCAACAGCAGGAGGGAACCAAAAATGGGGAAAAGATGAATGGCCTGCAGAAAGAATTATAGCATACTATGACCCGGCAACTTGGGCTCAAGATGGGTCGTGGGGATATAGAACCCCAATTTACCTGTTGAATCGATTGATAAGACTTCAGGCAGTAGTCAAAGTGGTGTCAAACCACACTTCTGATGCCTTGAAATTATTAGCTAGACAATATTCACAAACGTGGGCATTTGTGTACCAAAATAAGATTGCCCTGGACTCTCTGTTGGCAGAAGGAGGAGTTTGTGAGAGATTTAATGAATCTGAGTGTTGTGTAGAAATTGATGATCATGGGGAAGCTGTCACAAAGCTTGCTGAGGAAACTAAATGGGTAGCACATGTACCAGTACAGAAATAGAATTGAATTTTACAGGCTGATTGGTGGGAAAACCTTTTTAGTGGTGTTTGGTGGAAGAAATTAAGATTTATGGTATTTGGTTTGGTTTTAGGACTTTTGTTTTTACCTTGTATGATTCCATGCTTTATTAGATTAATTCACTCAGTGATTCAAGGAATGCAAATTACAACAATGCCTATAGACCCAGAGTTACCGACAAAAGGAAAACCGAAGTCTGTGATGGTGTTGACAACCAAATCTACCCATATTCAAGAAAAAGGAGTTAATAAATTAGGGGATGAGCCTAAAGAAATTGCAAGAGCACAAGAAATGTTAATCAAATTTGAAAAAGAGTGTGAAAAATTTGATGCAGCATGTAAGATGCTAGCGAAGTTTGAAGTTGAAATGAAACAACAAGAAAATTCAGATTATTAGGAAGCAGCTTTTTAATAGAGCACAAATCAATGTGAACAACAAGAGAAATGGGGGAATTGAAATAAATAGGTATGATTTGTGCTGATAAAATTGAAACAGTGAAATCAAATAGTAATCAATATCTTAAAGTAGTAACTTTTTAGGAGAAGAGGGAAGGGGGGGTGGAACTCCCCCTTCTCCAGCAGATGTTCAGCTTTGAGATAACAAACAAGCTAAAATTATCTAGCATGGGAAAGTTTTGGGAAAGTTTTGGCCAGGTAGTTTGGCCTTGAGGAAGCTGAAATTATCCAGGATGGGACAGTTTTAAGACAAAGTCCAAGTAAACATTAATTAAAAATGAATTTATTGTCTTACTGTACTATGAAATAATTTCGGATGTACATATATAGAACATATAATGCAAAAACAAGTTAGTGCACATGTGTAACCAGTGAGTTCATTGGAGGGGCACTAAGAGGAGGAGGAGAGCCTTCCTCTTCATGACCACCGAAAGTGGGGAAGACCACCTAAAATGAGTGATGGAGTCTGCGCATTAGAGGCAGAAACAGGCAGTAATAAAGGAGGAGACACAGGTGTTATAAATTGAAAATAAGAGGGAATGAGAACTAATATATGACATAAAAAAGCCTAGATTAGATGTCATAATTTGTCCATGGGACTAGACAAGTTCTGCCCATGTACCCCGCAGTATTAAATTTGCTCATGTATTAGAACTAATATTATCTTTTTTCAAGAATTATTGTAACTTCATGCTGCTCAGATTAAACTTGCTACTACATTTAATTTGTTTAAATTTTTATTTCTTTTGATTGAAATTAAGCAGCACATTCATTTATAACAACATCCAGCAAACTAGGTGTTGTTAAGAACTTAAAGCCCAGCCCCAAGGCAGCTGGGGCCAGGACAGTCCCGGGGGTCCCCGGGGGTCCTCAGGAGCAGCCCGAGCACAAGTTCAGCCCATCCTGTGCCATCCAAGGGCTGGGCAGGAGGCATTGATCAGCATTTATGGTCCCTGACTGGCCAGCAGCTCCCAGCTCGGACTTTTTCAGCTTCTTCCTCCAGCCTAGCCTTGAGAAAAACTTGAGCCGCTGCAGCCAGCTGAAAGAGAGAGAGAACCTAGGCAAGATTGAACCCTTAGCAAGATGAAGCTTTCAGAACTCCAATCTTTTTCTCTGTGAGAGAGGAAAAGACAGACTGATTTGAGACCTAGAGCAACAGCATGATAAGAAGTCAGTAGAAGAACTGCTATGATTATTAGATGAAGAGATAGAAGTAGACATTACTGACTTCTCTGAATGTAAACTATAGAGACTGAACTAAATATTCTTTTAAACCATAGAAAGATACGCATTTTGGAGAGGTGATTGTTTAGATTTATGTGTGGGTTCCTTGGATTGATGTGTGGTTTCTGGGGTGAGATCCATAGGGATGCTTCTTTTCAAGATGTAGGATTTTTGTCTGAAAGCGAAAGCATTTGGATTCCTAAATCTCCCTGCCACCCTTGAAGTGCCGGTGCTGTTGCCATCTCAGGCGTGTGTCACCTGCCAGGACAGGGTCTCCTCCTCTCTCATTTACTGTTCATTAACTACTCTTCCTTTACTGTTCATACTATTGGCTTGGGTGTGCCACGTCCTTTGCACCCGAATTTGGGCAGAGGCATTTCTGATCATTTGAATGAGCAGATGGTAACAAGGGGCTGGAAGCCCACAAGTCCAGGGGCTGCTCCATGACGCTTCCAGTGGGCTGGGCTGTGGAACGGGTGGCGGGCATGGCCCTTTGTGACACAGGCGCCTGGTGTCAGGGCCCTGCGTGACGCGGGACGTTGTGGAACCCAGAGGCCTTTGTGACACGGCAGAGGCACGCCCTGCCAGAGGGGGATCCAGGGGGTGCAGAGGCCTGGGGTGCTCAGTCCCGCCAGAGCCGCTGTGGCAGAATCAAGCAGCTCTCGGGATCTCCCTGCGCTGGACGACGTGCGAGGCAGAGGAGGAGAAGGTGACGCCCAGCTCCCAGGCACCCAGCCCCTTGCCCAGCTGCCTGGCAGACCGGGCCCTCAGCAGGCAATGGGTGGCTCACTCCTGTCCGTGTTGAAGAATAAGCAGGAGGAAGGGCCCTTTGTCAAGACGGACAAAGGATGCGAGGTGCATCAAGAGCTTTCCCAGCAGGAAGCTGTTAGCGGCCAAGAGCTTTGCCTGCACGAGGAAGCAATGGCAGAGGATGAGAAATACCAAGAGTTGTCCTGGTGGGAAGGAGACTCAGACCTATATATGAACCCTGAGGAGCTCCAGGCTTTGCTGGAGTTGCATGCATCTCTCCAGCAGCCTGAGGAACAGAGGGACCTGGAGCAAAGCATGGCTGCAAAAGAAGAAGCAGCAGCTCCAGGAGAAAGGGAATTGGTCCCCATCTCTGCCTCTGTTTCCAGCTCAAGCTGCCCCACCAGCCCCTTACCCAGCCCAGTGTTTGTCCCAGCTCTCATTGAGCAGCTGGAGGAGGAGGCAGAGAGGGGTTCGGTCTGGGCAGAGGAAGCGACTGAGGAGGGAGGATTGGCTGGGGAGCCTAAAGTTTCCGAGAGTGAAGATGAGGAAATCACCGAGCTGCTCCAAGGGGATGCTGGCTGCTCCAAGGACGTGTTCCAAGGGGAAGCCTGCAGTGAGCAAGAGCCATCCCAAGTAGAAGGCAGCAGCAGCCAGGAGCTCTCCAGCTGGGGCGAGTGCAAGGAGCAAGAGTTGTCCCTAGGAGAAGCCTGGAGCTGCCAAGAGCTTTCTGACTGGGAGGAAGGCTTGGAGCAAGGGCTTTCCCGGGGAGAAGTGGTCAGGTCTCCAGCACTGACTGATGGGGAAGAAGAAGTTGGTAGTTCCCAAAAAGTGCCCGACTGGGAAGACTCCTTTGGCCAGGGGGTGCCCAAAGGGAACGGAAACCGACCATCCGTGCAGTCAAGCTGGGAAGACGACAGCGACAACGACCTCGAGCTGAACAACTGGGAAAGTGTGACCACCCACAGCCTCGGGGTCAAGGCCCTGTGGTGCGAGGAGGACGAGTGGGATGAGGTGAGCGTCCTCGAGCTGTTTGAAGAAGAAGCCAGAGGACGAACCCTGGGAGGTTTTGAAGGAGACGGCCTCCCTCCGCCCATCCCTCAGGAGGCTTGGGTTGAGCAGCAGCCATTGGAGCCGTGTGCCTCGCCTCCCCCCGTGGAAGCCCAGGCCCTCAGGCAGCAGCTGGGCCAGAAACGTCCCTCCCGCCTCAGGCGGGCGCTGCGGGCGCTGCGCAGCCTCTTCCGCTGCCCCTGCCTGGCCCCGCAGCCCCGGGATTGTTCGTGCCCGCTGCCGGCACCAGCGCAGCCCCGCAGCCTCCCCGGCGGCCTGGGGGAGCCACCAGAGCTGCCTTGGCCTCACCATGTCCCTTCAGCCTCAGCCACCCCCGGCTGCTTGGAGCAGCTCAGGAGCGTCTCCCCACGCCAAATTTACCCACTGGGCCAACTGTGGAAAAAGTAGAATAGGAAGAATAAGTAGAAGAAGAAGAAGAATATTTAGAAGAATAGGAAGAATAATTAGAGTAAGACTAAGTAGAATTAGAAGAAGAAGAAGAAGTAGAAATTGTAGTAGTAGTAGATAATAATAAGTCTAGGAAGAAGAAGAAGAAGAAGAAGAAGAAGAAGAAGAAGAAGAAGAAGAAGAAGAAGAAGAAGAAGAAGAAGAAGAAGAAGAAGAAGAAGAAGAAGAAAAGAAGAAGAAGAAGAAGAAGAAGTAGAGTAAGAAGACTAAGTAGAATTAGAAGAATTAGATGAAAAAGAAGAATTAGACGAAGAAGAAGAAGAAGAAGAATTGCAGTAGTAGTAGTAAATAATATACGTCTAGGAATAAGAAGAAGAATAACAAGAAGACAAAGATGTCTTTGAGTGTAGTAGTAGTAATGAACAAATAAAACATTGATAAATAATAATAATAATAATATCAAGTTAAAATACAAATTGTCTGGGTTAGACGAACATCTCACCTCACTGTAAATGTCCCACCTGTAAATCGGCCTCATCTGGGCCTCCTGCAGTGCCAGGAATTGCATTTGTGCTGAGGGAGATGAAATTCAGATTGTGGTGGTGCTGATGAAGCTTGGTAACATCTGCTGGGGCAGAGGCAGAGCAGGCTCTGGTTTAGGAATATCCCAGGAGTGTTTGCAGAATGTGAGTGTGCCAGAGTCAGAGGCAGGGAATCATCAGAGTCATGGGATGGCTTGGCTTGGGAGGGACATTAAAGCTCATCCCATTCCACTCCCTGCCATAGTCAGGGACACCTTCCACTGTCCCAGGCTGCTCCAAGGCCTGTCCAACCTGGCCTTGGGCACTGCCAGGGATCCAGGGGCAGCCACAGCTGCTCTGGGCACCCTGTGCCAGGGCCTGCCCACCCTCCCAGAGAACAATTCCTTCCCAAGATCCCATCCATCCCTGCCCTCTGGCTGTGGGAAGCTGTAGTGGTGCATCTTTTAGGTTTAGCTGTTATATTCACATTATATTGTTAATGTTGTGTAAATGGACTGTTCCTCGTTCCCCCCTGTTCACCCTCTATTTGCTGTAACCCCACTTGTTTACCCAGTTACAGTGATGTGCCAAACATTTGTTTCCCTACCCTCCAGTCCTGTCCCTCTCAGCGAGGCCTCTCCCCAGTTCCAGAAGGTTCTGGGGAGATCAGCCCCTGATTGGGCCAGGCTGGAGGGAAATCCCTCCCTTCTATTATGGTTTGTTCCCAAAACTGTCCCTCTTCCCCTTGCCCACACCTCTCTGATCGGTTATTGGTTACTTGCTTGGTTCACCCCTCAACTCCTCCCCCACATAAAAGTTCTCCCCCACATAAAATCGCTCTGCTGGGGCAGTCTCTGGAGGGTGCAGACCCTGCAATAAAGCCTCTTGTGACACCCCACCGGAGTCCTCCTTTCTCCTTTCGCTGTGGCCGCCTTCACCCCCGCCAGGCTCCTGGTAGCTCCAGCCCCACCGGGTGGAGCTCGCTGGCCCAGCCTGCTGAGCTCCTACCGAGGCGGGTGCGGTTTCCTGCCAGGGGAGCCGGGACAGGCTCAAGGCAGCCAGAGGGCAGAGAACACCACTACAGGAAGCCATTCTCTGTGTCCTGTCCCTCCATGCCTTGTCCC
>JAJEOU010000060.1:56404-81247 GCA_021534815.1 Acrocephalus arundinaceus
TCTCATCCTTGTTGTTTCACACTTCCCCGATACCGAACAGTAACAAAATTCGTTCTCTAATTCTTCTCTGGTGCTCTGGTTTTGTGTTCACCACTTATCACTTGGAGGGTCTGTCAGCAGATGTGGCGAACCAACCTCATTGCTTTATACAGTTCTTCTGGGTTATCACGGAAGTATTTGTAACATTTTCTAATTTTCCTCGGCGTAACAGTGAACAATACATTCATCACACCTTATCAGTGCTATAAATCTCTAAGGTGTAATACTGCAAGCATAATATACCAGTCCACAGCTAACGTGTCCGTCGCTACGTTGGGCCATAGGTGCATCCTTAAAAATGAGAAGTTAGTTAATTAAGCCAGCAGCTAAAATGGGACTTATAAATTTGTGCTATAAACTATCAATCAAAACCCATATAAAGACTAATACACAAGATATGAACGCCAATTTACAGGGGTCATTTTAAACAATTCCGTGTTCCTTTTTGTAGCTGTTTGTGGATCAGGAGGCCTGGCTGCCACCTGCATCCCTTGCTCAGC
Source organism: Acrocephalus arundinaceus (assembly GCA_021534815.1). Taxonomy (NCBI): domain Eukaryota; kingdom Metazoa; phylum Chordata; class Aves; order Passeriformes; family Sylviidae; genus Acrocephalus; species Acrocephalus arundinaceus. The sequence goes on from JAJEOU010000060.1 coordinate 56,944, forward strand.
TGCTGAATAATGAGCTGCACTCAGCAAGGTTCGTAGCATGGTCCAAAGATGAGAGTTGCCTGTAGCACATCAGAGAGAAAGAGCATTCGTTTAACCCGTGGTTGTGCCAGGAACACCAAACGTGTGGTTCCCATCCTTTCCACGTTTGGACTGGAACATGAGCTGTTTTCTTATATTTCCTCTGTTATCTGTTTCACCACTTTTCGGTGTCATCTATTTCCAAGCAGCATCTAGACATTTAATTTCCCACTCCTCCTCCTTGTGCTGGCATAGATAAATCTGAATTCCCATCCCATGGTGAAATGTGTGTTCTTTGTTTGCAGTGGATTGTTGCTACAGATTTAGGAGCTGGATCTTCTGGTTGGTATATTTGAGGACATCTTGCCAAATCTAATTTGCATTAAATGATCCCTGGTTCTCTGGCTCCGCTATGAATTCGTTCGGGTTCCAGGGGGCGGTCCATGGTGTGCAAATTTGTTCTGGTGCCGTTAATCTTTCACCATTTTTGGGCGTTCCCTCCAGCCAGGCTGCATCAATTGATCTCTTTTCTCTGAATTAAAATCAAATCACATCCTTGGATTCCCCCACTGATTGCTCTGAACTTGTGGTAGCAAAACCACCCCCCCAGTGTTCCAGTGTCTCATTGTTGGCTTGACACAGCAGTGACGTGCCATTGTTTTGTTTGAGTGGTAGGACTTGTTTGGATGATTGTTTAGCTGCTCGTTTGCAAGTGGCACACTGGAGAGGGCTCCCCCAGTTTCTTTTAGTGAAGTTTTCCGCACATTCTCCCATTTGCTGTTTCCCTTTGCAGCTGAACCATTCGTTTGCACAGTCAGATATCCTCACTTGGGCTCTGCCTTTGGCTGTGCCAATTCATCAGTCCAAGCAGGCAGAGCTTGGGGTTGAGGGCAGAGGAATCAGCCAATTCCTCCGCAGGCAAGAAGCCCCTGGTCATTGTCCCACCTTTTCCCCAGGGGTGTTCATTTGCATTTCTAAAGCTCCTCTCTGGGTGCCTAATTGAAGCTTCTCTTCCAGGGGCAGCCATTAATGACTCGCACATGTGGCGCCCCAAATCTGCTTTTTTTTTGTATAAGTTTTGTTCTCAGTATTTTTATTTTGTAAATTTTTGTATCGACTAAAAAGCACCACAAAGCATACACAAAAAACATCTCCGAAGCTATTCAAGTTTTTCAAACTCTTCATCCTTGGAGATAAAATTTATTTTACACGTCCCTGACCCAAACTAGGAACTGACAAAATAAAAAGTGTATTACAAAAGATATATTCTAATGGTGGTTATCTGTTCACTGCAACTGCGGTAAATACAAAAAATCTCCAAAGAATATCTTTAGTGTTAGACGTTAAGGCATTATGTGATTCTGCCAGGCGTGTGCTACGAAATCATTTCAATTCCACACATATGAGCTCCGGTTGTGCAGTAGAAAATCATTCATGACACGTAGAAGTTTTTCTTGATTTTTTTCTGAACATTTATTCCAGTCCAACCCATAGACATCTATCTGGTTTTAATGTTTCATCGTGCTCCAAGGCTTGAGTGATTCAGTATATTGATGTCCTTATTGAGAGCTGAATTTCTTTGCTCTGATGTAATTACGTCGATTTCTTTGCTCTGATGGTAATTAGGTCAGGAACCCTGATTTCCTTCTTGACCTTTTCCAGACCAGATGTCTCCAGCCTTTCCAGGGGCCAGTGGTCTGGGTAGTGTTGGTTGCTGTTGACTGATGGGCGGCTTGATGTTTTGTTGATGGTCGTTATCTTTGTGGGGATCTTTGGGGCTCTTCCCAGTGCTGTTGACGAGGCTCTATAACCTCATACTCTGTTGGTGTGGAACACATCCTAAGAAAAACATCTTAAAATTCCTTTCTCCCAGGGCTAAAGCCTAAACCAAGCCTGAGTAGCGAGAATAAAATCAAAAAATACTTTTTTAAGTATTTTAAGTATAAATAATACTCTTTAAAGTTACTTTAAAGTATAAAGAATCTAATCCCATCCAGGCACCACGTGTGTGAGTGATTGAGCCCCCAGAGTGTGGATATATCTCACGGTGCCTGCCACCCGAGCCGTTGCAGTGCGAGCACAAGACGAGACTGAGCTCCAAGAGTGGCAGCAGCAAGATTGGCCGCAGTGCCGGAGCTGCCAAAGGAGCGTCGCCACAGCAGATCAATCCAGCCGAGGATCTGTGGGCAGGCGACAAGGCTTCCCCGCTGGTGGAGCCCTGGCTGTGCTCCTTCCCCTTCAGGGCGGCTTCAGTCGTCGGCTCTGTTGAACATTCCATCCAAGTTCCAATCCTTTTACTCTAGAGTCTGGGCGAGCCAATGGCTCTGGGGCAATCAATCATTTTTTTATTTCATTGCTCAGTTTTGTTCTCTTTCTCATAGTCTCATACCATGAACCTTGAGGCTGGTCTGGGTACAAAGTCATGCAAGTTCAGTGTGCAGAACAGAGATCCTCAATCCAAAGTCCTGCAATTCCTTGAAATAATCTTCAAATTGTCAACATCTCCTTTAGCCTGGGTAACGGTTACTTGCTGAGATCCTTCCCTATACCCTCTCTGGTCAATTCCCCACAAGCATAATTCAAACAACATCTGAAAATTTAAAATTAACCTTTTCTCCACCATTTGTCTTTTTTTTTTTTTTTCAAATTACTCCGCAAGATTCTTTTCAGCTCGAACACGTGGAGCACATTTCACAGAGGCTTTTACACGACTTCTTGACCTCGCTGACTGCATCAAGTCAATCCACATCCTGCATTAAACTTCCAGTTCCTGCGAGGTGGAGGGAAATTCTTTCGATATTTCTGCAAGGCTGCCCAAATAAAGTTGGTGCTCACGTGTCATCGCCTGCAGAAGGACCGGTCCATGTCTTCCCATTTTCCCTTCTAGCTCCTTGTGCATTCCAAGGCAATCCTGTTCGCCATCGCTGTGTGAGTGGGCTCCCCAGCAAGCATCTTTTCCATCAAGTGCTGTAATGGCAGCAGTGTGAGGAGGGAACCTGGTTGGCAATGGTTAAGGATCTGAGCCTTTGGGGTGCCTCTGTCATTTAATAATCTCATTGTTGAGATCGCAATTCTATGGATCTCACTCTGATTTCTTGATTGGCAAAGCACAGAGAAAGCATTTGGTGAGGAGGAGATTCCCTGGCTCCAAATAAGCGCCTGCCTTGAACCAGGGGGCTCCATCACAGCTGTAAGGCCTTCCTTCCCTCCCTTGGAATAGTGGCCATTGCTTTTAGACCCCACTTGTGCGTGGTTGCCTTCAGAGTGATTTGGAGAGGCTGGGTATCGATTTTCCCCATTCCCTGGTGTGCCCACACTCGTGGTTCAACTTCAGCACAGGCCTTGCCAATATTTGACCACAAGGTCCCACAGAACTGGCATCTGTATCACTTTTTCCAATATAACTGTGCTTCCCAATTTAGCCCATCAAAATCCCTTCCAGTAAATTAACCAATCACATTTAGGTGTAAATGGAAAATTCCTGACATTTCAAACCCATCCCCCACAACTGCTAAGAGAGGTTGAAATAAAACACAGCTGCTCATCTTCTCCACTTATGCCCTAAGATAATCACAAGACATATTTTGGCATTTTCCTTGCTTAGTGTAAGATTGAGAGTGGCTGGAGATGCCCTGTGTCTGTGAGGAAAAGGGCTCCTGTCGATGGCAGAGCACCGAATTTCTCCAGGCTTGCAGTGTGGTGGAGTCCCTGTTGTCCTGGGAGCTGTGCCACGCCACTAAGATCCCTGCCCATGCAGGGCTGCCTTGCTGGTGCTGAGGGTGCTGCTGTGTGTTGCTTGCAGTGTCCTTTTGCCCTGGCAGATTGGAAGCCTGATTCTGCCCGGGCTTTTGGTGGGCTCTCCCCTGCCGAGGAGGGAATTGCCTGTGCCGGTGGGCTTGTGCCCGAGCGCGCCCTGGGTGCTGGGCCCCACCGTTGGCGCGCTGGGTTTGATCCCTGAGGGGCTGTAGAAACTGTGCCTGGCCTTCTGCCTTCAGCTCGGCTTTTCCTCTCCTTCTTGCACAATTCCCTTGCTGTCAGCTTTGTGCCCAAGTCGCAGGGGCTTCTTGTGCCCATGCTGCAGCCGCCTGAGGCCCTGTGGGTGCTCATCCTGGGACAGCTGCTGAGCTTTCTGCAAAATCATTCGTTAAGCAGTGACCCAAAAGAAAATCCGTGAAAGAAACATCTGGAGTCCTTGCACGAAACAATTCCCTATTTCCCAGGTGTCCTCTCCTGCCTCGTGGTCCCTGTGCTCCGCCGGTGCCCTCCAGACCCGTATCCCGAAGCGTGCCTGTCCTTTGCCACATGTGTCCAAAGAGCGCCCCCCGGCGGCAGGGCCGGCAAGCGTCGGCGGGGTCCGGGCAAGCGGCCGGGGCGTCCCGCAGGCCTCCTGGGCCCGGGCAGGTCGGCCGTGGCCCGGGGGTGGTGGGGTCACGCAGCGCCCGGGCGCTGCAGCCCCGGCTTGCCCCACAGCCCCGCGGCCCCGGCCTCCGCAGCTTCCCCACAGGCCCGCAGCCGTGCTCCCGGTGCGCAGCTACTCGCCGCGCCTGCAACTGCTAGCCACTGCCACAGACACGAAACCCCTAAATCCGCCCCTTCGTAGCAATGCATCTGTAGAACAGCTATTCCCATGCACCAGCCCAAACTGGTTAGAGATAACAAGTCACCTGTACCTCTTGTTTCAGGTTGTCAGGGAGTCATCAAGGCCACTAGCCAACCAACAGGATAAAGTGAACAAAAAACCTGGAAAATGCTAGAGAAATTCAAAACCTAGATAGGAAACACACGGCGTGATAATGGATGCATGGGCAGAAAGTGCTAGAAACGTAACTGCTGTCTTATGTAAACCATAAAGGCTTCTGCCTGAAATCATATTGATGTCTATTATTCAGATCAACATTTCAAACTGCCACTTGTTTTCCTGGAAAAGCGGGATATAACAAAGATCACATCATCGCAGATTTTTGAGCATTCAACGTCTCAGGCCTCAGTATTTTTCTCTTCCTGCCTCTTTTTCCATCTCTTTTCCCTACCACAGAGATTCTTCCTGCTGCCTTCTTGCCTTAACTACATTCCTGACACTTCTCCTTCACCCAACCCTTCCCAGCACACAACACCATCCATCCCCTGTTGTCAAATCCCTCCTGGACTTCCCTTATTGCCCCTGGGTGTCCATGTCCTAATTACCTCTGGGGAATGTGCAAAAACTACCTCAACATTTCCAAGGGACCCTTCAAGATATTTTGCGGTCAATCATCCCTTTGGCCAGGACCCCTTCCTGGCTTCCCTTTTCCACCTTGCATGGGTGCCCCTGCCATGTTACTCCCTGAAGATCCGCCTGTCCTCACTGATAGATTTCAGTGCTCTCTCCCTTGCGACTCTTCACAGCCCCCCTTGATCTGCACTGTCTGTCCCTGACGCTCTCGGTCCCCAATTCAATCCGGCCGCCGCCACCCAAGGAGGCCGATCACCCGAACTGTGATGGCCACCTTCCGCTCCACTTCCACTGCCCACATCCCTTGGTGGAAGAATTTTGGATGAGCCCCAGGTGTTGTGGAAATGTCAACATCACCATAGGTTTGTGTCCAGGGCAGGGAGACAAAGAAGTCCCGGAAAGTAATATCTTTTTAAAAAAAGAGGGAGAGGCCATGGGACATTTCCCATGGGGTCTGTCCAATTGTTGGAGACGCAGCTTCCTTGTCATCCTAATTTTCCGGCTGCATCTCCCTCTCCCTTTCCCGAGTGGTCTTGAAGTACTTGAGAGGTACATGACTTCCCAATCCCCCTACTACATACCCCCCTTAATGTACACCCCACTTCTGATAAAGGTAACGATATGCCAGCTCTGTTTAAGTCTTGTGTTCTTCTGGAATGCACTAATTAGCAGGACCTGCTGAGCCAAGCAGGTCTGTGTGGTCATGTGAATAACATGTCTGAACTATGCTTCTGCTGCCCCGTCCTATGTCCAAGTTGCCGGCCCAGTCTCGCGCAGATCTGGCAGCATCTGTTTGAAAGACAACTTTTCCTCATTCTTCCTCCGTGGGGTCCCCGCGTTGCGGGACATCCCCCCGGAGCAGTCCGCCCTTGCTGCAGCCCCCCCCTCGGGCAGGGGCTCAGCCAATGAGAAGCTTGCGCGCTGATGATCTCACCAGTTGCCAGCAAGCCGCAGACTCCCAGCAACTCCCCACCGGACCCACCTGCGCCCCCCCGCCGCAGCGCTCCCCACTGCAGCGCTCCCGCCACCACAGCGCGGGGGCCCGGCCTTGGCGCCCCCCCTCCCAACCGCCCCAATTCCCCCAGCGGGGGCGGCTGCGGCCCGGCGGGGGCGCAGTGGGTCCGGGTGGGAGTGCTGGGAGCTGCGGCTCTGCCTGGCAAGCTTGGTGAGTCATCCAGCGCCGCAAGCTCTCATTGGCTGACCCTGCCCGAGGGGCGGGGCTCACAAGGGGACACCCTGCTCCAGGGGGATGTCCCGCAAACCGGGACCCCCACGGAAGGAGAAGAGAAAGTGTCTTTACAAACAGATCTGCCAATCGCGCGGAGACTGGCCAGGCACTTGGACATAAGGAAGGGACAGCAGAAGCCATCAGTTCCAGAAAAATGTTATTCACTGACCCACCACAGACGCTGCTCAGCAACGTCCATGCTAAATTCAGGGAACTTCCAGAAGAACAACAGAAGACTTAACAGAGCTGGGAAAATTCGTTAACCTATACAGAAGTGTTATAGGGGTGTACATTAAGTGGGGTATTAGTAGGGGGATTGGGAAGTCTGTACCCTCAAGTACTTCAGACATCGGGAGAAAGGAGAGGAGATGCAGCCAGGAAAATTAGGATTTTGAAAAGAAGGAAGCTGCGTCCTCCAACCAATTGGACAGACCCCATGGGAAATTTCCCATGGCCTCTCCCTCTTTTAAAAATGATATTACTTTCACGGACTTCTTTGTCCCCTCTGACACAAAAACCTATGGTGGTAGTAGAACCATTTCCCACACACCTTGGGGCTATCCAGTAATTCCTTCCACACCAGGATGAGTGGGCAGTGAGTGTTGACTGAAGGTGGCCTCACCCATTTGGGTGATCGGCTCCCTTGGTGGCGGCGCACCTGGATTGATGGGGACCCGAGAGCGTCCAGGGGAAGACGAGTGACAGATCAGGGGGGCTGTGAAGAGTCGGCAGGGAGAGAGCACTGAAAATCTCATCAGTGAGGACAGGCGGATCTTCAGGGAGTAAACATGGCAGGGCACCCATGCAGGGTGGAAAAGGGAAAGCCAGGAAGGGGTCCTGGCCAAAGGGATGATGATCCCAAAATATCTCTGAAGGGTCCCTTGGGAGAATGTTGAGGTAGTTTGCACATTCTCCCAGAGGTAATTAAGGACATGGACACCCAGGGGGGCAATAAGGGAAGTCCAGGAGGGATTTAGACAACAGGGGATGGATGGTGTTGGTGTGCTGGGAAGGGTTAGGGTGAAGGAGAGTGTCAAGGAATGTAGTTAAGGCAAGAAGCAGCAGGAAGAATCTCTGTGGTAAGGGAAAAGATGATGGAAAAGAGCAGGAAGAGAAAAATACTGAGGCCTGAGACAGTTGAATGCTCAAAATCTGCCAGATGATGCAGATCCTTTGTATATCCCGCTTTCCAGGAAAACAAGTGCAGGTTGAAAATGTGCATCTGAATAATAGAATCAATATGATTTCAGCAGAAGCCACTTTATGGTTTACATAAGACAGCAGTTACAGTTTCTAGCACTTCTGCCCATGCATCCATTATCACGCCGTGTGTTTCCTATCTAGGTTTTGCATTTCTCCTAGGCATTTTCCCAGGTTTTTGTTCCCACTTTCATCCTGTTGTTGGCTTAGTGGCCTTGATGACTCCCTGACAACTCTGAAAACAAGAGTACAGGTGACTTGTTATCTCTAAACAGTTTGGCTGGTGCATGGGAATAGCCTGTTCTACAGATGCATTGCTACGAACAAGGAGGTCAGGATTTCAGGGGGTTTCTCTGGGCTGGGCAGCGGCAGCAGCGGGCGCAGAGCTGCGGCACCGGGAGCACGGGCTGGGGGCCTGTGGGGAGCTGCGGGGCCGGGCCGGGGCTGTGGGGCAGCCGGGGCTCAGCGCCGGGCGCTGCCTGACCCCACCACCCCCCGGGCACGGCCGGCACTGGCCCCCGGCCCCCAGGAGGCTGCGGGACGCCCCGGCCGCTGCCCGGCCCCGCCGAGCTGCCGGCCCTGCCCGCCGGGGGAGCCGCCTTTGGACACTGCGGCAGGACAGGCACCGCCTCTGGGATACGGGCTGGGCAGGGCACCGGGAGCACAGGGACCACGAGCAGGAAGGAACACCTGGGAAATAGGGATTGTTCGTGCAAGGATCCAGATGTTCTTTCAAGGATTTTCTTTGGGTCACTGCTTAACGAATGATTTTGCAGAAAGCTCAGCAGCTGTCACAGGATGAGCACCCACAGGCACTCAGGGCGGCTGCAGCAGTGGCACAAGAAGCCCCTGCAGCACTTGGGCACAAAGGCACAGCAGGGGAATGCAAGAAGGGAGGAGGAAAAGGCCAAGCTGAAGGCAAAGGCCATGGCACAGTTTCTACAGCCCCTCAGGGATCAACCCCAGCGCCCAAGGGGGCCCCAGCACCCAGGGGACGCGCTCGGCCACAAGCACCTGGCACAGGCATTGCCCTCCTCGGCAGGGGAGAGCCCACCCAAACAGCCCCGGGCAAGGAATCAGGCTTCCATCTGCAGGGCACAAGGACACTGCAAGCACACACAGCAGCACCCTCAGCACCAGCAAGGCCAGCCCTGCATGGGCAGGGATTCTTAGGGCTGGCACAGCTCCCAGGACACCAGGGACCCACCACACTGCAGCCCTGGAGAACATTCAGGGTGGCTCTGCATCGACAGGAGCCCTTTCCTCACAGACACAGGGGCCTCTCCAGCCACTCTCAATCTTACACCTAAGCAGGGAAAATGCCAAAAATGTCTTTGATTATTTAGGGCATAAGTGGGAAAGATGAGCAGCTGTGTTTTATTCAACCACTCTTAGCAGATGTGGGGGATGGGTTTGAAATGCAGGAATTTTCATTTACACCTAAATGTGATTGTAATTTACTGGGAAGGGATTTGATGGCTAAATTGGGAATGCAAGTTAATATTGGAAAAAGTGATACAGATGCCAGTTCTGTGGGACCTTTGTGTCAAATATCTGGCAAGGCCTGTGCTGAAGTGAACCCACAAGTGTGGGCAGCCCCAGGGAAATGGGGAAAATCAGATACCCAGCCTCTCCAAATCACTCTGAAGCAACCAGCACAAGTGGGGTCTAAAAGCAATGCCCTATTCCAAGGGAGGGAAGGAAGGCCTTACAGCCTGTGATTGAGCCCCTGGTCAAGGCAGGGCTTTTGGAGCCAGGGATCTCTCCCTACAATGCTCCTGTGCTGCCAATCAAGAAATCAGATGGAATCCATAGAATGGTGCAGGACCTAAGAACAAGAAATGAGATTATTAAACTGAGGCACCCCAAAGGCTCAGATCCTTACACCATCTGCAACCAGGTTCCCTCCTCACACTGCTGCCATTCAGCACTTGATGGAAAAGATGCTTGCTGGGGATGCCCACTCACACAGGATGGGGAACAGGATTTGGCCTTGGAATGCCACCAAGAGCTAGAAGGGAAAATGGGAAAGACATGGACGGTCCTTCTGCAGGGATGCACGGAAGCACCAACCTTATTTGGGCAAGCCTTGCAGAAAATATCGAAAGAATTTCCCTCACCCCCAGGAACTGGGTTAATGCAGGATGTGGATGACTTGATGCAGTCAGGAGGTCAAGAAGTGGTAGAAGAAGCCTCTGTGAAATGGCTCCATTTTCAGGCTAAAAAGAATCTTGGAGTATTTGAAAAAAAAAAAAAAGGCACAAATGGTGGAGAAAAAGGTTAAAAATTTCAGATGTATTTTGAATTATGCTTGTGGGGAATTGACCCAGAGAGGGTCTAGGGAATCTCAGAAGTAACGTTACCCAGGACTAAAGAGATGTGACAATTATGAAGATTTTCAAGGAATTGCAGGACTTGGATTGAGGATTCTCTGTTCTGCACAGAACATTGCATGACTTTGTAACCCCAGACAGCCTCAAGGTTATGGTATGGACATGAGAAAGAGAACAAAACTTGAGAAAATGAATAAAACAAAATGATTGATGCCCCAGCCATGGCTCTCCCAGACTCAGAAAAGGAATTGGAATTGGATGGGAATGTTCAACAGGCCGAGACTGAGCCCGCCCTGAAGGCAAGGGAGCAGCAGCCAGGGCTCCACAGCGGGGGAAGCCCCTGTGCCTGCCCACAGATCCTCGGCTGGAATTGTCTGCCTGGGCACCCTCCTTTGGCAGCTCCAGGCACTGCGGGCCAATCCTTGCTGCCACTCTTGGAGCTTCAGTGCTTTCTGTGCCTGCACTGCCACACGGGCTGGGGAAGGCACCGTGAGAATTCCACTCTGGGGCTCAATCACACTCACACACTGGGCTGGATGGGATTAGATTCTTTATACTTTAAAGTACTTTAAAAGTATTATTTATACTTTAAAATACTTTAAAAGTATTTTTTATTTTATTTCGCTACTCAGGCTTGGTTTGCCTTTAGCCCTGGGGAAAGGAATTTTAAATGTTTTTTCTTAAGGGATGTTCCACCACCCAACAGAGATGAGTTTAACATCTCAACAGACTGGGAAGAGCCCAAAAGATCCCCACAAAGATAACGACCATCAACAAAACATCAACGCCCATCATCAAACAGCAACCAACACCTACCCCAGACACTGCCCCTGGAAGAGCTGGAGACATCTGGTCTGGAAAAGGCTCAGAAGGAAATCCAGGAGTTCTGACCTAATTACCATCAGAGGCAAAGAAATCCGACGTAATTAACATCAGAGGCAAAGAAATTCAGCTCCAATAGGAAATCAAATACTGAGAACTCAGCAACTTGGGAGCAATGAACATAAAACCAATAGATGTCTATGGGTTCGGACTGAATAATGTTCAGGAAAAAATCAAGAAAAACTCACGTGTCATGGAATGATTTTCTCTGCACAACCGAGCTATGTGTGGATGAAATGATTTCTGTAGCACAGCCTGGCCAGAATCACATAATGCCTTAACTCTAACACTAAAGATATTCTTGGAGAGTTTTTTGTTTTACCTGCAGTTGCAGTGACAAGATAACACCATTAGAATATATCTTTGTAATACTTTTTTATTGTCAGTTCAGTTTGGGTCAGGGAGGTGAAAATAAAATTTTACTCCAAGGAGAAGAAGTTGAAAAAACTTGAATGCTTCGGAATGTTTTTGTGTATGTTTGTGTGTGCTTTTTAGTGATCACAAAATTTAAAATAAAAATACTGAGAAAAACAAAAAAAAAAAAAGCAGATTTTGGGGGCCACATGTGAGTCATTTAATGGCTGCCCTGGAAGAGAAGCTTCATTCCAGGCACCCAGGAGAGGAGCTTTAGAAATGCAAATTAACACCCCTGGGGAAAAGGTGGGACAATGCACCAGGGGCTTCTTGCCTGCGGGAGGAATTGGGCTGATTCCCTCTGCCCCTCACCCCAAGCTCTGCCTGCTGGCACTGATGGAATTGGCACAGCCAAAGGCAGAGCCCACAGTGAGGATATCTGACTGTGCAACAGAAATTGGTTCAGCTGCAAAGGGAAACAGCAAATGGAGAATGTTGGGAAAACTTCACTAAAAGAACTGGGGGGGAATCATCCCTCTCCCCACTCCAACATGTGCTGTCACTGTCTGTGTCACACACGGAGCATTGGAACACTGGGGGGGGGTTTTGCTACCACAAGTTCAGAGCAATCAGTGGGGAATCCAAGGATGTGATGATTTAATCAGAGAAAAGAGATCAATTGATGCAGCCCTGGCTGGAGGGAACGCCCAAAAATGGGGAAAAGATGAACGGCCACCAGAACAAATCCTGCAACACCATGGACCAGCCCCTGGGAACCCGAACGAATTCATAGCAGGAGCCAGAGAACCCAGGGATCATTTCAATGGCAAAATTAGATTGCAAGATGTCCTCAAAATAATAACCAACCAGACAGATCCAGCTCCTAAATCTGGACAAACAATCCACTCAAACAAAGAACACAACATTTCACCATGGGATGGGATCAGATTATCTATGAGCACAAGGAGGAGGACAGTGGGGAAAATTAAATGACTCAAGATGCTGCTTGGAAATAGATGACAACCGAAAAGTGGTGAAACAGATAACAAAGGAAATAAGAAAACAGCTCATGTTCCAGTCCAAACGTGGAAAGGATGGGAACGGGACACGGTTTGGTGGTTCCCTGGCACACCACGGGTTAAACGAATGCTCTTTCTCCTCTGATGTGCTACAGCAACTCTCATCTTTGGACCATGCACGACACCTTGCTGAGTGCAGCTCATTCAGCAGCTGAGCAAGGGGATGCAGGTGGCAGCCAGGCCTCCTGATCCACAAACAGCTACAAAAGGACACGGAATTGTTAAAAATGACCCTGTAACATTGGCGTTCATATTTGTGTATTAGTCTTTATATGTGGTTATTGATTGTAAGTATAGCACAATTTATAATCCCATTTTAGCTGCTTGCTAATGTAACCTAATTTCTCATTTTAAGGATGCACCGTATGGCCCATGGAAACAGTAGTGTGATGAGTATATTATGTTGATGTATACACCTTAGAGCTTATAGCACTAATAAGGTGATGAATGTATTGTACTGTAGGCCGTAGGAAAATAGAAAATGTTAAAATACTTCCGTGTAACCCAGAGAACTGTATAAAGCAATGAGGTTGGTTCCCACATCTGCTGACTGACCTCTCCAAGTGATAAGGGTGACACAAACCAGAGCACCAGAGATGAATTAGAGAAGAATTTGTTAACTGTTCGGTATCGGGGAAGTGTGAAACAACAGGATGAAGCCACCAGGAGGAATAAAATATATTGACCTGATCTGCAGGATGGTTTGTAGATAAGCCAGACGAGAAAACCAAAATAAAGTTTCTAGAACATTCAAAGCTGCCAAGAATGTTTGAATAACGCATGGAACTCATAATTATATAGTTACCTTAGACAACTATTAGTATACAGCCAACACAGACTTAATGTACCGGCATGTTTGTTGTCTGATAGCCAGTAACAACCCAGCGCTGGACATTGTCCTATTTTTTCCCTTATTGAACCTTTGAAAAATATTCTAAGATTGAATTTTCGTTTTGGAGATAAGGGACTTGGAGATAAGGAAGTAACGGGAGAAACCATCAGTTTCAGAAAATGTTACTCATTGACACGGACTGCTGCTCAGCCAAGGTCCTGCTAAATTCCTGAACATGGAGAAGAAGAACAAAGACTGAACAGAGCCATGAATATCGGATGTTATACAAAAGGGGGGTGCATATTAACGAGGACATGCAGCAGGAGGATCGGGAAGTCTCAACTTTCCAGGGACCTTCGCCACTGGGCAAAGGGACAGGGAGATGCAGAAGGGAAAATCAGGAGAAAAAGGAGGCTGCGTACTACAACAATTGGAGAGACCGCACGGCAAATGCCGCATGGCCTCTCCCTTTGCTCATCAATAAAGTCACTTTGACAGGACTCCTCGCTCTCCTTTGGGGACACAAACCTCTGGCGACGCCAATTTTCCCGACCAAGCCCGGCCACAGGGCAGCCACCTCCGTCCTACCCACAGCAACCGGGACGAGCCAGCGCTGCTCCGGCCCCGGCTCCTGCCCAGGCCCCAGCGGGAAGGAGACCGCGGGCAGCCGCTCCCGCAGCGCCCTCAGCCCACGGCCAACACGGCGCCCACACGGCACAAGGAACCCGCCAGAGCAGAGCCCCCTGCCGCCCCCTCCGCCCGCACACAGCCCCGAGCCCCGGCACAACCCAGCGCGGCTCCCACCTGCGCTGGCGCCGCCTCCGAGCTCCGCCGCCGCCTCCCCGGGCTCCGGCCGCTGCCGCCGCTCCCGGGCCCGCACAGACGCTCCCACAATGGCGCCTCTGCCACCAGCGCCCGGGGGGCGGGCCCGGGGCCGGGCTTCTCCCCGCTCCGCCCAATCAGCGCGCACCGAGAACCACGAGTGACGGCACCAGCAGCCAATAGCAGCCAGCCAGGCCCGGGCTCTGCACACGGCCCAGCCTCGCCCCGCGCTCTCAGGGCCCCCCGGGCTGTGGGAGGGGAAAGCCGGAGATGAGGAACAGCCCCGGGACGGGCCCGGGCCCGAGGCGGGATCGAGCTGCAAACACAAACGAAGTTCTCCGCAGCTCCCGGCCCGCCTTTCCCAGCGCTGCGTCTTCGCTGGCACCGGCTCCGAGGAAAGCCGTCAGTTCTGCTAGCCCTGATTGGGAGCATCAGTGCCTGGCTTTGATTTCCCCCGAAAAGGGAAAGAACAAACCGAACCAAGTGAGGTGGGGCCCCCCACCCATCCCGGGGGTTCGGCCCTTCCCCTTTGACACCCCGGGAACAGCGCCGGGACTGGGGGGGCCGGAGCGGGAATGGGGGAGCACAGGGGGTCCCCAGCACCGGGGGGGTCCCTTGGGGTTCGGTCCTGTCCCCCCGCCCGTTATGAGCCGGGACCCCCCGTTATCAGCAGTGTTATAAATGGAGATCTGTATGTCTAATTCAACAACCACAAAGTTTAATTTTCGCAGCAATTTTAATTGAAATGTAATAATTGAGATAAAATATAAAGTTTGGCAGTGATTAGGTCAATAAAACAAAGCACCTGAACACGTCAGCCCCGCTGCTCTCCAGGTGGGAACTGAAAGGATTCAGACTGAGGGAAATGCAGCCACTTGCCAGGATCTGCTCCCTCGGAAGAGGATGTTGTGATAATCCATCCGGAGGGGGAGCGGGGCCAGCGCTCACCTTGTTTAATTCTGAGAGGTGAATTTACTCTGGGTGCTTTCAGGGAGTGATGGATCACATGTGGTGGGGGAGATGCTGCTTGGGTCTCTCCCGGGCCTTTGGGGAGGGGTCCTGTCCCTGTCCCTCTGCACCGTGGGCAGGGGAGCAGCAGCCCTGTCCCCCACGTGTCCGCCTGGTGTGAGGCTGCTGGGCAGCCCTCGAGCCAGGTCAGTCCCTGCTGGGCTCTGCCTTTCCAGTTCGGGTTTCCACCTCCCAGGTCCCCTCCTGTGTCCCCCCAGCTCTGCCAGTGTTACAGATGTGGCTTAGCTGTGATCAGAGAACAGCTTGGCTTGGGAGAGGCTTCAACTCCTGTCCAATCCACCCTGCCATGGCAGGGACACCTTCCACTGTCCCAGGCTGCTCCAAGGCCCAATGTCCAACCTGGCCTTGGGCATTGCCAGGGATCCAGGGGCAGCCACAGCTGCTCTGGACACCCTGTGCCAGGGCCTGCCCCCCTCAGTACAGATATTTTTTCCCTGTATCTGGTGTGAATTTCCTGTTGTTTGGTTCAAAACCAGTGGATACTGATCATTAAGTCCCAGCTCACTGAACTGAGCTGCTCTTTCATTTGTGGCTTCTCCAGCACAGGCTTGGTTGAGTTACAGGAAAAAATTCTGCTTGACTCATCTTTTGGGGCTTTGTTCAGCACTTGAGCCCCCACTTGATCACTTTCATCCCCTCACATCCATCAACACCTTGTTTTGAATTAACTGTTGAAAAACGGAGTCTCCACACTGACTTGTGATTCTGATGGACAGTTTGGCAACTTGACAGTTGGACACTTGAGCTGCCCCAGCTCTGTGATCTCCGCTGTGTTTTTTCAAGGAATTATTTTGTTCTTAGTTGTCTGTACTGCCCTGTGAGATCACAGCCATTCTGGATGGGTTCCTATGTGCAGTTTCCCCTGTACCACTTATTGCCAGGCAAATGGGAGCTGGAAGATTTGGAATTTCATCTTTTCTTCTTGTTGTTGTGTGTCCAAATTGAACAAATGTTGCCAAGCTTCTGGTTTTCCCTAAATATTGACACAGCTCAACTTTTCCCTTGGTGAATGCTGTGCCACAATTCCTTGTAAGACTCCCCTGAGTTCTCCTGTCCCACTCTGGTGCAGGCCAAGCCCTTTGGAGTTTATCCCCGTGATCCTTTGACTCCAGCAGTGTCTCTGGTCTCTTGCAGTGACTCGTCACAACCACCTCAAGGACTTCATGCTGGTGGTGTCCATCGTCACTGGCGTGGGTGGCTGCTGGTTCGCCTATATCCAGAACTGCTACTCCAAGGAGCACATGGAGAGGATGATGAAGGACCTGGAGGGTCTCCACAGGGCTGAGCAGTCTCTCCATGACCTGCAGGAGAGGTAGGTTCCCCTTGTCCATCCAGCTGGAGCCCTCAGTTCTTCCTGCAATGTCCTTACTCCTCTAGATTTCAGGAAATGCTTGTTTTTAGCTGTCTGGTGCCTCACACCAGAGTCAGCCCCTTCCTCAGGGACCTGGCAAAGCTCCCAGCAGCGTCTGGAGCTCGGATGGAGCCCTGGCTCCTCCTGCAGGGACCCATGGACCAGGCTGTGTGTAAAGATCTGTGTGTTGTGTCACAGTCACAGAATCAGGGAATGCTTTTGGTTCAAAGGGACCTTAGAGTTGGTCTGGTACCACCTCCTGCCGTGCAATTCAGCTCATGTGGAATTTGTCATCCAGGGTTGTTTCACCTTTGGCTTTTGATGGGGAAAAAGCGTGTTGGAGCAGTGGGAGCAGTCAGAGGATTTACACATCATCTCTTGAATCCTTGGAGCTGTGTGGGGAAGCAATACCTGAATGGAAGGATGTTGCTTGGAAAGTGAAAAAAGTACCTCATTTTGAAGTATTAAATAGGACTACCTGGGCTGTTGGCATATGGATCAAATCCTGCAGCCTCAGGAATGGGGTCCCTACTCCCAGGAATCACTGCAGTGGTTCCAGTAAAGCTACTGATGGGAGAACGTGCTCCAAGAGACCCTCTGGACATAGGGATCTTCTGGGACAGGGAAGGGCCTTCAGCCCTGGCGATGACAAACCCGTGGGGTACTCTGGCAGTGGAATATTTTAAGGGCAGATTCAGCAAATAACAGAGCAGGATAGTGTGGGGCTGGAATGATTTTCTGTGAGGTTTCAGTGGAGTTTGGGAGGATAAACCTTAGCTAGGCTGCCCTGTGAGCCCCTGGGGGAGCTCCCAGCTGATGGAGCCACACTGGGCACGTTCCCCTGGCAGAAAGTCCACTCCCCTCTGTGGCTCCAATCCACAGCTGGTTCCACACAGCCTCGTGGAGTTTTATCTTACAGCTTGGAAATACTCCCAAAGAAAGTTTGATTTATTTTTTCTGCATCTGGAAGGAGACAGGAATCCCTTGTCCGTGTCCATCCCTGGAGCAGTAGTGTCCGGGGCAGGAGGGCTCAGCTGGGTGTCACCTCTGAGCTCCAAACTGGGAATGTGCCTGTGGGGAACGACCTTGGGCCCTGCTGTCCAGGGCAGAGCCAGGTAAACAAGTGGATGTTCCTGGGAAGTTCAACAAATGCTCTAAAGCCCCTCAGGAAGAAACACAAAACTGCTGCTACTTGGCACAGCCTTAAGGTGGAGCAGCTCGGGAGGGCTCGTCCTCCACAGAGGGCAGCGAGAGGAGCTCAGGGACTGGGGGACCTTGGGAGGCCTCTTGAGGGGAAATGTTCCTTCACTTCCTCATCTTTGCCCAGTGGGCTTCAGCCCGGGTCTTCAGCTGCCCTGTGGGAGTGTGGCCAAAGCCCCTCAGGGCTCAGGGCACAGCAGGGGCCACAAGGCCACAAGCCCGGGGGCTGCTCTGTGCCAGTTCTGCCTGCTCCACTGTTGTTGGGGTGCCGGGGGTGGCCCTTTGTGACACGGGCTCTTTGTGTCAGGGCCCTTTGTGATGTGGGACATGGTGGTGGCCAGAGAGCCTTGTGACATCAGGGAGCCCCGCCCTGGCTGAGAGTATCTGAGGGGCGCAGAGCCCTGGGGTGCCCAGTCCCAGGAGAGCCGCTCTCTGAGGAGGAAGCAGCTCCCTGTGTCTGTCGTAGCTCCAGGACACAGAAATTGTTCACAAGATGGACAAGAAGGGGAAGCCCAACTCCCAGCCTGCCCAAGGGCAGCTTCTGGGCCTGTGGAGGAGGCCAAGAGTGAGTGATGAGGCAGGAGGAAGAGGCCAGTGGATGGACAGGGCCAGGATCTTTGCCCTGCCAACAGAGCCATCTCCATCCCACACCTCTTCCTCCTCCTCCTGCCCCTGCCCCTCGCTGATGCCCATCAAGCTGCTGCCAGTGCTCCTCGGGCAGCCAAGGGTGGGACCCAAAAATGTTGAAAACTTCAAGGTCCCACAGGTGCAGCTCAGGCAGCCGCAGGCAGGGCCACAGGGCAGCCAGAGCCAGGCCCTGTCCCTCCGTGGGGACAGGCTGCCACCACTGCCACCACTGCAACTGCTGCCACCGCAGCCACCGCTGCCACCACTGCCACCACTGCCACTGCTGCCACCACTGCCACCGCTGCCACCGCTGCCCTGCCTGGTGAGGCCCAGGGACACTCAGAGCCGGGGCACAGAGCTGGGGAGTGCAGGGGAGAAGGGGCCGCAGCCCTGCAGCCCCTGTCCTGGGCAGCCATACCGCCCCGTGCTCAGGGTGTTCCTGCCCCCGCCCAGGGTGGCCCAGGAGGGCACAGCCCGTGTGTCCCCGAGCTGGCAGGTGCTGCCTGTGCCATCCATCTCGGGAGCTCGTGCTATGCAGAGCAGCATTAAGGATATGGCACTGGAGAAAAAAGATAATGACACTGAGCTCTTGCGAGGGGACAGCAGGAGTGACCAGGAGCTGTCCCCAGTGGGAGATGACAGCAAGCTCTTTCCACTGGACAGCACAAGTGGTGAGGAGTTTTCCCAAGTAGAAGAGGCCATTGAGCTCTCTCCAGGGGACAGCAACACTGAGCCAGTGCTGTCCGAAGAGGAAGAGGCCATAGAGGACATTCCAGGGGACAGCCCGAGTGACCAGGAGCTGTCCCCAGTGGAAGAAGATCTCGAGGGCATTCCAGGGGACAGCAGAAATTACCAGGAGCTGTCCACACTAGAAGAGGACATTGAGGTTGTTTCAGGGGACAGCCCAAGTGACCAGGAGCTGTCCTCAGTAGAAGAAAACATCGAGGTCATTGTGGGGGACAGCAGAAGTGACCAGGAGCTGTCCCAAGTGGAAGAAGATCTTGAGGACATTCCAGGGGACAGCATGATTGACGAGGATCTGTCCCGAGTGCCAGAGGCCCTTGATGTCATTGCAGGGGACAGCCTGAGTCACAATGAACTGTCCTCAGTGGAAGAGGACATCAAGGTTGTTTCAGGGGACAGCCCCAGTGATGAAGAGTTGTCCTCAGTAGAAGAAGATCTCGAGGACATTCCAGGGGACAACACGATTGACCAGGAGCTGTCCCCAGTGCAAGAGGCCCTTGATGTCATTACGGGGGACAGCAGAAGTGACCAGGAGCTGTCCTCAGTAGAAGAGGCCCTTGAGGTCATTTCAGGGGACAACCCCAGTGACGAGGATCTGTCCTCAGTGCCAGAAGCCCTTGAGGTCATTGCAGGGGACAGTCTGAGTCAGAATGAGCTATCCTCAGTAGAAGAGTGTCGGAACCCAGGACATCCCTCAGGAGGGGGTCCTGAGACCCTGGTATAGTGATGAAAAAGCCAGTGCCCTTGATTTTAGCCCTTGGGAGCGATTGCCAACCTTATATGAGGAATTACAAGTCACAAGTGTATGATTAGGATTTTAAGTAACTTGTTTTTGTTTATTAAAGTGGATTTTGGGGGTTCACAAAGGAGGCTCAAGGAGACAAGATGGAGGGATTTGGGTGTGTCCCTTGTCCTTCTTCTTCTTCTTCTTGTCCTCCATCTTCTGCTGTGGTGGTGGCACTTTTAGATTGGATTAGAGTAGAAATACACAGTTTAATAAAGGTGATGGGTATTGGTATAACATTGTAAACATAGAACACGTAGTACATAGTATAAGAGATAGCGACAGCCCAGGAGGCGGGCAGATAGCCTTGGGCAGCAGTGTAGGTGATACCTACGCCGGCCGAAGAGAAAATATTTTGGAACATCAAATGAATAAACTATTATGATAAAGAAATCGACGCATCCTGACTCTTCCTTCTGGCACGGGGCTTGGAGAAAAGGACTTTACCTGCAATTCTCGGTAGGCTATCAGCCTGGGATCCGAGACCTGGCGTCCCTGGGTGGGCACATCCAGTGGTCATTCACCAGTGAACCTCCACCAGTGCACAAAACCTGCGTGGAAAGAACAGCAGCAGAAAATCCAGCCCCAGAAGACACAGAGCCAGAAGGTGAATCTCAGGAGAAGACAGCCTGACCCCTGCTGAGCAGCCTCAAATTCGACCTGGACGGAGGGACCTCCGAGGCGCCTGGAGTTTCCTCACCTGAGAGACCGCGGGCCGGTGCTTGGGACGCAGCCAGATCGACTCTGAGAGACCAGCAGAGCCTGACCCCTTAGGATTTTGGTAAGACCGGTCAAAAATAAAGAACATGGGAGCTTCCCTATCCCAAGAGCAGCTCGATGCCTTGTCCGCTCTACAGAGCGTGATGGCAACGCATCCAATAGGAATTACAGAGCAGGAATTACAGGGTTTATTATTATGGGTAAGGTGCAATTACCCACATGCAAAGTCTCGCCTGTTGTTCGAGCCAGGTTTCTGGCAGGAGGTCAACAGGAAACTCTATCACGTAGCTACGATGAGGGATGAAATGGCCATGAAACTCTTAACTCCGGCCAGAGCGATGCTGGAGGCAATTTCCCGGAATCACGGGGGGGGGAACAAGTCAAGCACATTTGAGTGCGGGAGACGAAACAGTTCCTCAAACTACTCGCCCAGAGGGGGCGGGGTCAGCAACCCGCCATCAGCGGGAAGCAAAACTTTCTCTCTCCCCGGGGGGAGGGGAAAAACCGTCGCCACCTTTGAGGGACCCTGAAAGTCCGTCACCTGTCCCGGGAAAGCTAAAACTCATGATTCACCCGAGTGATTTGGAAGACATGGATCTTGCCTTTTTCGAGGCGTGTCTTCCACATGCACCGAAACAGGGAGAGTTGCGGAAGTCGGGGTTGACTCCATCTCTCCCACCGGGTCTAGAAAACAGCCCGGAGAATAAAATCGCTGCTCCACTCCCCCCTCCCGACATTGAGACGCAGGCAGAGGAACGGGGGGGGGAGGTGGAAGCAGCATTGGGACGGACGGGGGAGGAGGGGCCCCGGGAACAACAGGGCGCGCGCGAAACCGCAGGAGGCGGGGGGGCCGCGGGGGAAAACAGCGGCTACCTGAAGACAACGCGCGCAGCCGCAGTGGCGGCGGCGGAACCGGCGGCGGGAATACGCCATAGCGCGGCGGGAGCGGTTTTATCGGGCGGGCGCGGGAACGCGGCGGCAGCGGCCAGCCCCGGTGGGGGGGGGGCCATGACCGCAGCGGCGGAAATCGCGAGACGCGACGGGCGCGGGATGACGACGCAAGTCGCGAAAGGCGAACCGGAGCGCAGCCCGAATCAACGCGCAGACGCAATTGCGGCGAGATCTTTTGCGCAGCAGCCGCCGCGCGGGCCGGGAACTGGCGCGGAATGGGAGAAAATAGGCGGGGTCAGGCAGGCCGGGGCGGGGCGGGGCCACAGCCGCGAGGCAGAGATGGGCGTTCCCCCAGACGCAGTCACGGCTGGGCGACCCGAGGCGGGGCGGGGCCGTGACCGCGGGGCGGAGGAGGGCGTTCCATCGGGCGTGGCCACGACACAGCAGCCCGAGGAGGGGCGGAGCCAAGGCGTTCCTCTCCACACCCCCGTGATGATGCAAGCGGGAACGGGGCGTGGTCAGGGCGGAGGCTTCCCCCAAAGCACCGCCCGCCCACAGCAGCCTGTGGACAGCCTGCCTACACCTCCCTGCGCCGATGGGGGACGGGCGGATACTAGCCCAGAACCCAAGAATGCTCAGCAAGCCCAACAGGCTTTAGCTGAGGAAAAACACCTTTTGCAAATGTTAAATCAAATAGTTAAAATATATCGAACACACAAATCCCTGAGGTGGAAGAGGATCTATCACAATTAGGTGCAGCATGTGCAATGCCAAGTCCGGCCATGGAGATAACAACGCTACAGTCAGCAGCAGCCTGAATTTCAGTCAACCCCTGAAGCTCACAGAGCTCCAGAGAATCCTGTTGAGGAACAACAACAGGACGATATCGTCCACATCACGGCATCCGAAGGCATTTCAGTTCTGACAATTCCAAAGCCAAATGCTGCGGGTTCCTCGAATCAGGAACAAACGATTTTAATACCCAAACATGACATGAAGCAGCTTGTTTTACAATATATAGGCAGAGTCTTGGAATCACGTCCAGAACTGTGGGCCCAACTTCCTCAGCTCTTTGGTATAGTACCAAGTGAGCAAGCCATCCCTCCAACATCTACGGGCATGCCTTCTTCATCTGGACGAACGCTGCCTGCTGGATTTCCACCGTCGCAAGATTTATACGCTGCACCAGGGTCACAAATTGCTACGCCTCATCCAGGACAGGGAGGAATGCAAAAGGTGTCACTCTCCCTCGGAGGAGAAGTGTCACTGCCACGGCAAGGCGTGGGAGCACCACAAATGCCGACGGATCTTACGAGAGGAGAGATGGGAGTGTGGCATCCCACACAGCAAGTGACTCCACTCTACAGACCGGTGACGATTTCTGCAGGCCCATCAAGCCGAGAAGCAGAAGTGCCCACAGTGACTGATTGGGCGGAGATTAAAAGGAAGGCCTTAAGGGAAAAGGACTTCGAGATGACTGGCACAAGAGGTTTTGCGATGCCAGTGAATTATGATGCGCAAGGACATAATCCGAGATGGGAGCGATTAGATCATGAAGTGATCAAAGACTTAATGAAAGCAATCAGAGACAATGGACTGGAATCTCCCTACTTTAAACAGCTTTTGAAAGGGACATTTAACATATATGATTTGACACCATATGATCTCAGGTCCATTGCCTCAATGATTCTGACAGATGCGCAGGTCCTAATGTGGGATGCGCGGTGGAGGAGAGCCCTTGAAGAGCTGAGGACCAGATATCAGGGAGGTCCGAATGCAGGCTTCACAGTAGCACAGATGGCAGGTGATCCTCCAAATGATGACCCAGCCCGACAAGCGAGAGATATACCGCGAGATGTGCTGAGAGATATCAAAGAGGCGGCCCGAAAGGCGATCATACAGATTCCGCTAGCAGGAGTGCCTGATTCAATCTATACTGACATCAAGCAAGGACTTAGCGAGCCATTCGCCTCATTCATCGATCGCCTGTCACAGGCTGTAGATAGGCAGGTGACCGATGAAAGGGCCAAACCACACTTGCTGCGAAGTCTTGCATGTGCAAATGCAAATGCAGAATGCAAGCGAATCATCAGCGCTTTGCCAGGTCAACCCTCTCTGTCGGAGATGGTGGAGGCATGCAGCAAAGTGAGGACTCCTCAACACGTGGTATCCATTTGGGGAGAACAGTTTGAGAAAATCCTTAAAGCACAGAGTGACAATCTAAAAGAAGCACTCGCAGCCTTGCAGAAGAGCAGTTCCTCAGGCTCAAAGTCACGGAAACACGCGGAAGGACAATGTTACAAGTGCGGTCAACATGGGCACTTGAAAAGAAACTGTCCCCAACGCACAAAAGCGGAAAAGCCTCTAGAGGTCTGCCCAAGATGCCGGAGAGGCACCTGCAGGTGCTTCACCCAAGAGGCGTGAACTTCCACGTGCTCGCCTGCAGGGAAGTCCTGTACGTTGAACACTGGCATGACCTGTTCCGCTGTGTGAACTGGCAATGCAATTGCTTTTGCTATTGAAGTGTTCTCTGGGATGACTAGTGGTGATCGAAGGGGCTTGGCCAGCACCGTCAACTCTTCGTTGCAGTCTGCTGAAACAATCGTGGGGTAAACAATGAGTCCCAGGATGCTGCTTCTGTCCTTGCCGATAACTAAAAAATCCTGTCTCTTCCGAGACGCTCCAGTGACACCCGTGGGTATCGCTGCATGGTTTTCATCTAGGAAGCATATCATTTTGGAAGCTGCCAGATTGCATTGTGCTCCTGGTGGCAGCAACTCTGGATCACTGGGCATCCTGCAGATCGCCCTGCTGAAGGGATCTGATTGACGTTCCCCAATGATTGTTCCACTGGCGCCTGTTGCTGCACCATCGCAATTACTTGTGTCGTAGAGCGATGGCGGTCCGCGCTCGGTTTCAGGTTTCCCGACAGAGGTAGAGGTCTTCCGTCTACATCCGTCTGTGCCCGACATTCGCGTGCTAAGTGTCTGCCTTCTCC
>JAJEOU010002489.1:0-19907 GCA_021534815.1 Acrocephalus arundinaceus
GGACAACTCTTTGTCGCAGCTGGAGGTGAACCCACCAGGGGAGGGACTATGTTAGATCTGCTGTTTGCAAATAGAGATGGGCTGGTGGGAGATGCAGTGGTTGGAGGCCGCTTGGGGCACAGTGATCGTGAAATTGTAGAGTTCTCAATATTTGGTGAAATCAGGAGGAGCACCAGTAAGACTCTTGCACTGGACTTCCAGAGGGCAGACTTTGGCCTATTTAGGAGATTTATTCAGAGCATTCCTTGGGAAGCAGCTCTTAAAAACAAAGGAGTTCAGGAAAGGTGGGCATGCCTCAAAGCAGAGATCTTGAGGACACAGGGACAGACTGTCCCTGTGTGCTGAAAGATAAGTTGATGGGGTAAATGTCCAGCCTGGATGGGCCAGGAGGTCTTGCAGGAACTTAGGAATAAAAAGAGGATATATCATCTTTGGAAGGAGTGTCAGGTCTCTCCAGAAGTATTTAGGAGGGCTGCTAGGGCATGTAGGAAAAAAAATTAGGGAGGCCAAAGCTCAGTTTAAACTTAGAATGGCGGCTGCTGTACAGGATAATAAAAAATGTTTTTACAAATATATTAATGGTAAAAGGAAGGCTAAAACCAACCTTTGTTCTTTATTGGACGAGGGAGGGAACTT
Source organism: Acrocephalus arundinaceus (assembly GCA_021534815.1). Taxonomy (NCBI): domain Eukaryota; kingdom Metazoa; phylum Chordata; class Aves; order Passeriformes; family Sylviidae; genus Acrocephalus; species Acrocephalus arundinaceus. The sequence goes on from JAJEOU010002489.1 coordinate 637, forward strand.
AGTAACTACAGATGAGGAGAAGGCAGAAGTGCTTAATGCCTACTTTGCCTCAGTTTTTAGTGGGAAGACAACTTGCCTTCATGACGACTGTCCTCTTGGGTTGGTAGATGATGTCAGGGAACAGAATGGTCCCTCTGTTATCCAGGAGGAGGCAGTCAGAGAACTGCTGAAATACTTGGATATCCATAAATCTACGGGACCAGATGGGATCCATCCCAGGGTATTGAGGGAGCTGGCAGATGAGCTTGCAAAGCCACTCTCCATCATTTACCATCAGTCCTGGCTCACCGGTGAGGTTCCGGATGACTGGAAGCTGGCCAATGTGACACCCACTCACAAAAAGAGTGCAAAGGAGGATCCTGGTAATTACAGACCAGTCAGCCTGACCTCAATACCTGGCAAGAATAATGGAACAGTTTATATTGAGTGTCATCACACAAAATTTACAGGATGACCAGGGTATTAGACCCAGCCAGCATGGGTTTAGGAGGGGTAGGTCGTGTTTGACCAACCTGATTTCCTTTTATGACCAGGTGACCCGCCTGGTGGATGCACGGAAGGCTGTGGATGTTGTTTATTTGGACTTCAGCAAGGCCTTTGACACTGTCTCCCACAGCATACTCCTGGCAGCCCGTGGCTTGGACAGGAGCACTCTGTACTGGGTTAGGAACTGGCTGGATGGCTGGACCCAGAGAGTGGTGGTGAATGGTGCTGCATCCAGATGGGGGCCAGTCACCAGTGGTGTTCCTCAGGGGTCTGTGCTGGGGCCAGCTCTGTTCAATATTTTGTTGATGACATGGATGAGGGTATTGAATCTTTCATTAGTAAATTTGCAGATGACACTAAGCTGGGAGCATGTGTCGATCTGTTGGAAAGATGGAGGGCTTTGCAGAGAGACCTGGATCGGTTGGATGGATGGGCAGAGTCCAATAGGATAAAGCTTAACAAATCCAAGTGCCGAGTCCTGCACTTTGGCCACAATAACCCTCTGCAACGTTATAGACTGGGGACAGTGTGGCTGGACAGTGTTCAGGCAGAAAGGGACCTGGGGGTTCTGGTCGACAGCCAGCTGAACGTGACCCAGCAGTATGCCCTGGTGGCCAAGAAGGCCAACGGCATCCTGGCCTGTATCAGGAATGGTGTGGCCAGCAGGAGCAGGGAGGTCATTCTTTTTTCCCCTGTACTCGGCACTGATGAGGCCACACCTTGAGTATTGCGTCCAGTTCTGGGCGCCTCAGTTCAGGAAGACATTGAGATGCTTGAGCACATCCAGAGGAGGGCAACGAGGCTGCTGAGGGGCTTGGAACACAAGCCCTGTGAGGAAAGACTGTGGGAGCTGGGGTTGTTTAGCCTGGAGAAAAGGAGACTCAGAGGTGACCTTATCTCTACAACTTCCTGAAGGGTGGTTGTAGTCAGCTGGGGGTTGGTCTCTTTCTCCAGGCAACAACGGACAGAAGGAGAGGACACAGTCTCAAGCTGCATCAAGGGAAGTCTAGATTAGATCTTAGAAAAAAGTTTTTCACAGAAGGAGTGATTAAGTACTGGAATGGTCTGCCCGGGGAGGTGGTGGAGTCACCATCCCTGGATGTGTTTAAAAAAAGACTGGATGCGGCACTCGGTGCCATGGTCTAGTTGAGGTGTTGGAGCATGGGTTGGACTCGATGATCTTGGAAGTCTCTTCCAATCTTGAAATTCTGTGATTCTGTGAATATCCTAATTCTGTTAAGGAATAAGAGCTCTCAAGGAATGCCAGTCCATTCAGTGTTACAAAAGTAACCCAAAGAAGAGTAGATTGCAAAAAGGCTAATCCTCCCCCCCCCCCCCCCCAGATATCTCAGTGGCCAGTAAAGTACAGCTCTCCCCTCTTCTTTTCTGCAGGAGAACCAGGAATCACTAACAGAAAAAGTCACAGATATTCCTTCTGCCTCCATAACCAAAGCTGTGCCAACCACAGATGTGCCTTCAACTGACTCAAATTCCAGCTTTGACCTCTCACCTCCAGACAACTCTTTCCCAACACGCCCCAACACCAACCTCTCCAAAGACCCACACAGGAGCCCTCAACACCCCACCAGGACCCCAGATGTCCTATCCCTCCACAGTTTTCCCACCCTCCAGCAGACCCCTGGTTCTGTGCATGTGCCGTGGGATGGCACTCAGCAGGGTCTGCTCCAAGGCCTTCCCGGTAGCAAGCTCAGGCTGCCAGCAATAGGATTCTGGATCATCCTTCCCACTAACACTTCCTGTGCCAGCCGTTACATTTGCACATTTGAGCTTGGACTTCTCCACTTAACCAGGACTGCTGGTAAAGGATTGAGAGCACCCTGGCAAGCTCTTTGTCCAGCTCCCTCTTTTGTCTCGGAGGATGTAGAACACTCCACAGGAAGGCAACTGGTGCCCAAGGATGGGTGGCAATCAAGCAGCTCTGGGAGGACCCTCAGGATCTATATCTGAGGGAACACCGTTGGACTTGACCTGTAGGTACCTACGCAAAGCTTAAGATGAGCTGCCTCAGCTTCCAGGACCTCTCATGGCCAGCATCCTGATGCAGATGCAGGACTGCTGCGAGGCATGCTGGGACCCAGCAGGACAGCACCGGCTGTCTGGTGTCCCTGTAGTAGCCCCTCACACCGCCAGGGTCATCCCGAAGCAGACACATGCTCACGTGTCAGCAGAGGAGCACGGAGCACTTGGCTCCTCCAGGGTATCGCAGCTGGGCTTGCTCCACAACATGCCCTCATTTTAAGGCCTGCTAATGCCCAGCGCCAGAAATGCCTACCTGTTCTCTCCAAGATGCACAGGAAGAGCTAAGGAGCAGGACACCTTGGAAGGCCAACCTTCCTTTTCTGAGGCCAAGGCCACCAAGATCAGCCAAGACTCTCAGCACTGCCTGCCCACACAGCCCAGTTCCATGCTGGCCCAGGGCGGAGCAGCTTCCACCAAGCAAGAGGCAAATGCCTATTGCCAGGATTTGAACAATCAGGCGGGCAAGTTGTGAAAAGTGTGTGCGTAAGGCTTTTTAATTCACAGCTCTCAAAGGGAGCTTTGGGGCTCGCAGCTGGACAGAGCTGCTCCTGCTCATCCTCTGTCCAAGAGGGATAACACCCTGCTGCAGGTGCTTGGGTTTGCCTCTGCAGGTCCAGGCGCATGCCAAACCTGCTCCTCACAGCTTCTCCCTTCCCCTGCCCCTCTGCCAAGTGCACGGGCCACAAGGACTGCAAGGACCAAAGAGAGCTAAAGGGGGACGGTTGCCCTACCTCACTGGGAGCTCCTTGGGAAGCACTTTCCTTGGGAAGCAAGCCCTTTCCTCCAAAGCCGTTCCCAAATGTGTAGCTTTGCTGGGGATACCAACACACTCCTAAGAAACCCTGGCAAGGCTGAATTTCTTCTGGTCCTTTCAGAACAGGCACTCCAGCTCTGGTGCGAATTCACCCAAGGGTGTTTCCAGGTGGAGGTTCAGGTGTGCAGCCCAGGCCTCTAAACACAAGCTGCCTGCTGTTCTTCACCTGCCTCAACTCCTGCCTGTGGTCACGGTAGCAAACCAGCCTGTTCTGGCAGAGACAGAGCCCTGTTTCTCAGGACGATCTTGCCAGCACTTCCAGGACTCTCTGCTGTGCATGCAGCACTTCTCATGCCCGCTTTGAACAGGCTTTGGAACACGAGCACAGCTGGCTGGCTCTGCCACCGCAACCCCAACACAGGCGAGGAAGGAGGAGCAGGGGCTGCTTTGCAGCCGTGCAACCAGAGAACTGGAAGGTGCCCTCCTCTGCTCTCACTTGGTTGGCTTTCTGGCTGGTCTGAGGCGGGTGGCGATTCTCGTTGTGGCGACAAACCGCACCCGGGATCCCGGACTGCGGGCAGCGCTCTGGACCTGACACGGTGCCATGTCTGAGTGTCGGCGCTGTGCTGCTGCTTCGTTTGCTCTTAGGCGCACTCAAAGCTCCTTAGCCAGATAGTCTCTGGTTTGCCCGCTTCCTGATGTGTGTAGGGATGGAGCACTGCTGTGCTTTCAGGAAGCTATTCTTGAAAACTTGCAGCATTCCAAGCTCCTTTGCCCTCCGTGGACACTCGCCATGCAATCCCTCATAGCTGGGTTCAGAGCACACTCAAGCTGGATCTTCTAAATCCAGGACCTTCAGGGTACTCAGCAAGACCTTTAGCACTACAGTCTTGTGGAACTGGACTTCAGCACAGGACCTTTCCAGCTGATCTGCCCTTCTTCCTCTATGTTGTGCACAAAACACAGCGAAGAGAGCAGCAGGAGGGGCTGTGTGTCCAGGGCTCTGGATTTACATTGCTTCAGCTCCACAGAGATGCATAAGTGAACAAGACAACTGTTTTATTTGTAGAAGGAAAACAAGGAATGAGCTGAGAGGGAACAAAGGGGATGGGCATGGTGTCAGGGCTGAAGAGATGGAGCTGTCAAAATGGAGAATAGTGGAGGGGAAAAGAGGTGTGCAGGTAGGGAGAGGGTGAAGCCACATGAGCTCCCACAGGCTTGCTGTGCAATCATCAGCTGCGCTGGAGTCCAGCTGGTCTCCTCTGGTCTCCAGGCAGTCTCATCTTCTGCCGTACTTGGAGATCTTGTAAGGGCACCAGTTCTTCTGAGCTGCAGATGATCGTAGTTCTGCAGCTCGCCCTCAAAGGTCAGTTGAACAAATGGTTTATCATAGAGGGGCTGTCGTCTTCTCTCAGGGCCTGAAGAGCTGGAAGAGACAGGAGCAGAGCCACGATCAGAGCCCGGATCTGCGGGAATCCAAGGAGACCCTCCCGCGAGGGCCATCCCACCCAGCTCTCACCACGGCCACGAGAGAGAGGAGGAGCCAACGGGAATGGTCGCAAGGTGCTGGCACGAATCGCCCGCCGCGTCCCTGAACTTCTCTGTACGCTCTGCCCGCGCACCCTCGTCCACACGGGGGCAAAGCCGTCCGCAAGCGGGGCAGGGAATGCAGCTCCTGCCAGGCATTGCGTCTCCCCATGGCAGCCCCACCGCCAGCCGCTGCTCTCACTCACCTTCACTGAGGGCCTGGAGCTCTCCCTTCTGGCCATGAGGAACACCCCAGCGATCCTGGGAACCAGAGCCTGTCACAGCCCAGCAGCACAGCTCCCTCCAGCGGCGCTGCCAGCCCTTGTGGCGCCACACGCCCTCCTGTCCCGGCAGGGCTCAGCCCGGGCCCGGCCGCATCCTGACGCCTGAGGGCACGGCTGCGAGAGGGCAGCAGCCCGAGGGCAGGCGCGGCTCCACGGTGCGGGTGCAGATGCCGTGCGGGGCTGAGCTGCGACGGGGCGGGGAGGGACCCGGGGCTCATGGTCACCGATGACCCTGATGGCTGCCTGTCGCAGGGCTCCTGTGGGCTCTCCACGTAGGGCAGGGTGCGGCGCAGGTGCTCGGCGCTCGGCTTCGTCCTCTACCAGCTGGAGAGAGCGGCAGGAGGGAAGGTTTGGCGCGGGCTCAGCCCTCGGCGGGCGCTCCCTGTGCCCAGCCCGGCCTGCCCTTCCACACAGCCCTGATGCCCAGCCGGCAGTCGCTGGCGCCGGCGTCTGGAGGGGCCAGAGGGCGGGTGCTGCCCGGGGAGCGCGGTGCGCCCAATCCCGCTGCCCACTGGGCCGGGGCTCTGTTGGTGCCCGGCTCGGGGCCACAGGAGCCTGGAGAAGAGCCTCACAGCCCAGGAAAGCCAGCCAGGGTGTGTTGAGCACAGGCTGGCGCCCCGGGTGCAGCACTGGGCAGGGGCCACAGTGCCAGCCACACACTCAGCACCGCGGTCAGGGGCTTCCCAGGCTGAGGATTTGGCTTCTCCAGGCCGTCCTTACCAGGCACTCGGCGAACTTCAGCAGCTTCTCCTTCAGCAGCACCTGCTGGAGATTGCTTCTCTTCAGGAACACGGCTGCCCAATGCAGCGTTTCCCGAGAGGCTGGAGAGCAGCAGAGACAGGAGATGGCAGCGAGCCAGGGCACAGGACTGCGTCCAGTGCCAAGGCAGGAGGAGGCTGCAACCCGGAAGGTGCCGGGCAGGAGGCAGCCCAGCCCCTCTCAGGGATGCACCAGCATCACACAAACTCACCTTCGCACGCGCAGTTCACCTCGTGGCAGTGTAAGAGAGTGGGAGCAGGCTCTGGCTCACTGTTCTTTTCAGGAGCTTTTTTCCCTCTCCACTACCAAGCGCATAACCTTTTGGAAAAGCTCAATGGCGAGCAGCTGCACATGGCTGTTGTCCTGAAGGAAAGGAAGCGGAAAAGACCTCAGCACCAACTTCTCCAGCCAGCTGGGCAAAGCTAAAATCACAGGGCACAAGTTTCTGGGCAGCAGACAGTGCCCGCGGTACAGAGGCTTACGTTTCTAAAGAGTGACAGGAGTAGGTCAGCTAGCTTCAGGGCGATGGTGCTGCCTATTGCGATGTCATTGTTCTGGAGCACATTCGTGAGCACGGAGAGGGACATGCTGACCACTTCTCCATCGGCATCATCAGCAGCTCCAGAATGCTCTGAGACAGGCTGAGTAACGTCTGGCCTGTGTGGAACGCAAGGCTGTACTGGGAAGCCATCAACAGCTGCACTGCCAACACTCTCCCTGGCACTGGACCCCACCCTGCTGCTGCAGGGCCAGAGGCCAAAGGCTGTTCCAAAGCATCTGAGCAGCTGAACCAGGAGGCAGGAGAGCTGGGAGCAGCTGCCTCAAGCTCTGAAGCCAGCAGCCAAGGGGCTGCTTTCCCCAGCGCAGTTTGGCCGCTGCCCCTTCTCACCATCAAGGGATCCTTGCTGAGCAGCACAGGCTCTGAGAGCCAGGCGACGCCTCTGCCTGCACTTGCCCGCAGGTGCCTTGACATGATTCCAGGACAGTGTCTGCACATTCACTCAAGTCCAGGCACTTGAGGACTGAAAGGCACATGGCAGTGACAGGGGACCCAAAGGGCAGGAGCCCAGAACCACACAGGCTGGGCCAGGTAGCAGCACAGGGCTCGGGCAGTGGCCCAGGCCATGCGGCTACGAGAGGGCAGAGAGCTGGGAAAGAGCTCAGCAAGGCAGCACTGGCTCACCTCCACAAGAAATGCCAGGAAGGGCAGATCCAGCGTGGCTCTCCTGTTAGAAGCTGGAGTAGGTAGAATGCGATGTGGGAGCAATGAGGCCCAAGTCACGACGCATTCCTGCCAGGGACAAAAAAGGCGCCAAGACCTGAGCTGGGCGGGGGGACAAGTCTCCAGGACTGACTCACAGAGGTTGGTCTTTCCCAGCATCCTGGAGGGGATGTGGGTGCTTTGGGAGGCGGCCGCTTCTGGGCACGCTCTCTCCCAGCCTTTTCCAGCCTGCTTGGCGTCCTCGGTGACGAGGCCTCAGGCCATGACCACAGGGACTGTGTGGGCCTCGGGCACAGGGCACAATGTGGGAGAGAAGAGGGTCTCACCTGGCCAGCAGACCACGGCATAGTGCTGGGTGTCGGCGCAGAGCAGAGTTTCCCAGCCATGCTTGCTCTCCATAGCGATCAGCTCTTTGTCACACCACAGTTGGCTGAGCAGAGCCTCATGGTTGCACCGCAAACCTGTGTGCAGAGCAAAGCCCAGGTCGCACCGGGAGCATGGCGCTGGCGACAAGGACATTAAAAGACAGGAGGACTGGGACCTGTTGGGGTGGCTGGGAAGGTGTGATCCTCCTGGCTGCTCTCCAGAATCACCAATTCTTTGTGCATCTCCTGTGTGGTGATGACAATGTGGAAGAGTAGAGCCACAAACAGGCGGGCTGAATAAGGAGCATTGCTGGTGGCACTCAGGCCCTGGACATCACCCACAGACCAGAGTTGCCTGCAAAGAAGCAGCAGAGGCAGAGCTCAGTGCTAAGATGCCGTGTGGCAGGGCTGTGGTGAGATGCAGGGGAGCAGGGGGCTGGTGCCCCTAACCCAGCCTAGGCAACGCCTAAGGCAAGGAGAGGATGGAGAGGGGACGGGCAGCGAGCAGAGGCAGTTCTAGAAACTCACTGCAGGGCAAAACATCTTCTTGTTCCATCGGAGGTGAATGTTCTGTGCAGAGGCCAATCTCCATACGCTGAGCAGTGTTGGCAGTACTTCTCCACTGTCACATTGACGAGCTATGGCTTCCATCATTGCAGCAGTCTATGGGATCAGAGTCTGTGTCAGGGGTGTCTCAGTACAGTCCATGCCTGTGAGCTGTGGAGACCAGGTGACAGAGCTGGTGCCTGAGGGGCAGGGAGGGAGACAGGCAGGCTTGGGAACAGAGGGGCCGAGGGTCTGGACTGCTCCACTGTCTGGCAGACCCATTGGACTGGCTGTGCTAAGGCTGCTGAGCCTGAGCTCTCAAGGCAGGTGGGCCCGTACTGTCACACGTTGGGGCAGTGAGGAGGGTCAGCACCAGTCAGCAGGTTGTTCTTCAGCCAGCTCAGAATGGTAATGCGCAGCCTGGATCCTCAGTGAATGAGACGCCAGTCTCTGGTGAATGTTTTCACATGGCTGGCACTGCAGGAGACATGGGGAAGACTTGGAGCGCTGTTCAAGGGAGCAGCTTCCCAGCTTCCCAAGAAATGCTTCCTTCGCCACCCTGCTGGCCTCAAGACTGAGGTGGCCAGTGGTGTGGCTGAGGGGGCACGATCTGGGAGGCTTCAGCCTGGCCCAAGCTGCTTACGACTGCTGAGCATCTCTTGAAAAACTCCATAGCGGGAGCATGAATCGCAGAGGGAATGAGCATGGCGTCAGTAGTTGCGATGCCTTGAGTCTTCTGGTGTTGGTGTTTGTGATGGCACGTCTCAGACACTGCATGTCAGTCTTTGCCTGTCGTCATTCTTGCAGTGTCAGAGTCTTCCAAGTATCAGTCGAATCTGGGCTGACATACGCTCTGCTGGAGCTGGGTAGCCGGAGTCAGGCTCGGCTGTGCCTCAGTTGCTGTGGTGCTGCTCTTTCTATGTCGAAGGGGCACAAGCTTCCGCAAGGCTGCAGGAGAACAAGGACAGGGAAGAGAGGCATGTTCATGGAGTGTTCAAGGCGGTACTCAGCTGAGCAGGGACTGAAGGCCAGCCAGGTGGGGATGGTGAGGTACTTCAGTGTCTGCGGAAGCGGCCACGGGAGGGCTTCTGCTCTTGTGTCCGTCACAGCTGCATCTGGCAAGGGCGAGCGCAGCCAGAGCTGAGAGGCTGCAGGAGAGGCCAGAGAACAAGCAGCCTGCGCTCCCAGGCAGGGACAGCTCCAGGATGCCCAGGGGATGGAGACACTGCTGCAGGGGCAGCTTGGTCCTCTTCATCCGGTCATAGGTGGGATGGGAAGGGATGGGATGGGATGGGATGGGATGGGATGGGATGGGATGGGATGGATGGGATGGGATGGGATGGGATGGGATGGGATGGGATGGGATGGGATGGGATGGGATGGGATGGGATGGGATGGGATGGGATGGGATGGGATGGGATGGGATGGGATGGGATGGGATGGGATGGGATGGATGGGATGGGATGGGATGGGATAGGATGGGATGGGGGTGAGGATGAGATATGGGACAGCTGGGTGCAGCATCAGCCTGTGGCTGGCTCTGCATCACCATCCTTCAGTGGCTGGAATGCTCCAGCTCTTCAGGCTGTGGTGCTGGAGCTGCTCAGGGTCTTTATTTTTTTCCGCTGAACCTTTGAGCAGACCGAGAAATCTGCCGCATGCAGCGTCTGTCTCGAGGGCCTTCAGACAGATGCCTCGGGAAAGCTCTGAGGCAACAAGTCGTGCAGTTGTGCTCAAAGGCACTGCAACGAGAAGCCTCAGGAAGGCTGCAGGACAGCAAGCCTGCACTCTTGAGGGTCCTGCACAATGAAGGAGACTCCTCGTAAAGGATTCAGGTGACAAATCCGCGGTCTGGCCTCGAGGGACCGGCGCAGGGATGGGAGATGTTCGGGAAGCTCGAGTCACAAGTCCGCAGTCTGGCGCGAGGTCAGCTGCAGGAGTAACACTCGGAAAAGCTCGGGTCAGACACAATGAGTGGGCTGTGTGGGGGCTCCTCACAGCACGTCTGGCGCGTCTGTCCGTCGCGTGCACGAGCACTGTGGCGTAGGCGGTTGCCACCAGCACTACGTCACCACACATCACAGGACACCTGTTCATTCATTCACGGTGACATGCTGCACATGTCAAAAGGGCCTTGCACACTGCACTGCTGGCACTGCCCACCACCAAAGGGCCAGGTTGGAGAAATCCTCATCCAAGTGTCTAAGACAGCTGACAGGATCTTTAATGATTTGATGGTCAAATCATCAGTAACGCTGCCTGCTTGTGGGTCTGGGCAGCAGAAGGAGCCCAGGGTGCTGACACAGTCGCAGCAGGAAGGCGGGGCTTCCAAGAACTGTCATGGCTCCTTGGGACATGACGCTGGTGGCATCCTAAACACGGGTGTGACAGAGACAAGGAAGGTGTGGGCAGGGCACGATTGCTGCTCTGAGCCTGGGGCGGGGAGCACTGAGATTAGCAGGTGTGGCAAGTCCCACTGAGCAGACTGCACACCCAAGCCTGGCAGCGCTGGTGCTGTTCTGCCCAGAGACTGTGCCACAGGAGGCTTCTGTGCAGAGGGCAGTAAAGTGCACTGGGGGCTGTGCTTCTTCTTGCATGTGGCTCTTGGCAGGAGCGCTGGAGCAACTGCTGGCAACCTGGTCTTTGTCAGAAGCTCTTATCCATGTTGGAATTATTTTCTCATTGAAGTATTTCAGCAGCAAAATACTTCGCAGCAAGGCAAGAAGAATCTGGCATTTAAGAGTCTCATTCAGGAAGCTTTACTTCTGTGTTGCTCACTCAAGTAGTTCAAAAGTTGCAACGTCCAATTAATTGGGATGGTCTGAGAATGTGAAGGTTGGAATTTTTTTCCATCTCAAAGCAGCAGCTCATTTACCTTAACGTATCCATTTAGAGTCACGACAAAAATAAACTTAACGGAGGCAAAGAAGGGCATTCTTTGGTTTGCAATGGTTTTTGATGAAGGGATGATAATATAGAGGCAGTCAGGAATGTTTGGAGTGTATGGAGGACAACTCTTTGTCGCAGCTGGAGGTGAACCAGGGGAGGGACTATGTTAGATTGCTGTTTGCAATAGAGATGGGCTGGTGGGAGATGCAGTGGTTGGAGGCGTTGGGGACAGTGATCGTGAATTGTAGAGTTCTCAATATTTGGTGAAATCAGGAGGAGCACAGTAGATCTTGCTGGACTTCCAGAGGGAGACTTTGGCTATTTAGGAGATTTATTCAGAGCATTCTTGGGAGCAGCTTTAAAACAAGGAGTTCAGGAAGGTGGGCATGCTCAAGCAGAGATTTGAGGAACAGGGAAGACTGTCCTGTGTGCTGAAGATAAGTTGATGGGGTAAATGTCAGCTGGATGGGCCAGGAGGTCTTGCAGGAACTTAGGATAAAAGAGGATATATATCTTTGGAAGGAGTGTCAGGTCTTCCAGAGTATTTAGGAGGGCTGCTAGGGCATGTAGGAAAAAATTAGGGAGGCAAGCTCAGTTTAACTTAGAATGGGGTGCTGTACAGGATAATAAAATGTTTTTACAATATATTAATGGTAAAGGAAGGCTAAACAACTTTGTTTTTATTGGACGAGGGAGGGAATTAGTATACAGATGAGGAGAAGGCAGAAGTGCTTATGCTATTTGCTCAGTTTTTAGTGGGAAGACAATTGCTTCATGAGACTGTCTCTTGGGTTGGTAGATGATGTCAGGGAACAGAATGGTCCTCTGTTATCCAGGAGGAGGCAGTCAGAGAACTGCTGAATACTTGGATATCATAATTACGGGACAGATGGGATCCATCCAGGGTATTGAGGGAGCTGGCAGATGAGCTTGCAAGCACTTCCATCATTTACCATCAGTCTGGTCAGGTGAGGTTCGGATGATGGAAGCTGGCCAATGTGAACCCACTCAAAAAGAGTGCAAGGAGGATCTGGTATTACAGACAGTCAGCTGACTCAATACTGGCAAGAATAATGGAACAGTTTATATTGAGTGTCATACACAAAATTTACAGGATGACAGGGTATTAGACCAGCAGCATGGGTTTAGGAGGGGTAGGTCGTGTTTGACCAACTGATTTCCTTTTATGACAGGTGACCGCTGGTGGATGCACGGAAGGCTGTGGATGTTGTTTATTTGGACTTCAGCAAGGCTTTGACACTGTTCCCAAGCATATCTGGAGCCGTGGTTGGACAGGAGCTCTGTACTGGGTTAGGAATGGCTGGATGGCTGGACCAGAGAGTGGTGGTGAATGGTGCTGCATCCAGATGGGGGCAGTCACCAGTGGTGTTCTCAGGGGTCTGTGCTGGGGCAGCTTGTTCATATTTTGTTGATGAATGGATGAGGGTATTGAATCTTTCATTAGTAATTTGCAGATGAACTAAGCTGGGAGCATGTGTGATCTGTTGGAAGATGGAGGGCTTTGCAGAGAGACTGGATCGGTTGGATGGATGGGCAGAGTCCAATAGGATAAAGCTTACAATCAAGTGCGAGTCTGCACTTTGGCCAAATACCTCTGCAACGTTATAGACTGGGGACAGTGTGGCTGGACAGTGTTCAGGCAGAAGGGACTGGGGGTTCTGGTCGACAGCCAGCTGAACGTGACCAGCAGTATGCTGGTGGCAAGAAGGCAACGGATCTGGCTGTATCAGGATGGTGTGGCAGCAGGAGCAGGGAGGTATTCTTTTTTCCCTGTATCGGCACTGATGAGGCACACTTGAGTATTGCGTCAGTTTGGGCGCTCAGTTCAGGAGAGATTGAGATGCTTGAGCAATCAGAGGAGGGCAACGAGGCTGCTGAGGGGTTGGAACAGCCTGTGAGGAAGACTGTGGGAGTGGGGTTGTTTAGCCTGGAGAAAGGAGACTCAGAGGTGACTTATTCTAAACTTCCTGAGGGTGGTTGTAGTCGCTGGGGGTTGGTCTCTTTCTCAGGCAACAGGACAGAAGGAGAGGAACAGTTCAAGCTGCATCAAGGGAGTCTAGATTAGATTTAGAAAAGTTTTTCACAGAAGGAGTGATTAAGTATGGATGGTCTGCCGGGGAGGTGGTGGAGTCACATCCTGGATGTGTTTAAAAAAGACTGGATGCGGCTCGGTGCATGGTTAGTTGAGGTGTTGGAGCATGGGTTGGATCGATGATCTTGGAAGTCTCTTCCAATCTTGAATTCTGTGATTCTGTGAATATCTAATTCTGTTAAGGAATAAGAGCTTCAAGGAATGCAGTCCATTCAGTGTTACAAAGTAACCAAAGAGAGTAGATTGCAAAAGGTAATCTCCCCCCCCCCCCAGATATTCAGTGGCCAGTAAGTACAGCTCTCCTCTTCTTTTCTGCAGGAGAACAGGAATCACTAACAGAAAAGTACAGATATTCTTCTGCTTCCATAACCAAAGCTGTGCCAAACAAGATGCTGCCTTCAAACTGACTCAAATTCCAGCTTTGACTCTCACTTCAGACAACTTTTCCCAAAGCCACCAACAACTTCCAAAGACCACCAGGAGCCTCAACACCCACAGGACCCAGATGTCCTATCCCTCCAGTTTTCCCACCTCAGCAGACCCTGGTTCTGTGCATGTGCGTGGGATGGACTCAGCAGGGTCTGCTCCAAGGCTTCCGGGTAGCAGCTCAGGCTGCAGGCATAGGATTCTGGATATCCTTCCACTACACTTCCTGTGCCAGCCGTTACATTTGCACATTTGAGCTTGGATTCTCATTAACAGGATGTGGTAAAGGATTGAGAGCACCCTGGAAGCTCTTTGTCCAGCTCCTTTTTGTCTCGGAGGATGTAGAACTCCACAGGAAGGAACTGGTGCCCAAGGAGTGGGTGGCATCAAGCAGCTCTGGAGGACCCTCAGGACTCTCATATCTGAGGGAAACCGTTGGACTTGACCTGTAGGTACTACGAAAGCTTAAGATGAGCTGCCTCAGCTTCCAGGACTTCATGGCCAGCATCCTGATGCAGATGCAGGACTGCTGCGAGGCACTGCTGGACCCAGCAGGACGCACCGGCTGTCTGGTGTCCTGTAGTAGCCTCACACCGCCAGGGTATCCGAGAGCAGACACATGCTCACGTGTCAGCAGAGGAGCAGGAGCATTGGTCTCCAGGGTATCGCAGCTGGGCTTGCTCCACACATGCCTCATTTTAAGGCTGCTAATGCCAGCGGCAGAAATGCCTACTTGTTCTTCCAAGATGCACAGGAAGAGCTAAGGAGCAGGAACCTTGGAAGGCCACTTCCTTTTCTGAGACAAGGCACACAAGATCAGCAAGATCTCAGCACTGCTGGCCCACAGCCAGTTCATGCTGGCCAGGGCGGAGCAGCTTCCACAAGCAAGAGGCAATGCCTATTGCAGGATTTGAAACACATCAGGCGGGCAGTTGTGAAAAGTGTGTGCGTAAGGCTTTTTAATTCACAGCTCTCAAAGGGAGCTTTGGGGCTCGCAGCTGGACAGAGTGCTCTGCTCACTCTCTGTCAAGAGGGATAACACCTGCTGCAGGTGCTTGGGTTTGCTCTGAGGTCAGGGCATGCCAAACTGCTCTCAGCTTCTCTTCCCTGCCTCTGCAAGTGCAACGGCACAAGGCTGCAAGGACAAAGAGAGCTAAAGGGGGACGGTTGACCTACTACTGGGAGCTCTTGGGAAGCACTTTCTTGGGAAGCAAGCCTTTCCTCCAAAGCCGTTTCCCCAAATGTGTAATTTGCTGGGATACAAACACTCTAAGAAACCTGGCAAGGTGAATTTTTCTGGTCCTTTCAGAACAGGCATCCAGCTCTGGTGCGATTCACCAAGGGTGTTTCCAGGTGGAGGTTCAGGTGTGCAGCCCCAGGCCTCTACAAACCAAGCTGCTGCTGCTTCTTCACCTGCCTCAATCTGCTGTGGTCACGGTAGCAAAACCAGCCTGTTCTGGCAGAGACCAGAGCCTGTTTCTCAGGAGATCTTGCCAGCACCTTCCAGGACTCTCTGCTGTGCATGCAGCATTCTCATGCCGCTTTGACAGGCTTTGGAAACAGAGACAGCTGGCTGGCTTGCCACAGCAACCCAACACAGGCGAAGGAGGAGAGCAGGGGCTGCTTTGCAGCCGTGCAACCAAGAGAAACTGGAAGGGTGCCTCCCTCTGCTCTCACTTGGTTGGCTTTCTGGCTGGGTCTGAGGCGGGGTGGCGATTCCTCCGTTGTGGCGACACAACGCACCGGGATCCGGCACGCCGGGCAGCGTCTGGACACTGAACGGTGCATGTCTGAGTGTCGGCGCTGTGCTGCTGCTTCGTTTGCTCTTAGGCGCACTCAAAGCTCCTCTTAAGCCCAGATAGTCTCTGGTTCTGCCCGTTCCTGATGCTGTGTAGGGATGGAGCACTGCTGTGCTTTCAGGAAGCTATTCTTGAAAACTTGCAGCATTCCAAGTCCTTTGCCTCGTGGACACTCGCCATGCAATCCTCATAGCTGGGTTCAGAGCACTCAGCTGGATCTTCTAAATCAGGACCTTCAGGGTACTCAGCAAGACCTTTAGCACTACAGTCTTGTGGAACTGGACTTCAGCAGGGACTTTCCAGCTGATCTGCCCTTCTTCCTCTATGTCTGTGCACAAAACAGCGCAGAAGAGAGCAGCAGGAGGGGCCTGTGTGTCCAGGGCTCTGGATTTACATTGCTTCAGCTCCACAGAGATGCAGATAAAGTGAACAAGACAAACTGTTTATTTGTAGAAGGAAAAAAAGGAATGAGCTGAGAGGGAACAAAGGGGATGGGCATGGTGTCAGGGCTGAGAGATGGAGCTGTAAAATGGAGGAATAGTGGAGGGGAAAAGAGGTGTGGCAGGTAGGGAGAGGGCTGAAGCAATGAGCTCCACAGGCTCTGCTGTGCAATCATCAGCTGCGCTGGAGCTCCAGCTGGTCTCCTCTGGTTCCAGGCAGTCTCATCTTCTGCGTATTGGAGATCTTGTAAGGGCACAGTTTTCTGAGCTGCAGATGATCGTAGTTCTGCAGCTGCCTCAAAGGTCAGTTGAACAAATGGTTTATATAGAGGGGCTGTCGTCTTCTCTCAGGGCTGAAGAGTGGAAGAGACAGGAGCAGAGCCACGATCAGAGCCGGATCTGCGGGAATCCAAGGAG
The DNA here is from genome assembly GCA_021534815.1 of Acrocephalus arundinaceus. Classification (NCBI taxonomy): domain Eukaryota; kingdom Metazoa; phylum Chordata; class Aves; order Passeriformes; family Sylviidae; genus Acrocephalus; species Acrocephalus arundinaceus. The sequence goes on from JAJEOU010002489.1 coordinate 16,704, forward strand.
ACCTCCGCGAGGGCATCCACCAGCTCTCACACGGCCAGAGAGAGAGGAGGGCCAAGGGAATGGTCGCAAGGTGCTGGCAGAATCGCCCGCCGCGTCCCTGAACTCTCTCTGTAGCTCTGCCGCGCCACCTCGTCCACACGGGGAGCAAAGCCGTCGAAGCGGGGCAGGGAATGCAGCTCCTGCCAGGCATTGCGTCTCCCATGCAGCCCACTGCCAGCCGCTGCTCTCACTCACTTCACTGAGGGCTGGAGCTTCCCTTCTGGCCCATGAGGAACACCGGCGATCCCTGGGAAACAGAGCTGTACAGCCCAGCGGCACAGCTCCTCCCAGCGGCGCTGCAGCCTTGTGGCGCAACCCCTCCTGTCGGCAGGGCTCAGCCCCGGGCCGGCGATCTGAGCCTGAGGGCACGGCTGCGAGAGGGCAGCAGAGCCCGAGGGCAGGCGCGGCTCCAGGTGCCGGGTGCGGATGCGCTGCCGGGGCTGAGCTGGACGGGGCGGGAGGGACCCGGGGTCATGGCTCACCGATGACCTGATGGTGCTGTCGCAGGGGCTCCTGTGGGCTCTCCACGTAGGGCAGGGTGCGGCGCAGGTGCTCGGCGCTCGGCTCTCGTTCTACCAGCTGGAGAGAGCGGCAGGAGGGAAGGTTGGCGCGGGCTCAGCCCTCGGCCGGGCGCTCCCTGTGCCAGCCCGGCCTGCCTTCCCAAAGCCTGATGCCCAGCGGCAGTCGTGGCGCCGGCGTCTGGAGGGGCCAGAGGGCCGGGTGCTGCCCGGGAGCCGCGGTGCCGCCAATCCCGTGCCCCACTGGGCGGGGCTCTGTTGGTGCCCGCTCGGGGCACAGAGCCTGGAGAAGAGCTCACAGCCCAGGAAAGCCAGCCAGGGTGTGTTGAGCACAGGCTGGGCCCCGGGTGCAGCACTGGGCAGGGGCCACAGCTGCCAGCCAACACTCAGCACCGGGTCAGGGGGCTTCCCCAGGCTGAGGATTTGGCTTCTCCAGGCCGTCCTTACCAGGCACTCGGCGAACTTCAGCAGCTTCTCCTTCAGCAGCACCTGCTGGAGATTGCTTCTCTTCAGGAACACGGCTGCCCAATGCAGCGTTTCCCGAGAGGCCTGGAGAGCAGCAGAGACAGGAGATGGCAGCGCAGCCCAGGGCACAGGACCTGCGTCCCAGTGCCAAGGCCAGGAGGAGGCTGCAACCCGGAAGGTGCCCGGGCAGGAGGCAGCCCAGCCCCTCTCAGGGATGCACCAGCATCACACAAAACCTCACCTTCGCCACGCGCCAGTTCACCTCGTGGCAGTGTAAGAAGAGTGGGAGCAGGCTCTGGCTCACTGTTCTTTTCAGGAGCTTTTTTCCCTCCTCCACTACCAAGCGCATAACCTTTTGGAAAAGCTCAATGGCGAGCAGCTGCACATGGCTGTTGTCCTGAAGGAAAGGAAGCGGAAAAGACCTCAGCACCAACTTCTCCAGCCCAGCTGGGCAAAAGCCTAAAAATCCACAGGGCACAAAGTTTCTGGGCAGCAGACAGTGCCCGCGGTACAGAGGCTTACGTTTCTAAAGAGTGACAGGAGTAGGTCAGCTAGCTTCAGGGCGATGGTGCTGCCTATTGCGATGTCATTGTTCTGGAGCACATTCGTGAGCACGGAGAGGGACATGCTGACCACTTCTCCATCGGCATCACTCAGCAGCTCCAGAATGCTCTGAGACAGGCTGAGTAAACGTCTGGCCTGTGTGGAACGCAAGGCTGTACTGGGAAGCCATCAACAGCTGCACTGCCAACACCTCTCCCCCTGGCACTGGAACCCCACCCTGCTGCTGCAGGGCCCAGAGGCCAAAGGCCTGTTCCAAAGCATCTGAGCAGCTGAACCAGGAGGCAGGAGAGCTGGGAGCAGCTGCCTCAAGCTCCTGAAGCCCAGCCAGCCCAAGGGGCTGCTTTCCCCAGCGCAGCTTTGGCCGCTGCCCCCTTCTCACCATCAAGGGATCCTTGCTGAGCAGCACAAGGCCTCTGAGAGCCAGGCGACGCCTCTGCCTGCACTTGCCCCGCAGGTGCCTTGACATGACTTCCAGGACAGTGTCTGCACATTCACTCAAGTCCAGGCACTTGAGGACCTGAAAGGCACATGGCAGTGACAGGGGACCCAAAGGGCAGGAGCCCAGAACCACACAAGGCTGGGCCCAGGTAGCAGCACAGGGCTCGGGCAGTGGCCCAGGCCACTGCGGCTACGAGAGGGCAGAGAGCTGGGAACAGAGCTCAGCAAGGCAGCACTGGCTCACCTCCACAAGAAATGCCAGGAAGGGCAGATCCCAGCGTGGCTCCTCCCTGCTTAGAAGCTGGAGTAGGTAGAATGCGATGTGGGAGCACATGAGGCCCAAGTCACGACGCATCTCCCTGCCAGGGACAAAAAAGGCGCCAAGACCCTGAGCTGGGCGGGGGGACAAAGCTCTCCCAGGACTGACTCACAGAGGTCTGGTCTTTCCCCAGCATCCCTGGAGGGGATGTGGGTGCTTTGGGAGGCGGCCGCTTCTGGGCACGCTCCTCTCCCAGCCTTTTCCAGCCTGCTTGGCCGTCCCTCGGTGACGAGGCCCTCAGGCCCATGACCACAGGGACTGTGTGGGGCACCTCGGGCACAGGGCACAAATGTGGGAGAGAAGAGGGTCTCACCTGGCCAGCAGACCCACGGCATAGTGCTGGGTGTCGGCGCAGAGCAGAGTTTCCCAGCCATGCTTGCTCTCCATAGCGATCAGCTCTTTGTCACACCACAGTTGGCTGAGCAGAGCCCTCATGGTCTGCACCGCAAACCTGTGTGCAGAGCAAAGCCCAGGTCGCACCGGGAGCACTGGCGCTGGCGACAAGGACATTAAAAAGACAGGAGGACTGGGACCTGTTGGGGTGGCTGGGAAGGTGGTGATCCTCCTGGCATGCTCTCCAGAAATCACCAACTTCTTTGTGCATCTCCTGTGTGGTGATGACAATGTGGAAGAGTAGAGCCACAAACAGGCGGGCTGAATAAAGGAGCATTGCCTGGTGGCACTCAGGCCCCTGGACAATCACCCACAGCACCAGAGTTGCCTGCAAAAGAAGCAGCCAGAGGCAGAGCTCAGTGCTAAGATGCCCGTGTGGCAGGGCCTGTGGTGAGATGCAGGGGGAGCAGGGGGCCTGGTGCCCCCTAAACCCAGCCCTAGGCCAACGCCTAAGGCAAGGAGAGGATG
>JAJEOU010002879.1:0-20000 GCA_021534815.1 Acrocephalus arundinaceus
CCTGACATTTCTGGGTCTGAGAGATTTCACATATAATATTATTAATTGATAATAAAATATTATTGTGTGATGTTAATAATACCACAATATATGATCCAGTATAGCCAAATATCACTCACTGTGGGCCTGATATTTCTGAATCTGAGAGATTTCACATATAATATTATTAATCAATAATATAATATTATTGTGTGATGTTAATAATATCACATATATGATCAAGTATAGCCAAATATCACTGACTGTGGGCCTGGTATTTCTCAATCTGAGAGATTTCACATATAATATTATTAATTGATAACATAATATTATTATGTGATAATAATATCACATATATAATCAAATATAACCAAATATCACTGACTGTGGGCCTGACATTTCTGGGCCTGAGAGATTTCACATATAATATTATTAATTGATAATAAAATATTATTATGTGATGTTAATAATATCACATATATAATCAAATATAACCAAATATCACCGACTGTGGGCCTGATATTTCTGAATCTGAGAGATTTCAGCCTGCTAGCAGCTGCTAACTCTTTCCCAAGGGAAAACTTCTCAAGAAAGCTTCTTCTCAAAACAATTTTGGCAAACAACTCTCCTTTCTCCAAACAATCTTTCCCCAGGTGTTGTTTTGCTGTTTCTCCAGTTTAACCAATGGGATCAGAGAGGCGTCGCTCCTATTCACCAACCATGTTAAATCTGTATCAATAAACCTTATAAAAAGCAGTAAGAATTAGACAATAAAGTTTTTTCTACGCTCTTTGCCTTCTGAAATATTTGGAGTCTCTCATCTTTCTCCTGTGTCCTACACCGACCCCTGCCCGTGCTCTCCTGTGGGACAGGGACGTGTCCCTGCAGCAGCTGTCCCCAAGGACAGACCCGTCCGCGGCCCTGGGTGATGCCACGTGTGACAGAAACCTCATCCCTGAGCCGCTGCACCGAGCTGGGACTTCTCAGAGTGAAATCCAAGAGGATGAGCGACCCAGAGCCCTCCTGGAGCGATCAAAGCGGTCACGGGAGCGCCGGGCTCTGCCAAGGGAGCTGCCCCCAAATCCCTCCAGAGCTGCTGCCCAGGCCAAGCTCATCCCAAAGCTGTTTTGCTCCTTCTCAGCTATCCCAGCTCTTCTGTCGGGCCTTCCTGTGCCACCAGGTGAGTCCAGCAGGGAGGAGAGCATTCCCAGGGAAGGGCAGCGCCAGCCCCTCTGTCTGTCTGTCCTGTCCTACCGTCACTGCTGTCCCCAGCGGTGTCCCGCTGCCTGTGCCGCGCTGTCCCACCGGGGATGGCTCCAGGGAAGCTCTCGGTGCTGGCTCAGGCTTCTCCCACTGTCCAAAACAAAATCCCCGGGGCAGCGGCGGCTCCGGCGCGGCCGGGGTCAAGTCCGGGGGTGCCCTTCCCTGACCTGCCGTCGGAAGTAGCGGATGGCCGAGAGCGTGCCGAAGCTGGCCAGGAACACTGCAAGAGAGCCCCACACATCCCCACCGTGACTCTGGGGGCTTCTCCCACACCTCCAGGTCCTTTCCCAGCCCGTGGTCTCCCACCGTGGTTTTCGAAGCCTTCTGATGTTTACATTTTTAGTTCTCACACTTTTTACCAAAACACTGTGTGTTTTGCACATTCCTTCTTGGAGGAGGAGAAAATTGACAGCCTGTTCACCTGGCCAGTTTGGTTTAAAGCAGGGATTTCATCCTCCAATCCGCTCTCACTTTAGAGAATCTATAAATTCTGAAAAATTATAAATAAAGCTCTCTTTTTTCCCCTTGGGTGACTGAGCATGTGGTGCACGCTCATTTCGTTGGAGGAGGAGAAAATTGACAGCCTGTTCACCTGGCCAGTGTGGTTTAAAGGAGGGATGTCATCCTCCAACCCACTCTCACTTTAGAGAATCTATAAATTCTGAAAAATTGTAAAAGCTGTAAAAATTGTAAAGCTTTCTTTTTTCCCCTTGGGTGACTGAGCGTGTGGCGGGCGCTCATTTCGTTGGAGGAGGAGAAAATTGACAATCTGTTCACCTGGCCAGTGTGGTTTAAAGGAGGGATTTCATCCTCCAACCCACTCTCACTTTAGAGAATCTATAAATTCTGAAAAACTGTAAATAAACCTCTCTTTTTTGCCTTGGATGACTGTACGTGTGACACATGTTCATTTTGTGGCTCAGTGTGACACAAGGGGGTCGCTCCTCTCCCTCTCCCAATCCCCTCCTGCCTTTGGTTCTCCTCCCCGATGTGGGCTCGATATTTCTGAGCCTGAGGGAATTTTTTACCTTGCTCACCATTGTTAGCTCCTTTCCCAAGGGTAACCTTCCAACATTTTTCTTTTCTCATAACAACCTTATGTAAATAACTTCATTTTCTCACAACTTTCTAAACAATATTCCTTTCTCCAGGTGCTGTTTTCTATTTCTGCAGTTTAACCAACGAAATTTCAGAGGTGTATTCACCAATCACATTTCTTTTCTATCAAAGCACCTTATAAAACAGCCTGATGAATTGTAAATAAAACCTTCTGTTTTCTTCACCTTCTGAGAATTTATTAAAATCAATCAGATTTATTTTGTGTCCTACAACAACACTCAGCAGCCCAGGGGTGTGGGCTCGGTATTTTCTGGGCCTGAAGGAATTCTCAGCTTACTGACTTGTACTGACTACAAGTTACTTACTAAACTCCTTTTCCTCAAAGGAAAACTTTCAACAGTTTTCCTTTCTCAAAACATCCTTCTCTGTTTTTCAAAACATTTCTATGTGGGCCGCAGACCCTCTCAGGTTTTCTCAAATCAATCTTCTTCACCTGGTGTTTACTATTATTTAATGCCTTGGGTTGGGTAGGCAAGAGATTTGTGTTTTATTTTATCTGTTGTAAAAGCAGAGATTTTTTTATCTCTTGTAACTCCAGGGGAAGAGGGGTGGATGCCTTTTAATAATGGGCCAGATGTTCAAACCAAGTAGGGAAGAGTTCTTTATCCCTTCCAGGACCTGTCCCCCATAATTCCAGGGAATATCTCCTGTTCAAACCAGCTGGGTTTTGCAGGGTTCTTTATCCCTTCCAGGACCTGTCCCCCATAATTCCAGGGAATATCTCCTGTTCAAACCAGCTGGGTTTTGCAGGGTTCTTTATCCCTTCCAGGACCTGTCCCTCATAACTCTGGGGAATATCTCCTGTTCAAACCAGCTGGGTTTTGCAGGGTTCTTTATCCCTTCTAGGACCTGTCCCTCATAACTCCAGGGAATATCTCCTGTTCAAACCAGCTGGGTTTTGCAGGGTTCTTTATCCCTTCCAGGACCTGTCCCCCATAATTCCAGGGAATATCTCCTGTTCAAACCAGCTGGGTTTTGCAGGGTTCTTTATCCCTTCCAGGACCTGTCCCCCATAATTCCAGGGAATATCTCCTGTTCAATCCAGCTGGGTTTTGCAGGGTTCTTTATCTCCTTCCCCACCCGTCCATCCCCCAGGGGATCTCTGCTGCTAATGGGCCATGATGTCACCAATGACATCACACATGACATCATCCCATTGGGAGAGGCTCCACCCAGTGTGGGCGGAGCCAACCGTTCCTACCTGGATAAAAACTGAGATTGGAACATCTGGAATTCATTTTTTCCCACCAGAGGAAGCCCAGACCCATCTCAGCACCACTGGACTTTTCCTACTCCATTATCTGTACCCACAGAACTCATCTGGGATTTATTGGGGCTGCTCCAACACCCAACACCAACAGGGGTCAGGGCGGATCCCTGACCCTGTCAGGATTTTTCCAGGAATTTTGTTTTCCTTGCTTGCTGGTCTTTGTACTACTGCATTTGTATTTTGGTTTCTTTTTTTTAATTCCTATTAAAGAACTGTTACTCCTATTCCCATATCTTTCCCTGAAATCCCCTAATTACAAAATTACAATAATTAGGAGGGGAGGGGGATGACATTCTCCATCCCAAGGGAAGCTCCAGCTTTTCCCTGGCTGACATCTGTCCTTCCAAACCAAGACACCAGGCCAGGAGCTGCTTGTGACGGTGGCACGAGCAGCCTGAGCTCAGAGCTATTCCCAGCCCGGGGTGTCAGCTTCCTGGTGACCTTAGCAGGGAACATTCCTCGCCTGGAAAAGCAGCAGGAAGCCTCAATCCAAGGATTTCTCCCCATGGAAGGCAGGAATGGAGAATGCTGCTCGTTCCCTGCTCACCAAGCCATCCCCACCCCGCTGGGATTCAGGGAATTTGTGTTTCCTCATCTTCCTCACTCCCCACCAGCCTCCAGGAGGGGAGGAGAGGATCCCACAAATCTCCAACCCCACAGACCTCCAGGGAGTTTCAGGACTCTGTGCAGGGGATGATTCCTCAGCTGAGCTGTGTTTGGGGAGAGGATTAAACCTCCTGAGCACATCAGAAAACGGAATGGGAAAACACGGGAAATGCGGGAATTTTGTCCCAGCTGGGAATCCAAACCCGCTCACTCCAGATCTTATGAAAATCCTGACAGGATTTTCTTAAGATCTGGAAAAAACTTTTCCCAGGATGGAGCAGGACCATGAGGACACACAGCCAGCAGCCACTGACACAAGCACAAATCAGGAATCAGGGAACGACTCTGGAAAACCAGGAAAAAACGGCTGCACTTCCCCATGGGCAGCTGCAGGTATAAATATCCCACTTTTCCCTCCCTGCCAAGCGCCCCCCAAGCCCTCCCCGCCCCTCTCCAGGCGGGCACTGCACGTACTGGTCTTCCAGGCATCCGGAGCCTGCAGGTCGGATGTCTTCACCGCCCAGGACGCGAAGGCGCAGAAGACGAGGCACATGTCCTTGTGGCTCAGCACCCGCGGGTCCTCTGCTGATCCTGCCACGACAGCAGCACGAGGGTTGGGGGGGTTTGTGTCACCTCCTCTGCCACCCTCTGGGACAAAAAATCTCAGGGAAATCATCCCTGAAGGGTTTTTGGACCAGGGGTGCTCTGCTGATCCTGCCACGACAGCACCATGAGGGTTGGAGGGGTTTGTGTCACCTCCTCTGCCACCCTCTGGGACACCAAATCCCTGGGAAATTATCCCTGAAGGGGTTTTTGGACTGGGGTGCTCTGCTGATCCTGCCACGACAGCACCATGAGGGCTGGAAGGTTTGTGTCTCCTCCTCTGCCACCCTCTGGGACAAAAAAATCCCTGGGAAATCATCCCTGAAGGGGTTTTTGCACCACAGGTCCACTGCCAAAAGCAGAGGTCCCAGCCAAAAGCAGAAAATATATATTAAAAAGAAAATTCAAATATCCCAAACTCCAAATCAAAACACATAGGGACACAAGAAATAATTACTGGGGACAAAGGACAATTCGAGCTCTGGTCAGTACTTGCACCCCGTGTTTCTGATTTGGTTTATGGGGGATTTTAAGTTCCCTTGGTTCCCAGGCAAAGCCACAACAGCAGCAGCACGAGGGCTGGGGGGGTTTGTGTCACCTCCTCTGCCACCCTCTGGGACAAAAAAATCTCAGGGAAATCATCCCTGAAGGGGTTTTTGCACCGGGGGTGCTCTGCTGATCCTGCCACGACAGCACCACGAGGTCTGGGGGGTTTGTGTCACCTCCTCTGCCACCCTCTGGGACACCAAATCTCTGGGAAATCATCCCTGAAGGGGTTTTTGGACCGGGGGTTCTCTGCTGCTGTTGCCATGACAGCACCACGAGGGCTGGGGGGGTTTTGTGTCACCTCGTCTGCCACCATCTGGGACAAAAAAATCCCTGGGAAATCATCCCTGAAGGGGTTTTTGCACCACAGGTCCACTGCCAAAAGCAGAGGTCCCAGCCAAAAGCAGAAAATATATATTAAAAAGAAAATTCAAATATCCCAAACCCCAAATCAAAACACATAGGGACACAAGAAATAATTACTGGGGACAAAGGACAGTTCGAGCTCTGGTCAGTACTTGCACCCCGTGTTTCTGATTTGGTTTATGGGGGATTTTAAGTTCCCTTGGTTCCCAGGCAAAGCCACAACAGCAGCACCACGAGGGCTGGGGGGGTTTGTGTCACCTCCTCTGCCACCCTCTGGGACACCAAATCTCTGGGAAATCATCCCTGAAGGGGTTTTTGGACTGGGGTGCTCTGCTGATCCTGCCACGACAGCACCACGAGGTCTGGGGGGTTTGTGTCACCTCCTCTCCCACCCTCTGGGGACAAAAAATCCCTGGGAAATCATCCCTGGAGGGGTTTTTGCATTCCTGGAGGGTTTTTTCCATCCCTGGAGGGGTTTTTGCATCCCTGGAGGGGTTTTTGCATTCCTGGAGGGTTTTTTCCATCCCTGGAGGGGTTTTTGCATCCCTGGAGGGGTTTTTGAATTCCTGGAGGGTTTTTTCCATCCCTGGAGGGGTTTTTGCAGCGGGGGTGAAGCCAGAGGCGGCTGTCGAGGGTTCCCAAAGGACAGTGGCACTTCTGTCCCCCCTCTGAGCCTCACACTTTGTTAAAACCCCGAGGAAATGTTTGTCCAAGCCAGCCCAGCTGCCTCACCGCCTCCCTGTGGATCCCCCCGGCTCTCTGTGCTGTCTGGAATCGCAGATTTAGGGCAGAGGGGACACAGGAAAGGTCCCCTCCCTGTCACCGGTGTCACCAGGACAACACTGAGGGTGTCCAGGGTCCCTCCGGGCATCCCAGCCTCCTCCAGGGATGGAGACATCCCTGAGTGCCCTGAATTCCCTGCCCTGCTGCACTTCCAGCCTGGAGTATCTCAGTATCAGGTTATTTTTGCTCCTCTTATTCGTTTGATCAGGTTTTTAATTAAAACTGCCTTGCTAATTAGCCGTGACCACCTCAAAGGGTTGTTTTTTTTTTTTTTTTTCTCCGTGCAAACAGGCTGGGAGCTGGGGTTTGAGGCTCCCTTTGGGATGTTTGGGATTGTTTTGGGTTTAATATTAACTCTGAGCGTCATTGGAGCTCAAAGCCGACCCCCCTGCCTGTCCTCGTGGGTGGAATTTCTCCTTTTATCCCCATTTCTGTCCCCAGCCCCCTCTGGGGTCTCTGGGGGGGTTTGTGATCAGGGGGGTTTTACAGCCCCACAGTCCCTGCCCGGGCTGGGGGACATGGCCGGGAGTGCTGGGCTGGCATGGGGACAGAGGGAGGGGACACCCCGAGGGACAGCCCAGGGACAGCCTGAGGGGAAAGAGGGGACAGAGGGGACACCCCAAGGGACAGAGGGAACACCCCGAGGGACAGGCCCAGGGACAGCCCCAGGGACAGCCCGAGGGACAGAGGGGACAGGGGGGACACCCCAAGGGACAGGCCCAGGGGACAGAGGGGACAGAGGGAGGGAACACCCCGAGGGACAGACCCAGGGGACAGAGGGGACAGGGGGGACACCCCGAGGGACAGCCCGAGGGACAGAGGGGACAAAGGGGACAGCCCGAGGGGACAGTGGGAGTATCCCAAGGGAGAGCCCAAAGGGACAGAGGGGACAGCCCCAGGGGACAGAGGGGACAGCCTGAGAGACATCCCAAGGGACATCCTGAGGGGACAGAGGGGCCAGCCCGAGGGGACAGCCCCAGGGACAGCCTGAGGGGACAGAGGGGACAGAGGGGACAGAGGGAGGGAACACCCCGAGGGACAGACCCAGGGACAGAGGGGACAGAGGGGACAGAGAGAACATCCCAAAGGACAGAGGGAACATCCTAAGGGACAGCCCAAGGACACACAAAAGGGACAGCCCCAGGGGACAAGGGGACAGACCGAGGGACAACCTGAGGGGACAGAGAGGGGACACCCCAAGGGACAGCCCAAAGGGGCAGAGGGAAGAGTCCCAGGGGACAGAGGGAACATCCCAAAGGAGACCCCCAGGGGACAGCCTGAAGGGACAGAGAGGACAGAGGGAACATCCCGAGGGACAGCCCAAAGGGACAGAGGGAACAGCCCCAGGGGACAGAGGGACAACCCGAGGGGACAGAGGGGACAGACCCAGGGACAGCCCAAAGGGACAGAGGGAACAGCCCCAGGGGACAGAGGGACAACACGAGGGGACAGAGGGGACAGACCCAGGGACAACCCGAGGGGACAGAGGGGACACCCCAAGGGACAGAGGGAGGGAACATCCCAAGGGAGAGCCCCAGTGGACAGAGGGGACAGAGGAAACATCCCAAGGGACAGCCCCAGGGACAGAGGGAACATCCCAAGGGACACCCCGAGGACACAGAGGGAACATCCCAAGTGACAGCCAGGGTGACACAGCCCGGGACACGTCCCCGCAGGGGATCGCAGCCTTTACCTGTGAGCGCCAGGGCCGTGTCTGCATCATCCGGCCACACCCGGGCTCCTCCCAGCGGGACCAGGGCCAGCTCCTCTCCGGATCTCCTGGGCACCAGCGCCTGCGAGGCTGCGGCTTGGCCTCCTCCTCCTCCTCCTCCTCCTCCTTCTCCTCCTCCTCCTCCTCCTCCTCCTCCTCCTCCTCCTCCTCCTCCTCCCGGCTGCATTTGCCTCTGCAGCAGCGACCTCAAAGCCCCCACGACTTTCTTCACCTCAGAGGCCGGAGCCAGGGAGAAAATCCCTCTCCATCCCCTCCTGTTCTGGGGGCTCTCTGGGAAGAAATGTTCATACACATCGGGAACAGGGATAACCACGGTGTCCCCTCCTTGGGCCGAGCTGGGATCCTCCTTTTGCACCCCCAAACCTCCCAATTTCTTCCTTCTCCTCTCTTTAGCTTTGCCTTTTTTCCTGCTTCCATCCGGCTCGTTGAAAAAATACTCATAGAGTTCTGGCCAGGAGATTTCCCTCTGCAAAGGGGATTTCCTGCCCTCCAGGGAGCTGCCCAGCTCCTCCTCCTCCTCCTGGGAATCGCAGAACAGGTGCTCGTACATCTCTGGCCACGTCACATCCAGAGAGTTGGGCTTGGCTGAGCCCCCGGCGGGGAAGCACAGGGGGCTCCTGGCCCTGGGGGGCTCAGCTGCAGCTCCCCAAGGGATCCCAGTGGGGTCACACGGGATCTCGATGGTGGGGATCCTGGGGAGCTCGGCTGCAGGGATCCGGGGGATGTCAATGGCCGAGCTCCTGGGGATCTCGATGGAAGGGATCCTGGGGATCTCGATGGCTGAGCTCCTGGGGATCTCGATGGAAGGGATCCTGGGGATCTCGATGGCTGAGCTCCTGGGGATCTCGATGGCTGAGCTCCTGGGGATCTCGATGGAAGGGATCCTGGGGATCTCGATGGCTGAGCTCCTGGGGATCTCGATGGCTGAGCTCCTGGGGATCTCGATGGAAGGGATCCTGGAGATCTCGATGGTTGAGCTCCTGGGGATCTCGATGGAAGGGATCCTGGGGATCTCGATGGCTGGGATCATGGGGATGTCAATGGAAGGGATCCTGGAGATCCCCGCTGGAGGAATGCTGGAGGTCCCAGCTGCCGGTTCCCAAGGGATCCCAGCTGCAGGTTTCCTGGGAATCACAGGCGCAGGTTCCCAAGGGATCCCAGCTGTGGGAACCTCAGGGATCTCTGAGGGTTTCCTGGGAATCTCAGCTTCAGTTTTCCTGGGGATCTCAGCTGCAGGAGCTCCAGGGATCTCTGAGGGCTTCCTGGGAATATCAGGAGCAGGAATTCCAGGGATCTCAGCTGCAGGATTTCCAGGGATCTTGGCTGCAGGAGTTCCAGGGATCTCTGAGGACTTCCTGGGAATCTCAGCCTCAGATTTCCTGGGGATCTCAGTAGCAGGAGCTCCAGGGATCTCAGCAGCAGAAATTCCAGGGATCTCAGGAGCAGAAATTCCAGGGATCTCAGGAACAGGAGTTCCAGGGATCTTGGCTGCAGGAATTCCAGGGATCTCAACCTCCGGCTCCCCCCCAGCCCTCTCAGCAGCGTTCCCTCCAAACGCCGCCGCGCTCCCGGGCTGGGGAGGCTTCCCTGGCATCTCCTGGCACCCCTCTGCTGGAGCAGCCACGGGGACACTGTCACGTAGGCCAGAGCCACCGGCCTGCCCTGCCTTGGGGGACTTGGTGGCCTTGGCCTTCCCCGGGGACTGCGGCTCCTTCCCCCTCAGCTTTGGGCTGGCAGCCCCAGGCTCGCTGCCATCCCCGGGCACCGAGCGCTTGCTCTCCGCGGCCTCCTCGCTGCCCAGCCTCACCAGCGCTCCCTTGGCCGCCTTGTCCTTCCCTTTGCCCTTCCGAGGGGACATGGGTGAGCCTGGGGGTGCCTTCCCAGCCCCGGCCGGTGTCACAGGGTCCTTGTCCCCCTCGGTGGCGCTGGCCCCGCGCTGCTTGCGGCTTTTCCTGGGCTGGGCCGGCACTTTGGGCCTCACCACGCTGGGGGATCCCCCCGGGGAGCTGGGCTCTGTGACAGCCTTGTCCCCCTCCGGTGCCACCCTGGGCACAGTCCCGGGGTCCCCGCTGGGCTCTGAGGGGGCAGCGCTTTTCTCGGCTGGTCCCTCAGAGGGGGCAGAGGCTGCTGGAGCCACCACGGCTGGCTGTGTCACCACTCCTGGCTGTGCCACCATTCCTGGCTGTGTCACCGTTCCTGGCTGTGCCACCGCTCCTGGCTGTGTCACCAGCGCTCCTGGATGTGCCACCGCTCCTGGCTGTGCCACCATGGATGGCTGTGTCACCACTGCTGGCTGTGTCACTGTTCCTGGCTCTGCCACCACCACTCCTGGCTGTGCCACCACTCCTGGCTGTCCCACCAGGGCTTGTCCCCCTCCTGCATCCCCGGAGGGCTCCGTGTCCCTGCTGCCTCCGGCCGCCGCGTCCTGCCCAGTGCTGCCCTGGGCTGTGCCACCTCCTGTGGTGGCCGCTGGTGGCCTTGGTGGCTGCCTCCTCTGCGCGCTGGGCATGGCAGCAGGTGCCACCAGGCAGCTGTCCTTGTCACTGTCACACAGGAACCTCCCCACAGAGCCCAGCTCCGCTTCGTCCTCACTCCCCGACAGCAGCTCCGGCCCTGCGCGGTGCCCACGCTGCAGCCAGCACAGGGCGGTGTCACCGGTGTCACCGTCCGCCACCACCCCACGTGGGGCAGCTCGGGCCGTGCCAGGCTCCTCTGGCTCGCTGCCCTGGCCGGTGACGCCAGGGGGACAGTCCCGTCCCGCTGTGTCCCCTTGCTCAATGTCACTGAGGCTCTGCTCCTCGGCCGTGGCCAGCGAGGCCGGCGCCAGGCTGCACTCCTCGGCGGCCCGCAGGAACTCGGCCCACTCGCGGTCGTTCAGCTGGATGCTGTACTCGAAGTTATCCATGCCTGCCAGGGGACAGCGGTCAGGGACCAGGGGTGGCACCGCTGTGCGCCCCAACCCTCGCTGCTGGCCCCCCAACCCTTCCACCTGCTCATCCTCGAGAGTTTCCAGCTGGGAATTCCAGCCCCTGGCAGCACAGGGGATGGATGTGCTGGAGGCAGCAGTGAGAGAGGCCACGGACACTGCCGTGCTGTCCCCACTGCCACCTCCCTGCCGTCCCCACTGCCACCCCTGTGCTGTCCCCACTGCCACCTCCCTGCTGACCCCACTGCCACCCCTGTGCTGTCCCTGCTGCCATCCCCGTGCTGTCCCCACTGCCACCCCGTTCTGTCCCCACTGCCACCCCCGTGCTGTCCCCACTGCCACCCCCGTGCTGTCCCCACTGCCACCCCTGTGCTGTCCCCACTGCCACCTCCCTGCTGTCCCCACTGCCACCCCTGTGCTGTCCCTGCTGCCACCCCCGTGCTGTCCCTGCTGCCACCTCCCTGCTGACCCCACTGCCACCCCTGTGCTGTCCCCACTGCCACCCACCCCCGTGCTGTCCCCATTGCCACCTCCCTGCTGACCCCACTGCCACCTCCCTGCTGTCCCCACTGCCACCCCTGTGCTGTCCCTGCTCCCACCTCCGTGCTGTCCCCACTGCCACCCCTGTGCTGTCCCCACTGCCACCCCCGTGCTGTCCCCGCTGCCATCCCCGTGCTGTCCCCACTGCCACCCCGTTCTGTCCCCACTGCCACCCCCGTGCTGTCCCCACTGCCACCCCTGTGCTGTCCCCACTGCCACCCCCCTGCTGTCCCCACTGCCACCCCTGTGCTGTCCCTGCTGACACTCCTGTGCTGTCCCCACTGCCACCCCTGTGCTGTCCCCACTGCCACCCCGTTCTGTCCCCACTGCCACCCCCGTGCTGTCCCCACTGCCACCCCCGTGCTGTCCCCACTGCCACCCCTGTGCTGTCCCCACTGCCACCTCCCTGCTGTCCCCACTGCTACCCCTGTGCTGTCCCTGCTGCCACCCCTGTGCTGTCCCCGCTGCCATCCCTGTGCTGTCCCCACTGCCACCCCCCTGCTGTCCCCACTCCCCCGCACTGGCATTGGGGTGGTCCCCAGGGCTGCACAGGGGTTTTGGGATTCTCCCCACAGATGCACAGGGCCTTTGGGATTCTCCCCGGAGCTGCAAAGAAGTTTTGGGATTCTCCCCACAGATGCACAAGGGATTTAGGATTCTCCCCACTGCTGTACAAGCGATTTGGGGTGCTCCCCATAACTGCACAGGGCCTTTGGGATTCTCCCCATAACCACACAGGGGTTTTGGGATTATACCCACAGCTCCCCAGGGGATTTGGGATTCTTCCCACAGATGCAAAGAAGGTTTGGGGTGCTCCCCACAACTGCACAGGGGATTTGGGATTCTCCCCACAGCTCCACAAGGGTTTTAGGATTCTCCCCAGAGCTGCACCAGGAATTTGGGGTTCTCCCCAGAGCTGCACAGGGGCTTTGGGATGCTCCCTACAGATGCAAAGAAGGTTTGGGGTTCTCCCCAGAGCTGCAGAGCAGGTTTGGGGTGCTCCCCACAGCTCCAAAGCAGGTTGGGGTGCTCCTCTCAGGTGCACAGCAGGTTTGGGGTGCTCCCCACAGCTCCAAAGCAGGTTTGGGGTGTTCCCCACAGATGCACAGCAGGTTTGGGGTGCTTCCCACAGCTCCAAAGCAGTTTGGGGTGCTCCCCACAGATGCACAGCAGGTTTGGGGTGCTTCCCACAGCTCCAAAGCAGTTTGGGGTGCTCCCCACAGATGCACAGCAGGTTTGGGGTGCTCCCCACAGCTCCAAAGCAGGTTTGGGGTGTTCCCCACAGATGCACAGCAGGTTTGGGGTGCTCTCCACAGGTGCACAGCAGGTTTGGGGTGCTCCCCACAGCTCCAAAGCAGGTTGGGGTGCTCCTCTCAGGTGCACAGCAGGTTTGGGGTGCTCCCCACAGCTCCAAAGCAGGTTGGGGTGCTCCCCACAGATGCAAAGCAGGTTGGGGTGCTCCCCACAGCTCCAAAGCAGGTTTGGGGTGTTCCCCACAGCTCCAAAGCAGGTTTGGGGTGCTCCCCACAGCTCCAAAGCAGGTTTGGGGTGCTCCCCACAGCTCCAAAGCAGGTTTGGGGTGCTCTCCACAGGTGCACAGCAGGTTTGGGGTGCTCCCCACAGCTCCAAAGCAGGTTGGGGTGCTCCCCACAGCAGCCTCACCCCTCACCCCCCTTTTTTCCCTCCTTCCACCCACAACCCACCCCAAACCCGGGCCTGCCGCTCCTGAGCCTTCCCCCCCAGGCACAAACGGGACCCGCCCGGGGGGGACACGGCCGCAGGACACGGGGAGGTGACAAAGGCCACCCTACCTGTCCCCCAGGCGCGGGCAGGGACGGAGCCATCCGAGGAGCGGCGCAGGGGAGCCCTCCCAGCCCAACATGATGCCCGGGCCGGGGGCAGCGAGCCCGGCTGCAGCTCCGAGCCATTCAGGGGCTAAAAATAAACCCCCCCTCCTCCTCCTCGGTGTCACTTGAGATGTCACTTGAGTGCCACCGGCCCATTTATAGAACTGCTGAGGGACATGCCAGGGTGCCACTGCCACCTCTGGGGACACCGGGACCGCTCCTGGTGGTCCCTGTCCCCTGCTGGGGTGGCCCAGGGGGTGGCGGTGACTGTCCCCTGTCCCACAGAGCCACTGCCCCGCCGGTGTCACCCACCCCGGGCAGGGTTCGCTGTTCGGGGCGCTCCCAGGGCAGTTCGTGCCAGCCGCGGTGACATCAGGAGGTGACAGCGTCACCGTCTTGTGACAAAGCTCGCAGGGTGTGTGGCGGCCACCCAGGGTCACCCGTGACAGAGCACCCAAGGGTGGCCTGGCGGGTCACGGTGCCCAGACAGAAATAATGCACCAGCCCCGGAGCCTTCCTCCTGTGAAATACGAGGTTTTGGCTTTTTTAGAAAAAATTTATGAGTTGAATGAGAATTAAATTTGTAAGTCTAATAATTAAAAAAAAATTTAAAAATTTATTTTAAAAAAAATTTAAAAATTAAAATATAAAATTTTGAAATTATAAACTATAAATATATTGTATTATATAAAAATTATTTATATAAATATTTATATTTATATAAAAATATAAATTAAAAATATAAATTTTATTTAAAATATAACAATTTTAAAAATTTATAACTTTAATAAAAAATTATGTTTATAAGTTTAATAAATTTTTTTAAAAAAAATTAAAAACTATTTTAAAATTTATTTAAAAATTTTAAGAATATAAAAATTTTAAAATTATACACTATATATTATATAAAATATAAATTATATTAAATATATAAATTATATTAAAATATTTAAAATTTTGAATATAGAAATTTAAAAAAATATAATTTTTAATAAAAATTAATTTTATAAGTTTAATAAAATTTTTAAATTTAAAAAATATAAAAAATGTGTAAATTTGTTAAATATAATTTTAATAAAAATTTAAAAATAGACAATTAGGAGATAGAAAAGCAAGGTGTGGCCAGGCCGCCTGGCCAGGTGACTTGTGCACAGCTTGCTATTTTAGAGGCCTTCTTCAAATACTTCTTTTAATTGCATCAGTTTGTTGTAAATTAATTTTTTTTTACAAACTAGTTTCTATATCTTAGGAACTGTTTATTATGGATTTTTTTGGAGTCTGCCTTATTAGAGCATGTGTGATTTTTTTATTATCACTTTTAGCTCGAGCCTTGGTCTATATTTTCTATATTCTCTATATTTTCTATATTCTCTATATTTTCTGTTATTTTATATATTTTATATATTTTTATATTCTCTATATTTTCCATATTTTCTATATTTTCTATATTCTCTATATTTTCTATATTTTCTATATTCTCTATATTTTCTATATTTTCTATATTCTCTATATTTTCTATATTTTCTATATTATTTTCTATATTTTCTGTATTTTCCATATTTTCTATATTCTCTATATTCTCTATATTCTCTATATTTTCTATATTATTTTCTATATTTTCTATGTTCTCTATATTCTCTATATTTTCTATATTCTTTATATTTTCTATATTTTCTATATTATTTTCTATATTTTCTGTATTTTCTATATTCTCTATATTTTCTATATTCTCTATATTTTCTATATTTTCTATATTTTCTATATTATTTTCTATATTCTCTGTATTCTCTATATTCTCTATATTTTCTATATTCTCTATATTTTCTATATTTTCTATATTTTCTATATTATTTTCTATATTTTCTGTATTTTCCATATTTTCTATATTCTCTCTATTCTCTATATTCTCTATATTTTCTATAGAAATAGAATTGCTAATTGATAATAGAATTGATAATTCCCCAAACATTTCTCCCCAGCTGATGTTTTTCTGTTTCTGCAGTTTAACCAATGGAATTAGAGAGGTGTCACTCCTATTGACCATTTTATATGGCAGCACTTTATAAAACAGCACAAAGAATTGTAAATAAAACTTTCTATGCTCGGTTTTGCCTCCTGAGAATTTTCCAGAGTCAATCATCTTTATTTTGTGTCCCACAAGGTCAGCAGCGCCCCTTGTCCCATGGGATGGAAGCTCCACGTGGTGGCCGCGGTCCTGCACTGCACGGTGGGGACAGGGACGGGACAGGGACAGGGACAGGGACGGGACAGGGACAGGGACAGGGACAGGGAAAGGGACAAGGACAGGGACAGGGACAGGGACAGAGAGCCCGGGACAGGGACAGGGACAGGGACAGGGACAGGGACAGGGACAGGGAAAGGGACAAGGACAGGGACAGGGACGGGACAGGGACAGGGACAAGGACAGGGACGGGACAGAGACAGAGAGCCCGGGACAGGGACAGGGACGGGACAAGGACAGGGACAAGGACAGGACAGGGACAGGGACAGGGACAGGGACAGAGAGCCCAGGACAGGGACAGGGACAGGAGAGCCCAGGACAGGGACAGGAGAGCCCGGGACAGGGACAGGGACAGGGACAGAGAGCCCAGGACAGGGACAGGGACAGAAGAGCCCAGGAAAGGGACGGGACAGGGACAGGGACAGGGACAGGGACAGGGACAGAGAGGCCGGGACAGGGACGGGACAGAGCCAGGACAGGGACGGGACAGGGACGGGGCAGGAGAGCCCGGGACAGGGACAGAGAGCCCAGGACAGGGACAGGGACAGGGACAGGGACAGGGACAGGACAGGGACTGGACAGGGCCAGGAGATGGACAGGGACAAAGCCAGGAGATGGTGGGGACAGGGCCAGGACAGAGCCAGGAGATGACCAGGATAATCATCTCCCGGGTAATTAATTGCCCAGGCAGCGCCAGGACAGAGGGGTGGCCTCAGGGTGTGGGAACAGGGTGGCACTGGGCCTGGGGGACAGGTCTGTGAGTCCCCAGATTTGTCTGGGGCTGTGGGACATTGTGGGACACTGTGGGACACTGTGGGACACTGTGGGACACTGTGGGACATTGTGGGACACTGGGACACTGTGGGACATTGTGGGGCACTGTAGGACACTGTAGGACACTGTGGGACACTGTGGGACACTGTGGGACATTGTGGGACACTGTGGGACACTGTGGGACACTGAGGGACACTGTAGGACACTGTGGGACACTGGGGGACACTGTGGGACACTGGGACAGTGTGGGACACTGGGGGACACTGTGGGACACTGTGGGACACTGTGGGACATTGTGGGACACTGTGGGACACTGTGGGACACTGAGGGACACTGTAGGACACTGTGGGACACTGGGGGACAGTGTGGGACACTGGGACAGTGTGGGACACTGGGGGACACTGAGGGACACTATGGGACACTGTGGGACACTGGGACATTGTGGGAGACTGTGGGACACTCTCCCCTGTCCCTTATTATTAATCCATATTATTATTATTCCATATTATTCCATATTATTAACCCATGCTATTATTATTATTCCATATTATTAATCCTTATCATTATTATTATTCAATATTATTAACCCATATTATTAATCCATATCATTCCATTATTTTTCTCTTTACACCATTTATTTTTTCCCCAAAAGAGGCCTCTGGGCTGCAGTTCCATCTCCCAGGAATCCTTTTCCCCCTCCTGGAATCCCTCAGGCTCGGGGTTTTGGGTTTTTTAACCTGTGCCCTCCTTTTCCTGCCCTTTCCACTAGATGTCACTTACAGCCACAAAGTCAGAGATTCCCCGGATATATATATTTATTTTTTATTTTATTTTTTTTAAACCTCCTCTCCGGAGGTTAAAATTCTGTGGAGAGGAGCTGGGGGAATCCCAAAATCGGAGTCTGGGCTGTGCAGATCCGGGGGGCTGTGCTGGCAGGGGAGGTTTGGGGTTTGGGGATCTCCTGAGCAGCTCCGGGAAAAGGGAAAATTCCCGATTTTCCACCAGGCTGGGCGGGCAGGGGCTCGGCTGCCAATTTTGGGGTCTCTGTCTCTCCTTGTCCTCCTCAGTGACACTCGGGGGGTCACCGGTGTCATCCCGGGGGTCCCAAACCCCCGAGCTCGGAGCTGTCGCTGTTTTCTCTCAGGTTTGCTCTGCTCTGGGGACGATTTGTGTCTGTAACCCCAAAAGATCCATTTCTTATCCATTTATTATCCATTTCTTATCCATTTATTCCCAACAAACCATGCTGGGGACGTCTCAAATGAGATGAAGACGTCCCCAAAAGGACTGGGAGGTCTCCATGCCCCCCAGTGAACATTTTGGGGTCACCATGGGATTTTAATGGACTTGCAACAGCAACACCTGAGTGATCCAAGGGATCAAACCCTTTAAAATCCCATTAAAGTTCCATTTTTGGATTTCTGTGAGGTTGGACAATTCCAGTGCTCATCCCCTGGGATAATTTCGCTCCCTTTGCCATCCCCTGATGGGATTGAGGTGAATTTTTGCCTCTGGGTTGTGTCCAGGAGGATTTCCAGACTCCTGAGTGTCTCTGGGCCCAGCCACCAGGGACAGTGACATTGCCAGCAGCCAGGGACAGTGACACGGCCAGCAGGCAGGGACAGTGACACTGCCAGCAGCCAGGGATGTGACACTGCCAGCAGGCAGGGACAGTGACACTGCCAGCAGCCAGGGATGGTGACACTGTGCCAGCAGCCAGGGATGTGACACTGCCAGCAGCCAGGGATGTGACACTGTGCCAGCAGCCAGGGATGGTGACAGTGCCAGCAGCCAGGGATGGTGACACTGTGCCAGCACCAGGGACGGTGACACTGTGCCAGCAGCCGGGGATGGTGACACTGCCAGCAGCCAGGGATGGTGACACTGTGCCAGCAGCCAGGGATGGTGACACTGCCAGCAGCCAGGGATGGTGACACTGCCAGCAGCCAGGGATGGTGACACTGTGCCAGCAGCCAGGGACAGTGACACTGCCAGCAGCCAGGGTTGGTGACACTACCAGCACCAGGGACGGTGACACTACCAGCATCAGGGATGGTGACACTGTGCCAGCAGCCAGGGATGTGACACTGTGCCAGCAGCCAGGGATGTGACACTGCCAGCAGCCGGGGATGGTGACACTGCCAGCAGCCAGGGATGGTGACACTGTGCCAGCAGCCAGGGACGGTGACACTGTGCCAGCAGCCAGGGTTGGTGACACTGCCAGCAGCCAGGGATGGTGACACTGCCAGCAGCCAGGGTTGGTGACACTGCCACCAGGGACGGTGACAGTGCCAGCACCAGGGATGGTGACACTGCCAGCCACCAGGGATGGTGACACTGCCAGCAGCCAGGGACGGTGACAGTGCCAGCAGCCAGGGATGGTGACACTGCCAGCAGCCAGGGACGGTGACACTGCCAGCCACCAGGGATGGTGACACTGTGCCAGCAGCCAGGGACAGTGACACGGTGCCAGCAGCCAGGGACGGTGACACTGCCAGCAGCCAAGGACAGTGACACTGTGCCAGCTCCAGGGATGGTGACACTGTGCCAGCAGCCAGGGACGGTGACACTGTGCCAGCAGCCGGGGATGGTGACACTGCCAGCAGCCAGGGACGGTGACACTGTGCCAGCAGCCAGGGATGGTGACACTGCCAGCAGCCAGGGATGGTGACACTGTGCCAGCAGCCAGGGATGGTGACACTGCCAGCAGCCAGGGATGGTGACACTGTGCCAGCAGCCAGGGACAGTGACACTGTGCCAGCAGCCAGGGTTGGTGACACTGCCAGCAGCTAGGGATGGTGACACTGTGCCAGCAGCCAGGGATGGTGGCACTGTGCCAGCACCAGGGATGGTGACACACTGCCAGCAGCCAGGGACAGTGACAGTGCCAGCAGCCAGGGATGGTGACACTGTGCCAGCAGCCAGGGGTGGTGACACTGTGCCAGCAGCCAGGGATGGTGACACTGCCAGCAGCCAGGGATGGTGACACTGCCAGCAGCCAGGGACGGTGACACTGCCAGCACCAGGGATGGTGACACTGTGCCAGCAGCCAGGGATGGTGACACTGTGCCAGCAGCCAGGGACGGTGACACTGCCAGCACCAGGGATGGTGACACTGTGCCAGCAGCCAGGGATGTGATACTGCCAGCAGCCGGGGATGGTGACACTGCCAGCAGCCAGGGATGGTGACACTGCCAGCAGCCAGGGACGGTGACACTGCCAGCAGGCAGGGATGGTGACACTGCCAGCAGCCAGGGATGGTGACACTGCCAGCAGGGACGGTGACACTGTGCCAGCAGGCAGGGATGGTGACACTGCCAGCAGCCAGGGATGGTGACACTGCCAGCAGGGATGGTGACACTGTGCCAGCCACCAGGGACAGTGACACGGTGCCAGCTGTGCAG
>JAJEOU010002879.1:25000-31243 GCA_021534815.1 Acrocephalus arundinaceus
GGCCCCACAGCAAGGACACTTTGAATTCACATTTCACTTCAGAGCAACAAAAGCTTTTATTGTTTCATATTAATTATTCTTTATGCTTATGGGCACTTTGCTTGTAAAATAAATATTTTCCTCTGAAATTTGCCCTAAACCCAGCAAGATCCTACTGAACCTAAAGCAAGGCCTCAGCAAAGCCCTTCCAGCCCCACAGCAAGGACTTTCTGAATTTACCATTTCACTTCAGAGCAATGAAATCTTAATTATTGTTTCATATCATTAATTCTCGTGGGCACTTTGCTTGTAAAATAAATAATTTCCTCCCAAATTTGCCCAAAACCCCAAGATCCTCCAAAACCAAGGTCTCAGCAAAGTCCTGCTGGCCCCACAGCAAGGACATTTTTAATTTACCATTTTACTTCAGAGCAACAAAACCTTAATTATTGTTTCATATTATTTATATATTAGGCATTTGCTTGTAAAATAAATGATTTCCTCCCAAATTTGCCCAAAACCCCAAGATCCTACAAAACCAAGGTCTCAGCAAAGCCCTCCCAGCCCCACATCAAGGAGCTGCTGCAAATTTGGACTTTCCTGCTGTGACCCCTTTCCCAGAGGAGCTGCTGAGCCCAAACCTTGGATCCAAACCCATCCAAGTGGAATTTTTGGGAGCTGCCAGCTGCCATTCCTCCGGCCCTGGGAGCAGACAGAGGTGGAGGCAGCCGGAATTTTGGAATTTTGTTCAGCTCCCATCCCTCCCACACCCCAAAAGTTGTCAGGGCGCAGCAAACATGGAAGGAAAGAGATGAAAAAGCTGAAAAAGCTGAAAAAGCTCCGGCTTTTCCAGAGGGAAGCTGCCAGGAGCTTTTTTTGCCCCCCGGAATTCCCACCCAGGCTGCAGCAGCAGCAGCCAGAGGCGGGAGATGTTTTTCCCTCTGACATCTGCTGCAGGAATTCTGCTCCCTGCCTCAGGCTGGGTGGGATTTTTTTTTTTCCATCAGGCTAAATCAACAACAACAAAAAAATCTCCAAACCTGCAGCAAAGGAAGAGGCTGGGAAGGGCTGGAAAGCTCCAAACCCTGACCTTTGTTAATCCCCAGGAGATAAGGGCGGGCCAGCAGCTCACTGCAGGCTCTGGCAGGCTCTGCTCACCCCACAGGGAAGAATTTTTAACCTTTCTGGGCTTTCCTGTGGGGCTGGGAAGGGCGGTGGGAGGCGGGAGATGCTCCCAGCCCTGGGATTTGGGGATTCTGGGGGAGGTGGGATGTGCTGCTGGTTCCTCAGGAGAGCAGCAGCAGCAGCTCCCTTCTCATTTCTCCGTTTCTAAAAATGGGGATAAATGAGGCTGAGGCCTCGTTGCTATAAAAAACAATTCCTGTGTAGCAACTGAGTGATCACAGCAGCTGGGGAGGGGCTGCTGCTTCCAGGGAAAATAGGGATGTTGGGAGAAAATTCCTTGGATGCTCTGGTGGCATCAGGACCCTCCCTCAGGAGCCGGGCCCGGTTTTGGTTCCAGATTTCGGCTCCCCTGGTGTCCCTCCTTGGCCACAGTGCAAACCCAGATTGCCCTTGAATTTCTCTTGAATTATTTCCATTGAATTATTCCCCTTGATTTTTCCCCTGATTTTCCCTTGATTTCCCTTGAATTTCTCTTAAATTTCCCTTGAATTTACCCTGAATGTCCCCTGAATTTTCCCTGATTTTCTCTTGATTTCCCTTGAATTTCTCTTGATTTATTTTGATTTCCCTTTATATAGTATATTTAATAGATAATATAGAAAATATACAGAGTATAGATGGAATAAATAAAGAATACATAAATATATATTATAAATAATATAATATAATATAATGTAATGTAATATAATACAATTTATATTATATTAAATATATTTTATATATTTTATATAGTGCGGAGAGATCCATCCATCCATCATCCATCCATCCATCTCCATCATCCATCCATCCATCCATCCATCCATCCATCCATCATCATCCATCATCCATCATCCATCCATCCATCATCCATCCATCATCATCCATCATCCATCATCCATCCATCCATCCATCCATCCATCCATCATCCATCCCATCACATCCATCCCGTCCATCCATCCATCATCCATCCATCATCCATCCATTCCACCATTCATCATCATCTCCTCCATTCATCCATCATCCATCCATCATCCATCCATCCATCCATCCATAAACCTTCCATCCTATACACCATCCCATCATACCATCCATCCATCCATCCATCATCCATCATCAATCCATCCATCCATCCATCATCATCATCCATCCATCCATCCTCCATCCATCCCATCATCCATCCATCCATACCATCATATCCATCCATCCCATCCATCCATCAATCATCATCCATCATCCATCATCCATCCATCATCCATCCATCATCACATCCATCCATCCATCATCATCATCCATCATCCATCCATCATCCATCCATCATCCATCCATCTCATCCATCCATCATCCATCCATCATCTCCAATCCATCCATCCATCATCCATCATCCATCCATCATCCATCCATCATCCATCCATCCATCCATCCATCATCCATCCATCCATCATGCCATCCATCCATCCATCACATCCATCCATCCC
Source organism: Acrocephalus arundinaceus (assembly GCA_021534815.1). Lineage (NCBI taxonomy): Eukaryota > Metazoa > Chordata > Aves > Passeriformes > Sylviidae > Acrocephalus > Acrocephalus arundinaceus. The sequence continues at coordinate 27,619 of JAJEOU010002879.1, forward strand.
ATCCATCATCATCCATCCATCATCCATCCATCCATCATCCATCATCCATCCATCATCCATTCCATCCATCCATCATCATCCATCCATCCATCATCCATCCATCATCCATCCATCCATCCATCCATCACATCCTCATCCATCATCCATCATCATCCATCATCATCCATCCATCATCATCCATCCATTCCACCATCCATCCATCCATCCATCATCCATCCATCATCCATCCATCATCCATCATCATCCATCCATCTCCATCCATCCATCCATCCATCCATGCCACATCATCCATCCATCATCCATCCATCCATGCCATCATCCATCCATCATCCATCATCCATCTCCATCCATCATCCATCCATCATCCAATCCATCCATCCATCCATCACATCCATCCATCTCATCCATCCATCATCCATCTGCCATCCATCCATCCATCCATCCATCCATCCATCATCCATCATCAATCCATCCCATCCATCCATCCATCCATCCATCCATCCATCCATCCATCATCCATCCATCCATCCATCATCCATCATCACTCATCCATCATCCATCATCCATCCATCATCCATCATCCATCCATCATCCATCCATCCATCATCCATCCATCATCCATCCATCATCCATCCATCATCCATCCATCATCCATCATCATCCATCATCCATCCATCCATCATCCATCATCCATCATCCATCATCCATCATCCAATCCATCCATCATCCATCATCCATCATCCATCCATCCATCATCCATCATCCATCCATCCATCCATCATCCATCATCCATCCATCCATCATCCATCCATCCATCTCCCATCCATCCATCATCCATCATCCATCCATCCATCCATCCATCCATCATCCATCCATCCATCCATCATCCATCCATCCATCCATCCATCCATCCATCCATCCATCCATCCATCCATCCATCCATCCCTCCGTTCATCCCTCCCCAGCCCCAGGGTCCTGGGCCAGGCCTCACTTGCTGGTGGCTTTGCCAACACTCATGGGCGTTCAAACAAATCCACCAACGGGTTTTTCTCTCCCTCTCCACCCCCGTGTCGGTGCAAATCCACAAAACCCCTCAAACTGTCGCATCTGGGGCCGGGATTGCGACACCCGGGTGGTTGGGACAGGACAGGGACACCCTCCTGCAGGGACACTTGGTGACAGGTGTGACACAAGCACCCCTCGGGGTGGCCCTGGTGATTAACGCAGTGTCAGGCCGTTAAATTTCACACTTGCAGCCTCTCAGCTCGCCCATAACTCAGAGGCGACAGACGCGGTGTTTATTCTCTGCCTGGAGAGGAGCCAGGAGCAGCTTCCAGAGGAAAACAAAGCTCCCAAATCCCGGATTTACAGCCGGGCTGGGTGGCGGGAGGGAGGGAGGAGGAGGATGAGGGTTGGCAGAGCTGAAGGCCGGTCCCTGCCTGAGGAAAGCGGCGTTGGGGAACTCAGTGCCTGAGGGAGGAGGGAACAAAATGGCAGATGCAGAAATGAGAATAATTTTTAACAGAAATGAGAATTATTTTATACATTGTCTCTGTCTATCTGCAAATGTACAAACAGCTCTTAGGCATACACATCCATGGCCAATATATATAATATTATATATATATAATTATATAAATACATAATATTTTTATATATTATATATAAAATTATTATATATAATATCAATTATATATTATCTATAATATAATATTATATAATATAATGTAATATAATATATAAAATATATAGACTATAACAAATCACATATATATTATATATTATATGCAATATATATGATATATAATATATAACATATTTTATATATTTTATATTTTAAATTTTAAATTTCTTATATAAATAGATATAATATTATATATATATATATATAATTACAGTCTTTTGGTCAGTGCCTGAGTGGATCTGAGGTCTGTCTGTGGGGCTGGGATGTGTTTGTGGGGCTGGGATGTGTTTGTAGGGCTGGGATGTGTCTGTAGGGCCAGGATGTGCCTGTAGGGCTGGGATTTGTCTTTGGGGCCGGGATGTGTCTGTGGGGTCTGTCTGTGGGGCTGGGGTCTGTCTGTAGGGTGAGGATGTGTCTGTGGGGTCTGTCTGTAAGGCCGGGATGTGTCTGTAGGGCTGGGATGTGTCTGTAGGGCTGGGGTGTGTCTGTAGGGCCGGGATCTGTCTGTGGGGTCTGTCTGTGGGGCTGGGGTCTGTCTGTAGGGCCGGGATGTGTCTGTAGGGCCGGGATGTGTCTGTAGGGCCGGGATGTGTCTGTAGGGCTGGGATGTGTCTGTGGGGCTGGGATGTGTCTGTGGGGCTGGGGTGTGTCTGTAGGCTGGGATGTGTCTGTGGGGCTGGGATGTGTCTGTAGGGCTGGGATGTGTCTGTAGGACCGGGATGTGTCTGTGGCGCTGGGATGTGTCTGTGGGGCTGGGGTCTGTCTGTGAGGTTGGGATGTGTCTGTGGGGCTGGGCTCTGTCTGTAGGGCCGGGATGTGTCTGTAGGCTGGGATCTGTCTGTGGGGTTGTCTGTAGGGCCGGGATGTGTCTGTAGGGCTGGGATGTGTCTGTAGGGCCGGGATGTGTCTGTAGGGCTGGGATGTGTCTGTAGGGCTGGGATGTGTCTGTAGGGCTGGGATGTGTCTGTAGGGCCGGGATGTGTCTGTAGGGCCGGGATGTGTCTGTAGGGCCGGATGTGTCTGTAGGGCTGGGGTCTGTCTGTAGGGCCGGGATGGGTCTGTAGGGCCAGGTGGTGTCTGTAGGGCCGGGATGTGTCTGTAGGGCCGGGATGTGTCTGTAGGGCCGGGTGGTGTCTGTAGGGCCGGGATGTGTCTGTAGGGCTGGGATGTGTCTGTAGGGTCTGTCTGTAGGGCTGGGAACTGTCTGTGGGGCTGGGGTCTGTCTGTAGGGCCTGGATGTGTCTGTGGGGTCTGTCTGTAGGGCCGGGATGTGTCTGTGGGGCTGGGGTGTGTCTGTAGGGCTGGGAACTCTCTGTAGGGCTGGGTCTGTCTGTAGGGCGGGGATGTGTCTGTGGGGCCGCATGAGTCACCGTTCCCTGAGTCCCTGTCCCCGCACTGGTGCTGCAGTGACACCAGCAGTGACAGCGATTGGAACACGGTGACAGCTCGGGGACAGCCGGGCCGGGCTCACTGTGCCCTCCACAGCCGCTCACCCCTCGGGGGTTTCACTTCCTTCTGAAACATCCGAGGGCAGGATCTGAGCTTTTCCAGCCGGAATCCTGCTTTGGATTCTGGCTTTGGATTTTTAGGGGAATAAAATAAAGTATACATAAAATATCTATAGAGTATATATAGAAAATATATAGAAAATATATAGAGTATATATAGAATAGATAAAGAATATATAAATATATATATTATATAAAAACTATAATATATATATACAATATATAATATATTAGCTATATTCTAATATATAAATATATATAAAACATATAATATATTTAATATAATATAATATAATATAAATTATATTATATTATAATATATATACACATATATGTATTTATATATATGTATATATATAATGTATTTTTATATATATTATATATATAATATAATATATAACAATAGATTATAATATATGATATATATCCTAAT
>JAJEOU010002490.1:0-10619 GCA_021534815.1 Acrocephalus arundinaceus
GGAACGTGGCCGGAGATCGAGCCAGAGCTCAGACCTGGTGGTCCATGAGCAGCTTCATGACAGGGAGCAGTCCTATGAGTGCTTGGAGTGTGGGAAGAGCTTCAGCAGCAACTCCAGCCTGATCCGCCACCAGAGGATCCACACTGGGGAACGGCCCTACGTGTGTGGGGAATGTGGGCAGGGCTTCAGCCAAAGCTCAAACCTGACTGTCCACCAGAGGACCCACACTGGGGAGAGGCCCTATGAGTGTGGGGAATGTGGGAAGAGCTTCAGCCAGCGCTCCACTTGATCCCACCAGAACATCCACGCTGGGAAAGGCCGTACAAATGTGGGGAATGTGGGAAGGGCTTCAACCAGAGGTCCCTGCTGATCATCCACCAAATGACCACACTGGGAGAGGCCCTATGGTGTCCCCAGTGTGGGAAGAGGTTTAAGACCAGCTCAGATCTCCTCAAGCACCAGCGCATTCACACTGAGGAGAGGCCCTTCCGTTGCCCTGACTGCGGGAAGGGCTTCAAGCACAACTCCACCTCATCACCCACCGGCGCATCCACACTGGGGAGAGGCCCTACGAGTGTCCCCAGTGTGGGAAGAGCTTCACCCAGAGCTCTACCTTGACCACACCAACGGAGTCACCAGTAAGGGAAGCCCTGCGAGTGCCCCGACTCTGGGAAGGGCTTCATGTGCATCTCCAACCTCATCCCCCATCAGAAGATGCACACTGGGAAGAGCCCTACTGACCCACAGTTCCCTGTGATTCATTCTGGGAGGACACCTGTCCCTTTCCCTGCCCCTGGCAATGATGTGAGATGGGATTTAAATGAGCATCTGGCCATGGCCCCATCATTGTATTTGATCCCATCTCAGGTCATTACCAGGGCTAGGAAAGGGACTCTATCTCTCCCCCAAGGTGAAGGGTGTCCTTTCCAGGAAGGATGGGACGAGCCAGTTGATGTTTTGTAGTTTTCCCTTTATATTGTTAGTTTTATCCCGTTTGTTATCAATATTGTTTCTGTTCCTTTTTGTTTTTGTTTCTGTTCCATTAAATTGTTCTTATCCCAGCCTGGGATCTTTGCCTTTTGTACTTTCAATGGGAGGCTGGAGGGCAGTGAGCAGTGCACAGGTTTTAGTGGGAGCACAAAATTGGGGAATCCCATTCCCAAACCCCAGCCCATGGAAACCGAGCATCCCAGCTGGTGCCAGCCCTGGCTGCCCTGGAACAGCCTTGGGAGCGGTCCCTGGCTGGGGCTGTGGGAACCTCTTCCCTCTGGTGCCCAGGGACAGGACTGGAGGGAAGGGCTGGAGCTGAGTCGGGGCAGGTTTGGGTTGGATGTGAGGAAAAGGTTTTTCCCCCAGAGGCTGCTGGGGCACTGAACAGGCTCCCAGGGAAGGGTCCCAGCTCCAGGGCTCTGGGAGCTCCAGCAGCGTTTGGACAGCGCTGCCAGGCCCAGGCTGGCATTGTTGGGGTGTCCTGTGCAGGGCCAGGAGTTGGACTCGAGGATCCTGGAGACCTCCCAGGGCTTTCTGGGGATGCTAAAGAGCCCTGTGCTCAGAGGCAGTCACAGCCATTCCATGGGGACATCCCAGGGCACCTTGGGCTGCAAAGGCACCCATCTGTCACAGGCACTCACGGGGGCTCCACGGTGACATCCCAGGAGTCCCCAGGCTGCCAAAGAGCCGGGATGTCCCAGACACTCCCAGGGGTTCCTGTCATGGGCAGAGTGGGAGCTTCAGGCAAAAGCTTGATTTCTTCATTGGAGAAACTCCTGCTGAGTCATGAGGTGGAGAAATGACACCCAAGCCACCATGATCCTCAAACCTCCAGGACCTAGACTTTAAAATTCCATCTAAGAAGGAGACTGGGTGTGATGATCCAATCTAGCCCAGACTTTGTCAAAGTTTATGTGTAAAAGATTGGACAGGGAATTGAACTAAATGCAATTTGTCCCACAGGGTTAAAGATGAATACCAGATATATTCTTAAAAATACAGCTATGATTGATTTGATCAGATTAGGCAGAAAGATTTATTTACACCAAAGAGTAAATTAAAAAAGTTATTACTCACAGTATAGGAGATACACAATTATAAGAATAAGTGCTCTAGGAAGCAATTTTAGTAAACAGGCCTTGTGGAGTTGTTTGAGCCTTTCAGACAGAGCCTCCTGCTCCAGCAGGAACTGCCTTTCCTGTGCCAGCACAGGGCAGATCCACTGCAGGAAAAGCCCCAGGCCAGCCCCAAGACAGTGAAGGCCTCGGGCACAAGTGCAGAGTGCCGTGCTGGCAGCTGTGCCAGGGAGAGCCTGAGGCACCAAAGGCACCTTGGCAGCAGCAGCTGCTCCCAGGCCATGGCCACAAGCCTCCCTTGGCAGCCCGGCCTGGTGGCCAGCACTGCAGAGCTGCTGCTGCTGCTTCAGGGCTCCTTTCTGCCTGGGCTCTGCCCCAGCCCACAGAGTGTGACCTCAGCCCTGAGCCTGGCACAGCCGCTGCGCCTGAGCCCTGCAAAGCCTCAAGGTCACCTGGGCCAGCCTGGCTCTGTCAGCCCCTGGGGAAGGCAGGGCCAGCAAAGGCCAGAGAAGGGGCTGCCTTTGCCTGCTGCATGTGGGCTCCAGCAGAGACAAGGAGGAGTCAAGGCAGTGCATGGAGTCCAGGGAGCAGCCCCTTCTCCCCATGCAATCCTGGAATGGTTTGCATGGGAAGAGCTCTGCAGTGCTCATCTCATCCAAACCCCTGCCATGAGCAGGGACATCTTTGAGCAGCTCAGGTTGTTCAGAGCCCTGTCCCAGCTGGACTGGAATGTTTCCAGGGATGGGGCATTGACCACCTCCCTGGGAACCTGTCCTGCTGGATCACCAACCTCACCATCAAAAATTTCCTCCTTATCTCTCCTTATCTGAACCTCCCTTCCTTTAGTTTAAACCACCACCCTCTGTCCTTTTGGGACAGGCCCACTAAAACCTTTGTCCCACCCTTGCATTTCCCATGAGCCGGTTTCCATGGCAATTCCCATGCCAGGTGACCCAGGGGTGGTGTCCCAGTGAGGGCTGCATGGGAACAGTGCCCAGCCCTGCCCCTTTCTGTCTGCCTGAGCTAGCCTTTGGCCTGGCAGTGGCGTTTGCTGCTGGTTCCGTGGGGCCTGAGCAGCCAGCGTGCACAGGGCAGGTGGCCATGGCACAAAGCCCCAGCAGGGATCCCCTCTGCCTCTGGGCACTGACACCAGCCCTGAGCAAGGCACTGCCACAGTGGGCTCAGTGCAGTGTCCATGGCCACAGCCCTTGCAATGGCCCAGGGCAGCTTGGATGATGATCCAGCCTCACTCCTGGCCCAGGCCAGGCCTGCAGTGCCCTTCCCCACAGCCTGGCTGCACAGAAGCACTTCCAGGGCTCTCTGCATTTCCCTTGACCTCACTCTTGCTCACTCACACACCTGCCAACAGCCCAGCTGGAGCTTTGAGCTGCAAGGATTCAAAGCTTCTCTGTCCTTCAGCAGTTGGTCTCGTTCTGCCTTCAGCCAACTCTGGATTTGTGTTTCTGTAGAACTTCCTGTGTGTCTCAAACATTCCTTGCATGATTCTGCCTTGTGGAAGGGGAACCTCCTTGGTGCACCTTGGGCTTGGCGCACACTTGAAGAGATTATCTGGAACTTTAGAGTTTTAGATTACCATAAAAGGAAGAAAGCTCCTTTTTTGACGAGTGCAGCCAGTTCTCCAAGCAAAGCAGGTCCCAAGGGAGTGAGGAGAGACAGGATGGGTTGAGACCAGTCTACGCAAATATAATTACCAATAGACTCTGGATCAAGTACTAATAAGTTATAATGGAGACTCAAAATTTTCACCGTGGTGACCTTACAAGTTAAGAAATTGCTTAATTCCTTTTATTCTTAGACAAATTCGAAAACCTGTCACATAAATAACTCCTGAGACTGTAAAATAAAACCACCATTTTGAAGCATTTAAGGGAGGAACATATGATATACCAAATTGTGGACCTGTGTTGCTCGTCAGCCTCCATGGAAATAACCTGATGATAAATTGTGACATCTAGAAGCCTCCTAAACTGCTGATGACACCCAGCTGGTTTGGGAGTGTTGATGCTGCTGGAAGAAGGAGGGCTCTGCCATAGGGCTGGAAGGCTGGATTCCAGAGGCGAAATCCACAACCAGTGAAGGTAAAAAGTCAAGTGCCAGGTCCGCACCTTTGGCCACAACACCCTGCAGCACTTACAGGCTGGGGAAAGGAGTGGCTGGAACAGCAGCCAGGCAGAAGGGAACTGCAGGCAGTGATGGACAAGCAGGCTGGACATGAGGAGCAGTGTGCCCGGTGGCAAGAAGGCAAGGGTACTCTGGCTGGATCCGGACCAGTGTGGCCAGCAGAAGAGGGCAGTGATTCTTCCCGTGTCAGCATGTTGGGCAGCACCTCGATGCTGTGACCGTTTTGGCCCCCAATTTTTGGAAGGACTTGGAGGAGCTCGCGAGCATGTCTCTCACACGAGAGGCACAAGAGAACGTGAGCCGAATCGATCCAGTACCACGTGTGGTGACTGGATCGGAACACAAGCTTGTGAAGTGGCTGTACGTCGGACGCTGGGGTAGTCTTGTTCCTGGAGAAGCGGACGCTCAGGGGAGAAAAGGGCACAGTCAGGGCACAGGTTGGACTTGATGCGTCCAACGGTTCTTTTCCAACCTTGCTGATCTCTGTGATTCTCTGAAACTCCCTTAGCAAGCAGTTGGCGGATGAGTATGGGCCCCTTTCACAAAGTGCAGCAGCCAGGTCCCTCAGCTTCTCCTCACAGCCCCCAAAGCCCATCCTGTCCAGTCCTGCAGAGCCTCTGCAGCTCCTCCCTACTGGCACACACAGGGAGCCCCAAGCCAGACACACCAGCCCAGATTGTGCCTCCATGGCTGTGGTGCTCTGGCAAGGAGCCAGCAACGAGGCACTGCAGGAGCTGCAGACAATTCCTGAAGCACTTGGAGGATGATCCTGCCCCAAGGGAGCGTTCCTGTGGTGCCAATTCTGGGAACTGAAATTGGGGAGTGGCGGCCAGAGAGAGAAAGGGGACAAGGCATGGCTGTTGTGGGCAGAGCAACAGGGGTGGGCAGAGAGGAACGAAATTCTGTTAGAGGGAAGATAAAGGAGGCCAAGGAGAAGCAAAGGAAATGGTGAGGGCAGTTTGGGGGGTGGCTGCCATAGGGGGCAGCCCTGGCTTCCTGAGCAACAACATCCAACATCTGCAAGTGGCACAGGAAACTCCCAGCTGATGGGAACACAACTTTCTGTGTGACTTCAGACAGGCCACCACAAACCTGAGGGGTTTCCCTGCTGTCCCAGCCCTTCTGCCCCAGAGGGGCTTGAAGGATTTGGTGCCCTCAGGTTCATCTTCCCCACACAAACACCAATGGTGGTGCTGATCCTGCTCTGGGCAGTGCAACAATTGGGTCCTGAGGCAGTGGCTGCCGTGTCTGTGCTGAAGGATGGGGAACCTGTGGTGAGCTGGGGGAGAGGCAGGGCTTGCGAGAGGGGGGATGTTGATTGGCAGGTTGCATGAGGACGCTGTGGGACGCTGCCCTGGGGTGGTCCAGCGGCAGTGGGATTGGATCAGCCCGCCTCTGTTGTCTTCCCGTTGTCTCCCCAGGCACCTTGCAAGGAGAACATGCCCCAGCCCATCCTGTTTGCCCCACCTGCCCACGGCACGCCCCCCCTGGGGGGCTTGCTCCCGGGGCTTTTCTGTGCTCAGCATTGGCCTGGGCAATAGCTTCTGGAGAGAGCCTGGGCAAGGAGCCTGCAGCCCCCCAGGCCTGGCCTAAGGCGTCCAGCGCTGCCCCAGCAGTCCCCAGGCCTGTCCTGCTGCAGCCCCGGCACTTGCCGCGCCAGCACTGTGCCGCCCGAGAGCAACTTCGGCCCTAAGCAACACCAAGGGCCAGCAGGGCAGCGGGGCAGGGCAACGGGGCAGCAGCACTGGCAACACCAGGGCTGCTGCTGCTGCTGCTGGGCACAGTGCTGTTGCAGCACTGATCTGCGCACCGCTCTTTCACCAGACATTGCTGCTGCAGCTGCAGAGAAGGGACAAGGGGCATCTCTGCGAAAAATTGGCTGAGAGACTTTATGAATCTTACAAGCCCGCTAAAGTGCAACCCTCATTGAACAGTTTTTGTGAACCTGAGGGGCAAGTGGAGAGAAATAAAATGAGAAATGGCACAAACAACGACTGATTTTTTGGACAAAAAACTAAAACCACACTCAATAAGGAGAATATCAAACATATATTTATTAAAATGAATTTAGCAGAAACTGGGCAGCAGTTTAGTGTTCTGAACCATCGAGTCATCAGTCTCCACAGTGCAGCCTTGAGCTCCTGGTTCCTAGGCTGTAGATGAGGGGGTTTCAGGGCTGGGCACACCGAGTAACAAACTGACAGGGCCAGATCCAGGGACTGGGAGAGATTGAGGGGGCTTCAGATGACATACATGATAGTGCTGAGGAACAGAGAGACACAGCCAGGTGAGGGAGGCAGGTGGAAAAGGCTTTGTGCGTCTGCCTCAGAGGGGATCCTCAAGCAAGTCCTGAAGATCTGCACATAGGAGAAATACTATGAACACAAAACATCCGAGCTAAACAGCCACTACTGCAAGGAATGCCGTGTTCCCTGAGGTAGGAGTGTGAGCAGGAGAGTTTGAGAATGTGTGGGATTCACAGAAGAGCTGGCCAGGGCATTTCCATGGCACACGGGGCAGGAAATGTATTGGCTGTGTGCATGAGAGCACTTGAGAAAGGCACTGGCCCAGCAGCTGCCTCCATGTGGGCACAAGCTACTGCTGCCCAGGAAGGTCTCATAGTGCAGGGGTTTGCAGATGGACCGTAGCGGTCTAAGCACTCACGGGTCAGCAGGGAAACTCTTTTGTAGCGAAGAAAGCAACGAAAAAGAGCTGTGGCAGCACATCCTGAGTAGGAGATGGAACCTGTGTCCCAGAGGGAATTGTGCATTGAGCTTTCTGGGGACAGTGGTGCAGATGGAGCCCAGTCGGTGAGGGCCAGGGTTGAGGCAGGAAGAAGAACTGGGCTGTGCAAGGAGGTGGCCGCCAGGCTACGAGCGCTGATGAATGAGGCCGTTGCCCAGGAGGGCAGCCAGGGAGATGCCCAGGAAGGGCAGAAGTGCAAGGAGCTGCAGCTGCCGCGTGTCTGCCAATGGCCAGCAGGAGGAAGTGGGCTGATGGAGCTGTTGTTGAACATTTCTTTCACTCTGCCATGGAGTCCCTTTTGAAGGAGGAGAACAGTGACAAGTCAGGGAGATTTTTCTGAGCAATGCCAAAGCCCTTGTCTCCAGCCCCTGCCCTGCGCGTCTGTGCTACCAATTTTCCTTTTCTCCACAGCCCTTCCTTCAAGCCCCTCAGGGCCTGGAAGCCTCTTCTGGGATCTGGCCCCATGTTGTGGACGAGCAGGGCTCTGCCATGGCACCCAGGGGTCAGCTCGCTCTGAAAGCACTGGGGTCATGGGAAAGGGGACAGGGGCAGTCCTGGCTTGGACTTCCATCAAATCCCAAAGTGCTCCTGAGGCAGAGGAGCTTGGCAGCAATTCCTGCTGGCCAGGGCTGAGGAACGTGATGGCCAAAGGCAGTTTGGAGAGGGTTTCCTGCTGTGCCCTGCAGGGAGATCAGAGAGAACTGTGGCATAGGCAAGAGCCTTGGCTGGAATCAATGGAAGGGTGAGGGGAGCTGCTCTGTGGCTCCCATCGTTCCCCAGTGCTCTTTCTGACATCGAGGGTAGTCCGCGTGTTCCTGAAAAATCAGCCTGCACAGCTGAAGCCAGAGGGAGCCACAGCAGAGCAACTGGCTCAGCCTTTCAGAGTTCACAGTCCATCATGGCCAGGACACTCCTGTCCCCAGTGTCCCTGGGAGGCAGCTCACAGTTGGGGGGCATCTCGAGGACACACAAGGGTCCTGTCTATGGCCCTGCTGAGTAGATATCAGCTCTTCCCATCCTGCATTGCCCTACCCACAGCTGCTGGGGGCAGAGGGAGCTGAGACATCCATTTGTGGTGTCTTGGCATGGGGAATCTATAAAAAAAATGGAACATCATGGAATAGTTCAGTTTTGGAGAGGACTTTCAATTCCAGCACAGCTTGGTGGCAAACTTCCCCCCACTTGCCTGCCCAGGGCTCTGATGCACTGCGCTCGTCCTGCCTGCAGCTTGCTTCCCTGTGCCCAGGGCTGGGCCCTGCCAGTGCTGCCAGAGCCCAGCCCAACCCTGGGGGCTAGCTTCTGCCCTGCAGCACCCCTCCCAGCTCAGGCACTGCCCAGCGGCAGCTCTGGCTCTGCACGGCTCTGATGGAAAGTCAGAGCAACCCTGAGGAGGCTGGAAAGTGACACTCGGTGCTGCCTGCAAGGGATGCCTGTGCTGATTTTCTGTCATGCCTGGTTATATTAGATCAAGTGCTTTATTTTTCTCGACCTGAGCTGAAAGTGAATATCTATAATTGATTTCCATTCAGGCAACACAGAGCAGTAAGATTAAAAAAAGCTGAATTTTCTTTGTTGTGCAGTCCTGGCCCGCTTAGCTCCCTGTATATCTACTTGGAAATATTTTGAGTAATGTAAGCAAGGAGCAGTCCTGAAACATGCAGCATCCTCAGCACACAAGGAGACAACTCCAATCTTACACTGGTTCTCCTTCACCCAGATCTTGTCCCCAGTGCTGGCAGCAGCTCCCAGGGCTGGCTGAGAGTGTCTGGCAGGGCAGCAGAGTCCCTGGGCCAGCACAGCGCCCTGGGCTGCAGGACCCTGCTCTGGCACCACATGCCCTGGCCCCTGGCCTGTCTAACACAGAGAAGATCATCAGAGAATGTACTCACAGCAGTCCTTGTAGGCATTGGGAGTTTGCAAGCTTGAAGGAGATCCCTGCAGGAGCTGCAGCTGCATTGTCCTGCACGCCAGAGGTTCTGTGGCCAAGGGCCTGGCAGTGATTCTCCCGAGTCCATTACTTCAGCCCTGATGATTGAAGCTCTTCTGTGCCTGTGTGTGTGCGCGGGGTGGCGCATGGCAGTTGCCCCAGCCTGCTGGGCTGGGAGAAAGCTCTCACCAGAGAAATGTGTTTTTTAAGCTCTCTTGCTTGCCAGGAGCTGCCACTCGTGCCAGGTGTTCAGCTCAACAGAACAGACACAACACAAGGCTTTAATGCCCTCTCAGGCGGCTTTTGGTTTTGTTTGCGTGAGACTTAGTCCTCAGAGAGTAATCCAAAACTTCTCCACAACTCCAAGTGGATTCAAAATCCAAGTTTCTGGAAGTTTTTAATGGGTCCCCTGAGGGACACGCACACAGAAAGTGTCCCAGGCTCAGGCAGAGCAGAGCAACTGCACGCAGTGATCGACAGGAGGGACAAAGAGAAGCCAAGCTTGGTGCCCTGGGCCAGCAGCCTCTGTGCACACCAAGGACACTGAAGGAAACCCCTTGTCCTGAGGCCTGGGGCCCCTGGCACAGCCCAGCAAGGCTTGGGCACTGTCAGCCCCTTGTGCTGCCCTCAGGCATCCCCTCCCATGCCAGTGGCTCCAGGATGTGCTGGAGGAGTCCCTGGGGAAGGAGCCTTGGTCCAGCCATGGCCTGGGGGCTCGCTTCATGCTGCAGGGACTGCAGGTTTTCCAAGGAACTTTGGGTTTGCTTTTGCCTGGGAGGTCCTCTGAAGAAGGTTATTGTGGCAATCACTGTCATCCAATTCTCTGCTTATAGTCCTTGAGAGGCTTTGTCAAGTAACAAACTCAGTGGGCTCATTAATACTTTCAACGTACTTCAGTCTATTTTAAGGTGTTAAACTTGGTGTTTCCCTTTTTAAACTGACTCCTAGGAAAAGTTTGTGCAATCATGCCTCCATTATCTACTTTAAACGAGTCCCTTGGGATTCTTAGCAGTAAAAACTCAGTTGGGCAAACTCATACTTCTGACATACTTAAAGTTTTTTGAAGAACTTTTCCTTGAAACTGAGTCTGAAGAGATTTGCGCAACTCATGGCCTCCAATTCTCTTCTTTAATGAGTCCCTTGAAGATTTTTTTGCTCAGTACAACACTCAGTGAGGCTCATTATGCTTCAAGCTCCTCCTGGGTAGTTTAAGTACTTTTTTTTTTGCCACTGAGCGTCTGAGAAGCGTTTTGTGCAATCATGTGCCTCCAATCTCTCTTACCAAGGACTTCCATGAGGAGCCTTTGTGGTTTGGGCATGGACCTAGTGAACCCAGTAATGCCTCAAGACATTTTGGGTTTTTCCTCATGACCTTTGACTCTGCAAGGTTTGTGCAATCACCTCCCAGGCCCGAGGTTCCAGGGCTCAGCACAAAATTCAGAACGGGGGCTCATTAGGATCACGCAAGTGTGAAAAACCATGGCTGTGCTTGTTCTTTCTTGTCTGGTGCAGGTCATTAGGAAGGTTTCCTGCTTGCAGTTATGGAGAAATATTTAAAGAACTATTTAGAAGTATGTATTCCTATTTAAAGGGTCGGTAATTTTATTAATTTTTTATTACTTAAGAGTGCACTTCAGCATTTAGTGATTGATCTTGAACAGGGTCTCTCTTTGGAGGTCTGGCTGCTCAGAGAAGCTGGCTGAGGTCTGACCCAGTGCTAGAACTTGCCCCACATCCCC
>JAJEOU010000151.1:0-12778 GCA_021534815.1 Acrocephalus arundinaceus
CAGAGCTTAGATCTTCCATCTGACGCTCACCAGCCTGGGACCCACGTTCACCTCGCCTGGCGTACCAGTCAAGGAGCCTGAGTTTGATGTCAGAGTCACCGAAAGGCGAAGGGCCAAAATCCATCGGGCTTGTGTCGAAACACGATGACCCTATCAAGTTCCTGGTTTCTCTCAACTGAGCTTAAAGAGTCCTGTAGGAGCTTGTTGGTTTGTTTTTGCCGCACTGTATAGGCTTTATTACTAAATGAAGGATTAATGGATCCCTATCCCATACTTCTGCCTGAAGGTGTTTGTAAAATTGGTTTTAATTTATTCGCTCTAAATTTTAATCAATACTTGCGAAGGGAGATATATTGAATTACCCACTAGAGAGAGAAGCCGGAGCGGTGCTTCATACGGATCTCCCAGTACCCTATCCTTTAAAAAACCCAGACGGGAAGCTTTCAATGAGACGATGACTTCTTGAAAAAGCGAAAGTTGTAATTCTATAAGAAAATCAATTTATTTAGTGCGCTAAGAGTTTCTGGATATCAAGTTGAGGCAAGTGCTGCTCTGGTCCCCACGACATATATCTACGTAAAGAAACACCACAATCACAAAAGAAATCCACACAGCCGTGGCACAGGGGCCACATGGTAATGAACCGTTGTCGTGACTAGAAATCGTCGGCTGCTGGTGCTTCTCAATAGATGGCGTTCCATGGGTCAACGAGTGCTAAGCTAATGCAAAGGGAAGCACAAGCAGAGACAAATGCACGATAGGAACGGGAGGGAAGTTGCAAGGGGAAAAGGAAATGGAGCAACAAAGCGAAAAAAAGGAGAGTTTAGGAACCCTACATGTCATATGAAGAGGTCAGAGAGGACATGCCGCTATCCAATATGAAAACTGTATCTAGATCATGAAAGGGTTAAACTAAATTGCCATATGTTAAGAAGATAGACATGCTGAGAGATTCACCTGGGACCGCCTCTCTATCAGGCAGGGGTTTAGCATATAAATGCTGGTTGTACGCAGTGAGGGGATCCCAAAGGTTCACTGACACCGAACTTCTGTCCCATCTCCTCTAGAGATAAGGAACATGTGCGAGCACTCAAGAAACACTACAATACTCCTTATATTTATCAAAACTAAAGAGAGCTTTCTACGGACATATGTTCAAAAGGCAATTTCTTCATTTTGTGCTTTGTCGGTCAACCATGGCACATTGTCACCTCAGCATGGAGGCCGTACACAATAAGCGAGACCTTGCTGTGGATACAATACTACATGTAAGAATTTTCCTAAATGAAGCTGAATATCTTTGATATCTTCCTACAGCATTCTAGGTAACTAATAAAGTGAAAGTATTTCAAGCAGTAAAACGTGCACTGAGTCCTGCAATCTGAACATGAGATTCTTTCTGCAACAACATGGCAGATGTATCCAGATAACAATGCAGGGCTCGGGTTTGAAGAGCTATTAAGGCCAGGAGACATCACACCATAATCCTGCATGCATGACACTTTCACTTCCCGGAATTGCTTAAACACATCAACCTGTGCCTTGGACATCCCAGGATGGCGAAGAGGAACTTTCTGGAAACAATGATAGGCACTGGCCTGACCACAAATCACTGGAGAAACAATTATTGTCATGAGATAATGCCCATACTGAGCCGAGCTAGTGGCCATCGTCAAAGAAGAGCAGCCATTTACATGGCTTTCCCTTTTATACAAAAGTTGAAGCAGTGATGACAATGAAGATTTGTCTGAGCGGGACCTTCAGGCCATCATTCCACCGTCTCAGCGGCTACGGAAACTTACTGTCAACCTGGCGGGACCACTCAGCAATCCAGCAAATGCACTCATCTCTCGCTTCTTGCTACATAAGTCCGAGGTACCACACACACCCCCTGGAACAGAGCTCAATACTTACTGGCAAAAGGAAAAAGTGTACAGGCCGGCATAGGGGCCACAGATATTTCTTAGCGTGTGGGAGAGGGCAATGGATATGGAGAGGATGATGAAAATAGCTCAAACTACGCATGTTATATATTGAGCTTGAAGTGACCTCACAGCTGGAAACCACTGACAGCAGCTCGAATCACAGATCTGCAAGCACGGAGTAATTGAGTATGATGGTATACACGAGCCCACTGCCAGAGGAATATAAGGGAAACCCCCGTAGATACTATATTAAAAGCAACCTAATAAATAATGTTGCTCTTACTTAACCTTCCTTTGTGTACGTGACGCACTGCCATAAGTGTGAGGGTAAATCACAGCATCCTGTAGGCTTAGCCGTATAAAACACATCACATCAAAACAAAATATTGATACAGTCGCTAGCAGAAACTTTAATCCGATTCTCTGAGCACTGCCTAAGAGTGACGCAAACATCACATCGAACCAGCCAGTTGCTGTCTTCTCTTTTTCTCTGAGATTTGTATCCTCTCAGAACACTGAAACTACGTACGCGTGTCCATTACTTCTCTAGAAGTCGTTACGTTAGAAAATAAGGGTCTGCAGTGGACATTCTCTGCTAAATGCTAACGTGTGTATGCACTTTTCCTTTTCTATTGAAGAACACCTCCAAGGGAAAGAGCAGGAAAGAGCGATGAGCAAATCGAAATGCACGAGAGCATTTTCTTCACAACAATTCAACGGAGAGGCAAGATGAGAATCGGTCTACGACATGGAGATCATTGGAACGAAATCCACTTCTGTGTGAATGAGGGTGCCAAGCACGTGACAGCCGGAAAGCCATGAATCACTATGAGTTTGAGAACGAGCTTTAAGGGATACAAGGCTTATGGTGCTAACGAAGAAGAGGCAGAGGCCTCCTTCTTGCATAGATATATAAATTTCTAAAATATCACGCTCTCTCTCTCCGAAAAATATCAAATATATAACTTGGAGAAAAACATGATGAAAAACTTCGGAGTAAGGAATACTGGGAGGACAGATCACCGTTCTTTACTAATACGCTAATACCAGGCAACATACCACATAGTTTACGCAATATAGGGAAATAAAAACAGAGAACCACTGACACTTGACTGAAGCTGAGTCCCACAAAACCCGCAGCAGTGCTGGTCTCTGTGGAATCTAAGAAAAGGTACAAGACGGAGACAGTGGGTATCCTGCTGGTGGATCGGATAAAGAACGGAGCTCTGTCGTGTGACTGGGAAGGCAGGGGTGTCGAAGGGGGTAGCGGGCCGGGGCAAGGCGTAGCTCGAAACAGCGATGAGGGTCAGTGGGACACGGACTAACAGCTCACAGGGCAGGCAAAGGAGGAACAGGATTGTCGGGCACATGAGCGATGAGAAGGTAGCCTCTTCTCTTCAGGATCAGATCACGGGTGAGCTGCCATGAATAAACTTAACTCAGCAACGAGCCAGCCTCGTCCCTCCCGAGCATGACCTATCACCAAAAAAGAGGGCTGCCGCCCCACCCGTACCATTTAAGTCTCCCCCCCTCGGGGAAACTCCAGAGACAGAAGGTAGGAGCAGAAGCATGCCCAAGGGGATTGGCCGCCAATACCCAACCCCCGATGCCTTACATGATACCACAGTGGTCGATGTGGGAAAAGTGCTGGCTTCTGTTTGTAGTCCGATACGTTTGAGCGAGTACTTAGGGGACGTAGCCCATACTATATCTGAGCCCAACAGCAGAATAGTGTTATGGGCCCTATGTGGTGGGCAACTCTTTTTAAGGAGGGGAAACAAGTCATGAGTTTTTACGGTTGAACTAGGGAAAAGGCGGCGGGGAGCAGACATAAATCTAAATAAACGTAGATGGCGGCATCTCTGGTGGGAGTCAAAGCCCAGCTATCAGAGACGCGTTTCCAGCCCCGCTCTCCCATGACTGCCGCGTCCAACCATACTGTCCGTGCATTACCTACAACAGAACTGTCTGTTGCTTAGGGGGCTGAGTGCACCTTCATTCGTAAGGAACATTTTATCCCAGGAAAGATTCATGAAGTGGAGCAATCACCCAGGGTTGGGTCTAAGCAATTTATGCTCGTTGCCAACGTTGCTCGCTAGCATGGTAATATTCCTCCACCTAATTTCCTACAGTACCTCCACCATGTTACGAAATAGTCTCCCGAGCCAACGTAGAGAGAACTTAAAGAGGTTTCAAATATCTACATGTAAACAATCTCTAAAACTTTATCACACATCTGCCTCTTCAGTGGACCAAACAGAAAGTGAATTGGATTTTCAGATCCTAGCTTACATTCGAAGCAATTAAATCCTACTTTCACTTGCGCCAGTCTTCTCTCAAAGCATGCGATTTGAGAGAGCAGATTACTGGAGCTGTAAAAGCTTAACTTCAACATAACAATCAGGAGATGGATACATAAATCATCTTCGACATGGGAGATGCTGACGCATGCCTCTTCTGAGGGGGTGCAATTTTCAGCAGTAATGTTTTATAATAACAAAACAATATGATCATATCTCTTCAAGAGGACTGTGTTATCTTAAGATTTATGTATGGAGACGCTTGGTTGCCGGTTCTTATCTTTGTCGCGCTTGGGGCTATCCCACTAGTTACACTTAGGGTCTGTGCGGGAAAAAATGTACAATTTTTAAAAAGGTAAATAAAAGAAATTTTTTGCTCTTTTATTTCCTTTTTTTTATTTTCTTTTTCTTTATATAAATTTAAACCATGTAAAAAAATAATTTTTACTCACAAAGAAGTAGATTTTTTAAATATCCGCGGCCTCATTCTTTCCACCCTCTGGGAGCGGGCATCTCCGTCTGCATTCCTTGTGGCCCGCTTCCAACAGCAAGAGCGCGTCGCGCTTCGTGTCCCGGTAATGAGGCCGAGTTTCTCCATCCCCCGCTCTCCTATCCCGACCCCTGTGGGCACCCTTCAATCATTAGGCCGCTGGTGTGGTGCGCCCCTGCCAGGGCCATAGACTTGGGTGCTTTGCTTGCTACCCCCCGTTCGGCTCACTACACCCACAAAAAAAAATCAAAACTCACCCACTATGGTGGTGGCTATTCGGTCCGCCAACCTGGCGTATGCTTCGGGGACGGGGGCATTCAGGCAAGATTGTCAGCTAGCTTGGAGCACGCGGTGGGTCCGTGCGATTGGATGGCATGTTGTTAGGGGTTACCATTTTATGGGCAATCGTAGGCAATTTGAGCCTTTTAGGGTGTCTCTTTTCCACTGCAAGACCTTTCTTTATCTGGGATTTCCCATTCCTTCTTCAACCTCTGAGTTCTCTCACCCCTCTGAGGTCCACGGCTTTGTTTACGTTCTTCTTCTTCGCTTGCGCGCTGTACAGACATTCAGGCGCGAATTGAGTCCCGCATAGGGCCCATTCTAACTGTTGGAGCGCACAAGGCTAAATATGGTTTTGGCAAATGGTTAAACTCAAATAGAAATGGCATGATTTTACAATGGTGATATATGCAAGAAATCCTACCCTCTTGAGTGCGTCTCAGGCCCCGAATCAGGTTGTCTAGAGAAAGCGTGTGCTCTCGCATTTCTCATGTAGTTAACGTCTTAAACTCAGTGATCATGGCTTGGTCATGCCTGGCGACTTGAAAGTGTTCTGATCAACGCAGTGGGAGAGAAATGAATGCAGCTTAAGTCCTTAACCCAAATGATTCATCGGTTGACTCAATTTGCCGCCTTCCGCTCTATCCATAAGCACCAGAAAGAGAAACTGAATCGCCATTGATAAAAACACTGCTGATCACTCAGAAAGAACTAGGGACTGTCTTTCTGGTCGCTCAAGACAGCAGCTTTCCCCTGCAGACGAACAAGGGTCTGCAAATGAGCAGAAAGGTTGGCTAGCAGGGCTGATTTCCTCGATGAGTTGAGGATCGAGCGCTCAAATATAGAACTTTGGGGTGCTGGCGAGCTGTGGTCTCTTGCACAATGCCTGTGGCTACCATCAAGGGGGGACCAGTTCAAACAACTCTGCCAGTCCCCGCTGATGTTCCCTTCAATATGCTCGCTGTAAGACATCCTGGAATACTTTGTGTCTGGACTTTGAGTGGGATTTTGAAGCTAACATTTTGATCATCTTCCTTATATCAATGTAAGTAAAACACTCTGTTACGTATGTGTTAGATCTTGTCATTTGCAAGTAATTTGATATTAGCTAGTTTCCCAAGCACAAACCCTTTGGCTTTGCTCAAAACTAGCCACGAGCATAATGTAAAAAGTCACAAATTTCATCGAAACAAATGCGAGATCCAAAGAAAGGACTGGTCCACCTTGTTCGCCAGAAGACATTGAGCACATTGAAGACACTCGGTCAGGGCCTTGCCTCATATGGTTTCTTGAAAAAAAAAAGCATACATCACAAACCGCTATGTCCACACGTCCACTACTACATAATATCAAAAACCGTTTCAGCTATGCCATGAATGTGCTGCTGAAGAAGATGACAAGTAACTCCATACAGGAAAGCCCAATATTCAATACAATTATAATCAACCACAGTCAATATATTTTGAAGCATTGTGGCTAAACTGTACAAGTCTTCAGCTTTTCCTTCTGGTGTGATACTACGTGCTGAGTCGGTTATCTGCTTAATAACCATGGAATTATTTCAAGAGTCCTCGTTCAAGATTCAAGCCACTTTACTCATCTACAAAGTCAGTGCTGACCAGGCTGATGGAGGGCTCCTACGCATCTCATTTGACTGGCTAATGGTGCCCAGGGCCTGACCTCTAAGAATGTCTGCTTTTCCACTTTCTTTGCCACTGTGTTTCTTTCTCTATCCTAAGCCGTGCAGGAAGGAGGAGCGTAGAAATAAGGATTTCGAGCTGGAGACTGAAGGAGAAGAAAAGGTAGAGCTGAGGTCATCGAAGTAAGGCGTGCACGACATGCAGCGGACTCACCCCCTCCCAGCGTCCATGACGTCAAAAGGTGGTTGTCTAACAGCCAACACTCTGAAGATTAGAGATCCTCAAGGTGGCATTGAGAATTCTCGCTACACCTAGGGGAGGTCTCAGGCAAGGGGGGATATGGGAGTGACGAAGTGGGGTCCCGCTAGTGGCCGCGACCTGTGGTGCTCTGTAGGGTTGATGCACTCCTGTGTTGTTTTGATTTGACTCTGGCCCAATGCCACGCACGGGAGCGTGAGGAAGTTCGACGTGACACTGGGGGCCCTCCTTCACGGCGTTACATGGGCAGGAGGCAGTCAGAGAAGCGAGAAATATATGAAACAAAGGGTTCACAGATTGAGAAAGGATAAATCCTACTTCAGAGCGCATAAACATGAAGTCACTTAGAGCTCCCGAAGTGAGTTTATTACTAGTAAAAGAGAGAGCATGGGGATACAATGTGGAGTCGATTTTGGAGTGGACGAAGCACTTAAAAGTTTAATCAGCGCCAAGCCCTGAAGGCTCCGTTTCCGTGTGTACACAGACAGTGCAAGGTAAAAGGCAGTGGGTTTGGCAGGCTTCTGTCACTCCAGGGTTTTGTGTTCTGCTGCTTTATTTCAGAGGCCAGAAGGAGTTCTTCTCCTCTGAGCATATCGCTGTCAGCCATCAGTTTGGTCCACCATGACCACGTTCTCCCCGATCCCACCTAGATCATCCAGCCAGACGTTCCAAATGCCACCAGTTGCACCGCTGACGCCCTTCAGCCGACAACTGCTGCAACAAGCCCGCTGTGAATGGGGCGAAGGCAAAGTACTCTCAGAACTGCTGCAGTGGTGGTCAACTGCTACGTGCGAAAAGGGCTGTTCAGCCATCTCTCAAGGAAGGCCGCTGTTCAGCTGGAGCTTAGGGGCCGCCGTCTCTCCATTGGGGACTCGGCACTGTTTTCTCGAGCCTCCTCCAGCGCATTCCACTCCAGCTGGGCGGCACGCTCCCTCTACGTCTTGTAGGCTGCTATAGTCCTCTGCGTCCCCTGGTAGGGTTCCCAGGGCGTGTTGCATTTGGGCGACCTAGGCTTGCTTCACATTTGGTCTCATTGACGTTAGCATGCCTGTCTTTTAGAGGAACGCTCAGCCTCCAAAACCACCTGAGGCATCCTCCTGCCTCCTCCCCACTGACCTTGGGATGTCGTCCTATTTTTGTCTTGGTTAGTTGCCTCACATCTTGTTCTCACCTATCTTCTCACCTCCTCCTCCTCTTCTCTGGCCAAGAAAAAACTGTGTCCATATTTGGTTTGATTTTCTCCTTAAGTATGTTATCACAGAGGTGTTACCAACATCCCGAATGGGGCCAGGCTTGGCCAGCAGCATGTCCATCTTCAGAGCCATCAGGGATTGGCTCTGCCAGACATGGTGGAAGCTTCTGGCAGCTTCTCACAGAAGCCACCTCTGTGGAACCCCCTACCAAAAACCAGGCCATGGAAAACCAACACATTCCTACCCAGCTGTGTCAGCTGCCCCTGGTGCTCCAGACCCTTCCCATCCTTCTCCCTTTCAGGAAAATCAACATGGATCATTCCTTCATCCAAAAACTACAGGCAACAGACATTGAGCTATATGTGGTTGTTGAAATCCTCGAAGCCTCGGAGGAGGCCGTCTACAAGGAATCCACCAAGGCAGACGGGGGCTTCATGGCCAAATTTTATGCCACACTCTCTGCACAGGTTTGGCTTCTCCCTCCTTCCTTCTCTCCTGAACACCTGCACCCAGATGTTCTAACAGGTTGTTTTCCTTGACCAGGGCACCAGGAAGAACAACCAAGGCATAGTCATACCCAAGGGCTGCACCCTGGCCTTCAGGACCATCCGGCTACACATTAGAGATGGAGCATGGGGTAAATAACTTTCAGAAATGACCAATTTCTGCCTTCCAGAAAAGATGCACAAAAGGAAGAACATTTTATGAAGAATCATTTGGCCTCAGATACACCTTGAACTTGTTTTCAAGGAGAGAGATGCAATGTGAGGGACAGAAATCACCTGGGGAGGCCAGACAGACAATGCAAGCTCAGAGAGATACAAAAGAAAGATGCTGTTTGGGGAGGGGCATGGAAAAAAAGAAGAAAGAGGAGTCTGAAATCTACTCTTCAGGAGCTGCAAAGCACCTGAGAGAGCAGAGTTTGGGTTTATTTTCTAATCAGAAGAACAGTATCAAGGGGAAAACAGGGTGGGTGACCACCAGTGGGAAGGCCGGTGTAGAAAACCATAAACGTCCTTTTTATCCTCTTTCAGGTCTGGGACATTACTCAATAGAAGACAGTGCAGAACCAGTTTTACAAGGTGACCATAAGTACTGTATTTTAGAGCTTTCTCTTGCACAACTTTTTCTTGCTTTGAGTATGATGGAATCTCCCAGCATAAAACAAATCACCAGGAGAGATGCATTTGCCTTTTCTCTAAGACATCACAACTGCCCAAATTCCATATCGCTTCAAAAACACTCACACGAGTGTTTCAAACTCTTAGTTTAGAGCTGCCTCTGAACTCCTAAAATTCAAGGGACAGATTTGGTCTCATTCTGGTTTGCAGGTCCCTCACAACGAAAATTAGTAGAAGTGGTGGAAGAAGTTAAACACTCCTGCCGAATTTTCCCCGAGTTGTCTTCTGACCTGTTGCTCATCATCTTCAACACCATCAAAGCTGTGATGAGAGACAAGAACCTCCTTCAAGAGCTCAGCCAGAAAGTAAGTGAAGCTTTTCTTACTGACACCATTTAGAAATACAGACACATCCAGGAACACATCTCTTGCACCACAAGTCTCCTGCCCTGTGCCACAAGTGTCCACCCAAAATTCCCTCACTCAGCACATCTCTCTGCTCTAGATAAGCAGCATCCTCAAATCCTGACATTTCTTTTCCTTCTTCCTTGCAGATGCAAGAGGTTCTTGAGCAAAATGATGGTTATGAGCTGAAAACTGAGAGCCCAGACTTAAAAGACCTCTTCAGCACCTTACAGCATTCTCCAAGAGATCATCTCGTTCGGCTGGCAGAGGGAATCACCTACGTCCTTGACATTTTGCTTGGTGAGCCTTTGGGTCTTTCAGAGGCAAATCAAGGCAGGGATGACTCCCTGTCCTGCCATTCCCTCCTGCCTTCTTCTCATACTCCTCCTCCTTCTCCTCAAGTTGAATCTACATCCAAGTCCCATGGAGGGCACAGGAGAGAAACCCCCACTGCACCCATCCAGGCCTCCCAGCTCCCTCAAAGTCTGCTCACAGTTTCCTCCCAAGGGGCAGCCCAGATCTCTGCTCTGCTGACCGGCGACAGCACCCAAGCCAATGGCTGCAGCTGTGTCTGCCAGGGTTGGGTTGGATATCAGGGAAAGGTTCTTATCCCAGAGGGTGCTCACGCACTGAACACACTCCCCAGGGAATGGGCACAGCCCCAAGGCTCACAGAGCTCCAGGAGGGTTTGGACAACGCTCTCAGCCCATGCTCACATTGCTGAGATTGTCCTGTGCAGGGATGGGAGCTGGACACCAATTCTCCTTCAAGATCCCTTCCAACCCGGTATTCCATCATTCTCTGACTCACAGCCAGATCACTCTCACACTGACCCCGCACAAATCAGTTCTGTTAAAACATCCAAAGAATCTTCGACCAAACGAGCATTTCCTACAAGGAATGATCACCCTTCCCATCCTCTTCACTCTTTCCCATCCTGCTCACCAGTCCCATCCCACCATCAACCTTGGGGCAATGCTTTGGATCCCAACCCACTTTCTTTCTGCAGAGTTAATGGACGATCAGCTGCTGCTGCTGCTGGAATCCTTGGAAAGGAAGATTGTGTCCCAACAGCTGAAGCTGGTGAGAACACACAGCACACTTGCCTCCTTTCAAGGGGAAGCGGGGGCTATGTTAATTATAACATTTTCATAATGATGTCACAAGTTTACAACTGATGGAAATTCTGATTTTGCTCTTTTGTGTTGCTGCTCTGAAGGTTGAAAACCTATTGAAACATGACCTGGATAAGGCGAAGGAGACTTTCCTTGTGGATGCCAGGCTGCTCTCCTTCCCACACAAGGAGGAACAGAGGTTAACCCTTGCCCTGGTGGAGCTGAGTGGAGTGCAGCTCCAGGAAGATGGATCAGCTGTCCCTCGGATCAACCCTTTGAGACCGTGGCAGCCCTGTTTGTGGCCCTGTACACCCTCAACCTCCTCAGTGGCTCTGACTAGGAGGTACCTGGCCCTGACCAGGGAAGCCTCACACAAGATCTTGGCAAATCTCTGCTGGCGACAGTTTTCTCTCCCAACATCATCCTTGTTGATGCTCAAGGCTGCTTTGGCTGGAAAAAGCAAATCTAAGGCTCGAAATGCAATTATGGATGCTAAAGGCTGATTATCAAAGTGGAATTGTCTGTCTGTCTCCCCAGTCCACATGCTCAAAAATCACAGGCCTGGCACCGGTGCCTCAGTAATCCTGCTTCCCTCAAAATGCTGCTGCTGCTGCTTCTGCAATCAGGAACTGGGACAGGGATGGGCAAAGGGAATGGAAAGGGGAAGGGAATGCAGAGGGAAATGGGAGATGCAAGGGAAAAGGGAAAGGCATAAATGAAATGCAATGGAAAAGGGAGGAAATGAGAGGGAAACAAAAGCCAAAGGAAAACATCAGCAGAGATTCACCCTGGTCCACCTCTGGTTCAGCAGGG
Organism: Acrocephalus arundinaceus; assembly: GCA_021534815.1. NCBI lineage: Eukaryota > Metazoa > Chordata > Aves > Passeriformes > Sylviidae > Acrocephalus > Acrocephalus arundinaceus. The sequence goes on from JAJEOU010000151.1 coordinate 11,539, forward strand.
GTTCATTAACTGCTGGTTGTAGGAAGTGGGGGGATCCCAAAGGTTTCACTGACACCTCCCTGGTCCCATCTCCTCTAGATGATCAAGAATCATGTGCAGCATTTCACAGAAACACTACAAATACTCTCCTTATCACTTTATAAATAAAGAGCAGCTTCTTGCTACGCAATTGGGTGTTCTCAAAGGCAATTTCTTCATTTTGTGTCCTTTCGGTCCCATGGCACATCTGACAACCTCAGGACTGAGGCTGTACCACAAATAAGGGCCCTTGCTGGGGATACAGGAGTCTCATGTAGAGAACTTTCTAAAATAAAGTGTGAATAATTTGATTACTCCTTCCTACAGCATTCTAAGGGAGACTAATAAAAGTGAAGTATTCAGGTAAAAACATGCACTTGAGTCCTGCAATCTTCACATGGATGGCTTTTGCTGTCAAACAAGCATGGCAATGTATCCAGGAAACATGGAAGGGCTCGGGTTGGAAGGCACCTTAAGGCTCCAGGGACATTCCCACCCCCTGCCATGGGCAGGGACACCTTCCACTATCCCTGGATGCTCCAAGCCACATCCAACCTGGCCTTATGTTTAAGGGATGGGGCAGCCACAGCTTCTCTGGGAAACCCGTTCTGGGGCCACACCGCACTCACAGGGAGGAACTTCTTGTCAATATCCCCTCCTGAGTCCATTTCTCCATCTGTCCAAGAACAGCAGCGTGACATGGCTCTATAAAGTTGAAGCATGGAATGATGCAATGTTTGGCCTGAAGACAATTAAGGCCCATCCAGTCGCACCTGCTGCCAGGGGCACAGACACCTTCCTGTCCAGTCTGATGTTGGACATTTCCAGGGATGGGCTTACATCTCCTGCATCTGTAGAATTTCGAGCTATCCACAGCCCCTATAAAAGACTCTTCTCAAGGAAGAGTTATACAAGCAACGGCCATTTTGAGGAAACAAGACTGTGGAGGAGGATTCAATTGCTCCAGCTGGGAATAACTCTGGGCAATGATAACTCTGCGCAATGATAACTCCGGCGTGAACACTCAGGGATCCGCCAGCACAGATCGGATCTAACGCTGCCACTGCCCAGGTGCTGCTTTGGGGAGCCTAATGTCAGCAAGATAAGAGAAATCAATTACTCTTTGCTCTCCATCAGTGGAGGTGTGAGCTTCACGGCTCCCGTACTTAGCAAACACTTCCACACCTTTGGTAGAGAGCCAGAGAACTTTTCCCCATTCCTG
>JAJEOU010000437.1:0-12661 GCA_021534815.1 Acrocephalus arundinaceus
CAGTGACACATTACTATTTATGTCTCAGAATTAAATCTATATCAATCTTCATGTAAATCTCTCCAAATCACTTCTTAGCACACAAAACCTTTTCTGGCTTAAATGTACAGGATATTTCATTGACACTGGTGAGAGCTGGCTTAGAAATCTCCAAGGAGCTTGGGGCTCTCCTGATGTCCTGGAGGACTCTGGTTTTCACTAAAACCACAGGTAAACAGGAACTGGGAGTGATGTTTGATTAAATCCACCCAGAATAATAAACAGCTTTTCAGCACTGTAACCCTCAATTTGCCTTACTGCAGAGCAGAGCTCTGGGGATGTTGTTTTGGTTATTTACTTCTACTTTCCCCAGAACAGGCAGTGGAATTTTTAAGGCAGAAATCCTTGACATTTCCACTCGCATCTGAGAGACACCTCGTGGGTGCTGTGAGGCAGAGAGCATCCCTTGGTGCAGGGTGGGGCAGTCTGTCCATCACCCCTGCTCTCAGCTGCCCAGGGCTGTCACCTTGGGGGCTGGAGGGCGATGGCACCCAGGATTCCCCTGAGGAGGAACAGAGTCCTGCAGACTCATTGCCCACAGCTCCCACTGAGCTGCCAACAAAGGCAGCAGCAAGAGAAGGGAAACGGAGAAATTCCCCAACACTGCTCTGGAGGCTGTACAGGGACATCAGATGGGCACAGGGAGTGTCCTGTCATCAAGGGGATCTGCCAGGGTGGCAACTCCTTCTGACGCCATGGCGTTTAAAACAAAGGCCCTGCTTGGTGGTGCAGGGAACAGGGGCTTTTGCTGGGGAAGAAATCTGCAGTGCAGGGGATGGCCCAGAGCTGTCCTAACCCCTCTGCCAGGGCATTTCAGCAGCAGCTCCCCCTCCCTGCCTGCCCAGGGCTCTGCTGCCTGCAGCTGTCCCTGCCTGCAGCTGCTTCCCTGTGCCCAGGGCTGGGCCCTGCCAGTGCTGCCAGAGCCCAGCCCAGCCCTGGGGGCTCAGCTCTGCCCTGCAGATCCCTCCCAGCTCAGGCATTGCCCAGGGCCATCTCTGGCTCTGCAGGCTCTGATGGCAACGTCAGAGCAACCCTGAGGAGGCTGGAAAAGCGACACCAGTGCTGCCTGGGAGGGACTCTTTGCTGATTTCTATCACTGCCTGGTTTATTAAAATCTTAGAAAAGATTGGGTTTTTTTCAAAACCTGAACTCCAAGACGAATATCTATGTGCAATTTCCCATCCTGGCAACACAGAGCAGTAGATTGAAAAAGCAGATTTTCCCTTTTATGAAGCCCCGACCTTACTGTGATCCTTGTATAATCTACTTGGACATGTGCTGGAGTTAAATGTCATGCTGGGAGCAGTCCTGAGCAATGCAGCATCCTCACCACATAAGGAGAAAATTTCCATGCATTACCAGCTGTCTCCTTCCACCCAGATCTTGTCCCCAGTGCTGGCAGCAGCTCCCCAGGCCGGCTGAGAGCTGTCCCTGGCAGGCAGCAGAGTCCCTGGGCCAGCACAGCGCCCTGGGCTGCAGGACCCTGCTCTGCACCACAGCCCTGAGCACCCCTGGCTGCTCTACACAAGAGATCATCAGAGAATGTACTCACAGAGTCTGTAGGCATTGGGATGCTGCACCTTGAGGAGATCACTGCAGGAGCTGCAGCTTCTCTTCCCCCAGCCAGAGAGTGACTGGTTTGCAAGCCTGGGAGGATTTCTCCTGCAGTGAGCCCTGAGTGAGCTCTGCTCTGTGCTGCCAGCCCAGGCTGAGCTGAAGCCTGTGTGCCTGTGTGCTGTGCCCGGGGTGGCTGCAGGCAGTGCCCCAGCCCTGCTGGGCTGGCAGAAAAGCTGCTCATCCAGAGAAATGTGTTTTTAAACTCTTCTTGGTTACCAGGATCTCCCTCTGGATGATGAGCTCAGCCCAGCTCATCAGCACAGACACAGCACAAGGACTTTAATGACACTCTCGGGACTTTGTGCTGAGGCCCTGAACATCAGTCCCTGAGAGGGAGTTGAAGAAACCTCTCCAGAACTCCAAGGCAGAAGCCAACTCCAAAGTTTCTGGAAGTTTTAATGGGTCCCACTGAGGGACACGAACAGAAAGTGTCCCAGGCCCCAGGCAGAGCAGAGAACTGCAGGCAGTGATGACAGGTGGGGACAAAGAGAAGCCAAGTCTTGGTGCCCTGGGCACAGCAGCCTCTGTGTCACCAAGGACACTGAGGAGACACCTTGTCCTGAGGCCCTGGAGCCTCCTGGCACAGCCCCAGCAAGGCTGGGCACTGTCAGCCCCTTGTACTGCCCTCAGCATCCCCCTGCCATGCCAGCGGCCTCCAGGATGTGCTGGAAGGAGTCCCTGGGGAAGGAGCCTTGGTCAGCAATGGCCCTGGGGGGCTCCTTCATGCTGCCAGGGACTGCAGGTTTTTCTAAGGACTTTGGGTTTGGCTTTTGCCTTGGAGTCTCTGAGAGGTTTGTGCAATCCTGGCCTCCAATTCTCTGCTTTAATGAGTCTCTTGAGAGGCTTTGTCAGTAACAACACTCAGTGGGGCTCAATAATGCTTCAAGGTACTTCAGTTATTTTAAGGTACTTGGTGTTTCCCTTTTCAAACTGACTCTAGGAAAAGTTTGTGCAATCATTGCCCCAACTATGTACTTTATCAGGTCCCATGGGATTCTTGGTCAGTAAGAACACTCAGTAGGGATCATTCATACTTCTGAGTACTCAGGGGTAATTTAAGTTGTTCTTTTTTGTCACTGAGTCTCGATGAAGGTTTTGTGCAATTTTGGCCTCCAGTTCTCTGCTCCAAGGACTCCATGAGGAGCCTGTGTTGGGGATGGACATCAGTGGGACCCATTATTGCTTTGAGACACTTTTGGGTTTTCTTCTGACTTTTACTCCTGGCAAGATTTGTGCAATCTCCTCTCAGGCCCTGAGGTTCCAGGGCTCAGCACCAAATGCACCACGGGGCTCATTAGAATCAAGCAATTCCTGACAAACCATGGCTGTGCCTTGATTTTCCTCTGGTCTGGTGCAGTTCATTAGGAAAATATCCTGCTGCACTTATGGAGAAATAGTTGAAAAACGTTTTGGAAATATGTATTCCATTTTTAAGGGCATATTTTTAAAAATTTTCCTATTACACAAGAGGTGATTGCAGCATTTAGTGATTGATATTGACCCAGGGTCTCTCCTCAGGAGGTCTGGCCTGCTCAGAGAAGCTGTGCCTTGAGGTCTGACCCAGTGTGGACAACCTTGCTCCACATTACCCAACCCCATCCTGTCTCTCCTCACTCACCAGGGTCTTGCTTTGCTTGGAGAACTGGCTGCACACAACCAAAGAGGGGGTTCATTTTTTTTTTTTTTAACAGTCTAAAACTCCTGAGTTTCCCCACTGCAAACAGACACACTGCCCAAGTGTGTGCCAGCCCAAGGTGTCACCAAAAGCACTGCAGCCCTGCCCTGGGCCAGGAGTGAGGGGGGATCATCATCCCCACCTGCCCTGGGCCACTGCAAGGGGCTGTGGCCATGGACACTGCACTGACCCCACTGCTGGGTTTGGGTGCCACAGTGTTAAGGGTTTGATTTGTTTCTTTTTTACTTTTTTCCCATAAACTGCTAGGAAACTCACTTTTGGGTACTTCTGGATACTTAAGCAGAAGAAAGGGGCCAAAGGAGAGGATTTGTAGCACCTGGCTACACTTCTTTGGGTCTCTGGGAGTTTCTCTCAGCGGGAGGAGATCACACGAGTTTGGGGGGGCAGAAAAAGGACGGGGCTGGGGGCAGCTCTGCTGTCTCTTGCTCTTGGCATCAGAGAGAGGACGGCCAGGCTGCTGCTTGCTGCGGGACGAGTTCACTGTCACCACCAAGTCCGGTCCTGGGAAATCTGCCACCATCTGCCCGTGTGCCCAGGAATTCTGAGCTCGCCTCCCCCTGCCCTGCTGGAGCTGGTCCGGCCCTGTCCCGCTGCTGCCGCCTCTTTGGAACTGCTCTGAGGCTTTTGGCTACGCTGTCCCCCTGCCCTGCCCTGCCCTGCCCTGCCCTGCCCTGCCCTGCCCTGCCCTGCCCTGCCCTGCCCTGCCCTGCCTTGCCGGGACATCCCTGCCATTCCAGCTACCACCGACAGAGCTTCTGATATATCCCAGCCACCAGCCCGGGATTTTCCACCCTTCCAGCTTAGTGCTCCCATGATATGGAGGACGTTTCTGAATATAAAAGGACAAGATTTTAGAAGCAGCTTCTGGTGATTTTGTAGAAGTAAAGAAACAGCTTGTACTGAGAACACATAGAAGATGAGATTTTAAGCTTGGTTGTTAGGTAGTTACTAAGTAGAAGTCATATAGGTAAGGTGTATAATGTTTAAACTCTTCAAAGTTGGACCTAGATATCTGTCAAAAATCAATAAAGCAGAACTTTGTGGCTTTAATCAAGCAAAATCAAGCTCCTAATCTTTGGCAAGAGCAAAGTAACCTGAAAAACAGCCAAACCTCCACTGCACCTGCCCAGAAGAGAAGATCAACCTGAGGAAGACGTTGGCCTTCCTCCCAAGACCCCAACTCACAACCACCAAGAGGCGTGACAGTAAATTAGAATACAAAGTGAGAGAAGGCAAGGAATGGGCGGGTGAGGAGGTGTAGGCTGTGGGATCAATGTGTATTTAAATCTGGACCTTGTCTTGACCAGGTACGCATGGTTTGGAGGAGATATCCCCCCGTGTGTCCCAGCTGGAAATAAAACATACCTGCTTTACAATTTCTAATTGCAAAGTCCTTATTCTACGCTTCACTCAGAGTCCTTCAGGGGCACCGAGATCAGGCTGCCCTGGGCTTTGTGAAGCAAAGCCCCTCGAGGTTCCTGGTTCTGTTTTGTTGTTAATGATGGAGTTGTTGTTCTTTGTTTGCCTTGTCCTACATACTAGTAAAGAACTGTTGTTCCTATCCCCATACCTCTGCTTGAGAGCCCTTTAATTTTCTAAATTATAATCATTTGGCGGGAGGGGGTTTGAATTCTCCATTCCAAGGGAGGCCCTGCCCCTCCCTAGCAGATCCCTGTCTTTCCAACCAAGACAGATTTTGGCACCCAATGTGGGGCTAGAGGGCACTGAGAAAGGAAGGGTGAAAAAAGGAATAATGTTTTTTGAGTCACCTAATATTTTCTTTTGTGTGTGCTGGATATAGAAACCTCATTAGGTAACACCATGTGGTCTGGCTTACCCTGGTTTGGGTAGCACGTTTTTGTGGCTGTATTTCTCCCATTTGCAGGCTCTTAACTAAACATGGGCCCTATAACTGAGGCTACTGTGGTTGTTACCCAGTTTATTTTATGGGTTGATAAGGTGAGGAATTCATGGATTTGTAACTTCCTCTGGAAGGCGGTCACATGGATACATGGCTATCACACACTGAGTGTATGGTATTGGGGTTACTTTAAGAATGGTACTTTCTGTGAGGAAATGCCAGTGGGGGAAGTTTTCTCCCAGCCTTCAACCACTTCTTTGTATTACCTACCCCACCAGCTTTTGAAGGATTTAAATTTCCTCTAGATACTTACCAAGTCTTGCTGATAGTCCTAGTCTATTTAGCTTTCAGAGATAAGGTGAGGTCGACTTGGATCACCACACAGACACCTACCCCAGGGACTGGGGATGCTGCCATGGAGCCTGACACTGCCCCACAGAACAGGGATGCTGCCCCACCACCTGACCCTGTCTCACAGCCCACCTCAGATATGCACCACCCGGATTGGGTGGGGGTTCTGGTGAAGGAGATAGGCCAGAATTTAAAGGAGCACATTTCCCCAGTGGTGGCCTCATTAGCCCCAGCTGGTGGGAAACCCTCCCCCTGCTCTGAAAAGGGAGACTCTGATGGTGCAGCAGTACAACCCACCAACGTTACAACCATCCAAGTTGTGGCTGAATCACATCCAGCAGCAGTCGCCCATATGGAAACTAAAGAAGTCTAAGATAAAATCAGAGCACCTAGGTAATAAGGATAAGAATGGAGGGCCCTCACAACCTTCAGGGGAGCAAGAGGCTGAGATCATCACCGAGTCCCTGATGTACGAAAGTCTCCATAGTCTGTAAAAAGATATTTTACAATGCGGACATGAGTCTTATAGAGCCTGGTTACTTCGAGTCTGGGACCTTATAGGTACAGGTGTGCAACTGAATAGCGGTGAGGCAAGGAATTTGGGACCCTTGACTCAGGACTCAGGGGAGAATCAGATATTTGTAAGGGAGCAAGGGCCCCATTCCCCTATGGGAGCGGCTTTTAATGAGTGTAAGGGAGAGGTTTGTCCACAGAGACGGAATGCAGGAGCGCCATCATAAAAAGTGCTGGAAGACCCTTGAGGAGGGAATCCAACAGCTGAGAGAAGTGGCAGTATTGGAGGTACTCTTGGAAGAAGAGTGATAATTACAGAATGATAATGACCCTGACAAGGTCAGTTTCAAAGGGCAGATGTTGTGGAATCTGGCAACTCTAGGGCCAGCTCAATACACCACCTTCATTGCAATAATTAATGCCGAGGACAACTGAGAGACAGTGCTGGGTTCTGTCGCCAGCAAGCTCAGAAATGATGAGAGTATGATCAATGGCCCAATGCAGGCTCAGGTCTCTGCTGTGGTTAAGGAACTCAAAGAGGAGATGAGGGGGATGAGGGAGGAGATGAGGAGGAACAGTTCCCACATAGCACAAGTGTGAGTCACAGGCCCCAGAGTCAGAGCCCAATGCCCCCCAGGTAGAGAGAGAGGGTACACCCCAAGGGCTGACCTGTGGTCCTTCCTTTGTGACCATGGGGAAGACATGGGAAGGTGGGATGGGAAATCCACTTCTGTCCTGGCAGCACGGGTGCGTGAGCTCAAGGAGAGAAACACTAACCGAGGGGGTCCCATTAAAATGAAAGTAGCCTCAACCTCCCATGACTGAGTCACCAGGTATTATAGAAGTGAAGATGATATGTCAGATCCCCTTGAAGGAACCTCTACTGTGTATGCCCAGGAAGGGAATAATAACCAGTGCTAGAGGGGCCCTGCCTCTAGCCAGGAAGAGGCACGGGAAAACTGAGTCTTTTGGACTGTGTGGATCCGATGGCCTGGCACATCAGAGCCACAGAAATATGAAGCTTTGGTTGACAGTGACACATAGTGTACCCTGATAGCACTGGGACATGTGGGGGCAGAACCTATTTCCGTTGCTGGGGTGTCCTGGTTTTGGGCAAATTTGGTAAAAAACATCCTAAAGGGCCCTCCCTCCCCTCCCCCAACTGATTCAGGAAAAGCTTCCTCAGAGAGAAGTGGAAAGAAACCTGTTTATTAAACAGGCAAAGCACTCCCCAGCACAATAAATTGAACAATACCAGATGACAGGAAATTTGTGCCACTCTGGGGAGATGACATATTAGAGAGCAGGTCCCCCCTCAAAGATTATTGCTCTGTTCTGTTTCTCCATTCCTCTGGCACTGGGAGAAAAAAGGAGTTACTGCGCCGGGTGGGTCTTGGTGGGGTGGGTCCCAGGTGGAAGTCCCCAGGTGCTCCCCCATGTCCTCAGTCCAGAGAGATTGGAACAGTTCCGAGGAAAGGCAAAAACTGAACTCCCCAAATTCAGGGCCACCCCGACGAACAGAGTTTTTCTGGGAGAAAAACAAACAGCACTTCCCCCTCCCCTTTGCTCTCAGACCCACTATTAAAGGTACAGGGTGTAATATCTGGCATCACCCAACAGATGATTGGGGATACAAACATTATAATGTCACCCTAGGACAGAGGGGTTTGGACAGGGGGGTTTCAGGATATTTTTGGGGGTGGTTTTGAGGGTGTTTTGGGGGTATTTTTGTGGGGTTTGGGGGATATTTTGGGGGTTTGGGGGGTATTTTTGGGGTGTTTTGTGGATATTTTGGGGGGATTTTAGGTGTTTTGCGGGTGTTTTGGGGTGTTTGGGGGGTATTTTTGGGGGTGGTTTTGGGCTATTTTGGGGAGTTTTGGGGGGTGTTATTTGGGGTGGATTTGTGGTGGTTTTCCTTAAGTTTGGGGGGGTTGGTGGGTGCTTATAAGGTATTTTTGGGCGTGGTTTTGGGGGGTGTATTTGAGGAATGTTTTGGGGGTGTTTTGTGGGATAATTTTGGGGGATTTGTGGGAGGATTTAGAGTATTTTGGGAGGTGTTTGGAGATAATTTGGGGAGATTTTTTGGGTGGTTTCAGGATAGTTTTGGGGGTGTTTTGGCGGGCTTCTGGGGTATTTCTGGGGTATTTTTGGGGTGTGTTTGGTCTGTTTTGGGGGGATGTTTGGAGTGGTTTGGAGTAATTATGGGGAGGTTTGGGGGGTGTTTGGGGGAGGGCTTGGGGTATTTTGGGGATATTTTTGGGGGTGTTTTAAGGATTTTTGCGGTGGTATTGGGGGATGTTTTTGGCCTGGTTTGGGGGTAATTGTTGCTGGGTTTGGGTGGGTTTTTGGGAATGTTTGGGGGGGTTGGGGGTGTTTTTTGGGTATTTTGAGGGGTATTTTTTGGTGTTTCTGGGGTATTTTAGGGGGACAGTTTGGGGTGGTTTTGGACTAGTTTTGGGGTATTTTGGGGGGTGTTCTAGGGGTATTTTTGGATAAATGTTTGGGTGGATTTTGGGTGTTTTGTAGGCATTTTTGTGGTGATTTTGGTTCTTTTGGGGGTGTTTTGGGGGATATTCTGGGTTTTTTCATAAGTGAGATTTGGGAATTTTGGGGGGTATTTGAGGGGTGTTTTGGGTGTATTTTGGAGGTGGTTTTTTGGGGTATTTTGGGGTGGTTTTAGGGGTATTTTGAGGGGGAAGTTTTGAGGGACTTTGGGGTATTTTTTGGTGTTGTGGGGGATTTGAGGGGCTGTTTTGGAAGGATTTGGGGGGCTGTTTTGGGGGGTATTTTTGGGATGGTTTGGGGGTATTTTGGAGGTATTTTTGGGGTGTTTTCAGGGTGGTTTTGGGGGAGCTTTTGGGTGTTTATGGGATGTATTTAGGGTGGTTTGGGGAAATTTTGGGGTGTTTTGGGGGTAATTTTAGGGAATTTTTTGGGTGAATTCGGGGTATTTTGGGGTTTTTTGGGGGGCAGTTTTGGGGTATTTTGGGGTGTTTTCAGGGTTTTTTGGGGTTCTGCTTTGAGGCTAGTTTTGGGGCATTTGGGGGAATTTTGGGGGATGTTTTTGGGCTATTTGGGGGGTGCTTTGGAGGCATTTTTGTGGGGATTTTGGTGCTGCTTTTTGAGTATTTTTGGAGTATTTTTTGCTGGTTTGGGGGTGGGTTTGGGCATATATTGGGGGTGCTTGGGCATATTTTGGGGGGTGTTTTGGGGATGGTTTTGGTTGTTTTGGGTGTGTTTTTTAGGGAGCATTTTTTGGGTGTTTTGGGGGTTACTTTGGGGGTGTTTTTGGGATAATTTTGGGTGTTTTGGGAAGAGTTTTTGGGGGTGGTTTGGGGGTAATTTTGGGGAAGTTGTCCAGTATTTTTAAGGGTGTTATTGGGAGTGTTTTGGGGAGATTTTATGGTGTTTTAGAGACGGTTTTGGGAGATGTTTTGGAGTGGTTTTGGGGGTGTTTTTGGGGTATTTTTGGGAAGGTTTTGGGTGGGTTGGGGGTAATTTTGGGGAGGTTTTGGGGAGTATTCTGATGGGAGGGTTTGGGGTATTTTGGGGGTATTTTTGAGATGGATTTGGGCTATTTTTGGGGTGATTTTGGGGTATTGTTGAGGGAATGGCTTGGGGTGTTTTGGGGAATGGTTTTGGGGTGTTTTGGAGCTATTTGGGGGGTTGTTTAGGGGTTTTGGGGGTAATTTTGGGTGTTTTGGGGGCTCTCACTGAGGCTATGGGGCTCGAACTCCAGCAGCTCCCAGCACATCTGCACCTGGTCCAGCAGCCTGACCTTGGCCACGCCCAGCTCCAGCCTGGGGGCGGGGACAACTGCTGAGAAAGGGGCGGGGCTTGAGATGAAAGGGGCGGGGCTTTACAATCTAAGGCGTTGGTGGGCATGGCTTGAACCCAGTGGGATAAATGGCAGCTGGAGGTGGACATGCCTTAATTAGGGGGCGTGGTAGGGATGTAAATGGGTGTGGCTTAACCCATCATGGATAAATTGCAGCTGTTGGTGGGCGTGGCTTAATGAAAGGGTGTGGATTTGGATAAGGGGCGTGGCTTTACCCAATGGGGAAGGGCTTGATCCCATAGGGATAAAGGGCAGGTTTGAGTGGATGTGGCCTAATCAGGGGCATGGGTTGCTAAAAGGGGGCATGGCTCAGCCCACATAGGGATGATGGGCAGCTCGATGTCAGCATGGCTTAAGCAAGGAGGCGTGGCTTGTAAAAGGGACGTGGCACACCAGAAAAGCTCCCACTCCACAATTGGCTCCTGCCACCAAGCCTTGGCCTCACCTGGGAGAGAAAAGAGCGTGGCCAGGTGAGAAAAAGTCATTGCCAGGTAAGGAAAGGGAGTGGTTAAAAGTGGGCGGGGTCAGAGTGGCCATGGCCTCAGCTGGTTGCAGCATTACCTGGTGGTGGGCAGAGTCAGGCTCCCAGGTGACCTCCAGGTGGGCGGGACGGTCACTGGGCAAGGCAGGGAGATGGCACAACTGATATCAAGGTGTGCCAGGTGTGTGGTGGCCATGCCCCCTTCCCCCAAGCCATGCCCACCCCTGCCCTCCCTCCTGCCTTCAGGGCTGAGGATACCCAGGTGTGGCTGGGGTGTGGGTGCCCCTCCCCAGGTGCCAGGGCCTGGCAGGGCGGAGCTGTCCAGTGTTGCCCTCAGCTCCGGGCATCAGGTTTACCTGTGGGGGAAAAAAAAAAAAATTGGGGCATTTACCACCAAAAACTGAGAATTGTCAGCCCTGAAATTGGTGGTTTACCCCAAATGTTTGGGACATCAGCTGTAGCCATTGAAATGTATGGGGATTTTTTGAAATCAGGTCTAGCCGTTGAATGAATGGATGGAAAAGGACACCAGGTCTACCCATTATTAGGGTTTATTGGAAGGTTATGGTGTGAAATGTGGGGTTGTGTTTCCTGTCAGGTAGAAAAAGATGGCCTTGGTAGCTCAGGTTGTTAAATGTGTGGAAAAGGCCATAGGGCAGATATAAAAAACTAGTTTTAATGAACAAATGGAAAAAGCATGGTACGAGGCTTTTGGATAATATTTTGCTTGCTTATAAGTGAACAATGTGAGCCTAAAAGTTTTCACAATGTAAGTTTTAAGCTTTTTCATTAGTATGAGTTTTATAGGCTTTTAACATGTAGGATAGAAGAATGCAGAAGTATTATTATTTATATTTTGCTTTGAAAATAAAATTATTATAAGCTTTAAGCTGCTTTGTAATAAAAAGGGTTTGAACTATAGCTTTAGAAAATAATATATAATATATTATATATGTAGAAGGAATTGTAATCACTCTGAATAGAAGAAGGAAATGAGCTTATCCCAAACTAAAATTGATGATCCTGAGAAGGAAGCTGGACAATCCAGAAAGGGAAGATAGACCACCATCCGGAAAACTGGACATCACCATCACTGATTTATGGTCCTGAGAGGAAAGCTGGACTCACCATCACTGATGTTTGTTTCTGAAAAAAGGAAGCTGGCACCACCTCACTCATTTACAGCCCTAAGGTACAGAGATTCCACACACCAATAGGAACTAATTACAATGGGGTATAGAACTGGACTTCACAACAGAAACTAGGGGGAAATCATAAAAAATCCTGCTGACAAATGCTTATGAAAAATTAACCATTGGTGTGCATTTGGAGGGAACCCCCACTGTACCAGCACGCTGCTTTGCTCACATTTTACCATTTTTATTAATGAATAATTAATTGATTGTTGCCTGATATATTGGCTGAGTCAAGCTCTTAATTCCTTACAAACCCCAGTCCCCAACTGGGCACGGGGCTCTCCAGCCGCTCTGGCACTGATGATGGCCCGAAGGAAAGGGAGAGCACAGGAGAGTGCGAGGGCAGGAGATCGGGAATCAGGGATCGCAGTCCCAGCGCCCAGTCCCGCTCCGCCGGGCCGGGACCGCTCCCGCAGGGGAAAACGGATCCGCGCATCGCGGGGCTTGCCCCGCCCTGCGCCGCCGGGATCTGCCCAGCTACTAGTGACGTCACGAATACCTCGGGCTACCATTGGCGGGAAGCAAAGAGCGGCGCCAATGGCGGGGCCGGAGGCGGCTCTGGGGGCGGGGCCGGGGCTGTGGGCGGGGCCGCAGCGGAGCAGCGCCATGGCTCCAGTGCCGGGGCTGGGGGCGCTCCTGGGGCCCCGGGGGCGGCGAGAGGTGAGGGGGACCCCCGGCCCCGGGACTCCTTGGTCACCCATTCCGGAGCACCGAGGGCCCCGAACCCCCAATCCCGGGCATGGGTTCCACCTTGCACCCCCTTATCCGGCACCAACAACCCCTGCACCCTTTCCCGGCCATCCCACCTCTCCCTGCCCCAAGAGCCCCCTTTTCCTTGCCCTATTTACCCCCTGGACCCCTATTCCTGCCCTTCCCAGCACCAGCCCCTCCTTCCTCATCCCCCCACGGAGATTCCTGGGAGTCCCTCCGTGTCCCCTCCCCCAGGACTTTGGGGGTCCCCCTGACCTGTCCGTGCCCCTCCCCCATTTCTGCCCCCCTGTGATGGTGGGGGTGGGGCCGAGTGCTGGTGCCCCCCTGCCTGCAGCAGATCCAGCAGTGAGGGGAGTTC
>JAJEOU010000543.1:0-15000 GCA_021534815.1 Acrocephalus arundinaceus
TCACATGGTCAGGGGTGGCCACAGTGTGTCCAGACCAAGGTGACCTCAAGGAGACCTTCATGCCATGATGTCCAGTGTCCCCAAGGAACCTCGTGCCAGATGACCAATGGTCAACCCCGCTGTGTCCACCACCAGCCAACGTGTGACAACGTCCAGTGCCAGAAGGGGACACTGTGCCACATGGTCAGTGGGTGGCCAAGGTGTGTCCAGACCAAGGTGACCCCAAGGAGACCTTCCTGCCATGATGTCCAGTGTCCCAAGGGCTCCTCGTGTCACATGGTCAGTGGTCATCCCCAGTGTGTCCACACCAAGATGTCCATCAGGAGACCTTCCTGCAGTGACCTCCACTGTCCACAAGGAACCCGGTGTAAGATGACCAATGGGTGGCCACAGTGTGTCCATGACCCCTCATCATGCCACGATGTCCAGTGCCCCAAGGACACCATGTGTCACATGGTCAGTGGGTGGCCCAAGTGTGTCCCCAGTAAGATGTCCCCAAGGAAACATTCCTGCAGCGATGTCCACTGTCCCAAGGACACCACATGTCACATGGTCAGTGGGTGGCCTCATTGTGTCCAGACCAAGACGTCCATCAGGAGACCTTCCTGCAGTGACCTCCATTGCCCCCAGGGCACCAAGTGCCAGATGACCACTGGGTGGCCGCAGTGTGTCCACAACCAGCCATCCTGCTGGCATGTCCAGTGCTCCAAGGGCACCACATGTCAGATGGTCAGTGGGTGGCCAAGATGTGTCCAGACCAAGGTGTCCCCAAGGCCACCGTCCTGCAGTGACCTCCACTGTCCCCAAGGAACCTCGTGCCAGATGACCGATGGGGGACCAAGGTGTGTCCATCACCCGCCCACCTGCCAGGACATCCAGTGTCCCAAGGACACCTCCTGTCACATGGTCAGTGGTCGTCCCCAGTGTGTCCACACCAAGATGTCCATCAAGAGTCCATCCTGCAGTCACCTCCAGTGTCCCCAAGGAACCTCATGCCAGATGACCGATGGTGGACCAAGGTGTGTCCATCACCCACCCACCTGCAGTGATGTCCACTGCACCAAGGATACCATGTGCCAAATGGTCAGTGGGTGGCCACAGTGTGTCCAGACCAAGGTGACCTCAAGGAGACCTTCCTGCCATGATGTCCAGTGTCCCCAAGGAACCCAATGTAAGATGGCCAATGGTCAACCCCGCTGTGTCTACCACCAGCCAACATGTGACAACGTCCAGTGCCAGAAGGGGACAATGTGCCAGATGGTCAGTGGGTGGCCACAGTGTGTCCAGACCAAGGTGACCCCAAGGACGCCATCCTGCCATGATGTCAAGTGTCCCAAGGGCTCCTCGTGTCACATGGTCAGTGGTCATCCCCAGTGTGTCCAGACCAAGACGTCCATCAGGAGACCTTCCTGCAGTGACCTCCGCTGTCCCCAAGGAACCTCGTGCCAGATGACCGATGGTGGACCAAGGTGTGTCCATCACCCGCCCACCTGCCAGGACATCCAGTGTCCCAAGGGCTCCTCTTGTCACATGGTCAGTGGGTGGCCACAGTGTGTCCAGACCAAGGTGACTTCAAGGAGACCTTCCTGCCATGATGTCCAGTGTCCCCAAGGAACCTCGTGCCAGATGACCAATGGTCAACCCCGCTGTGTCCACCACCAGCCAACGTGTGACAACGTCCAGTGCCAGAAGGGGACACTGTGCCAGATGGTCAGTGGGTGGCCAAGGTGTGTCCAGACCAAGGTGACCCCAAGGAGACCTTCCTGCCATGATGTCCAGTGTCCCAAGGGCTCCTCGTGTCACATGGTCAGTGGTCATCCCCAGTGTGTCCACACCAAGATGTCCATCAGGAGACCTTCCTGCAGTGACCTCCACTGTCCACAAGGAACCCGGTGTAAGATGACCAATGGGTGGCCACAGTGTGTCCATGACCCCCCATCCTGCCACGATGTCCAGTGCCCCAAGGACACCACGTGTCACATGGTCAGTGGGTGGCCCAAGTGTGTCCCCAGTAAGATGTCCCCAAGGAAACATTCCTGCAGCGATGTCCACTGTCCCAAGGACACCACGTGTCACATGGTCAGTGGGTGGCCTCGGTGTGTCCAGACCAAGACGTCCATCAGGAGACCTTCCTGCAGTGACCTCCATTGCCCCCAGGGCACCAAGTGCCAGATGACCACTGGGTGGCCGCAGTGTGTCCACAACCAGCCATCCTGCTGGCATGTCCAGTGCTCCAAGGGCACCACATGTCAGATGGTCAGTGGGTGGCCAAGATGTGTCCAGACCAAGGTGTCCCCAAGGCCACCGTCCTGCAGTGACCTCCACTGTCCCCAAGGAACCTCGTGCCAGATGACCGATGGGGGACCAAGGTGTGTCCATCACCCGCCCACCTGCCAGGACATCCAGTGTCCCAAGGACACCTCCTGTCACATGGTCAGTGGTCATCCCCAGTGTGTCCAGACCAAGACGTCCATCAAGAGACCTTCCTGCAGTGACCTCCACTGTCCTCAAGGAACCTGGTGTCAGATGACCGATGGTCAACCAGAATGTGTCCACATCCGGCCATCGTGTCATGATGTCCAGTGTCCCAAGGACACCACCTGTCACATGGTCAGTGGGTGGCCACGGTGTTTCCCCACCAAGACGTCCATCAGGAGACCTTCCTGCCATGATGTCCACTGTCCCCAGAGAACCCAATGTACGATGACCAATGGGTGGCCACAGTGTGTCCATCACCCACCATCATGTCATGATGTCCAGTGTCCCAAGGACACCACGTGTCACATGGTCAGTGGCTGGCCTCAGTGTGTCCAGACCAAGACGTCCATCAGGAGACCTTCCTGCCATGATGTCCAGTGCTCCAAGGACACCACCTGCAAGATGGCCAACGGGTGGCCGCAGTGTGTCCATGACCCCATGTCATGTCATGATGTCCAGTGCCCCAAGGACACCGTGTGTCACATGGTCAATGGGTGGCCCCAGTGTGTCCCCAGTAAGATGTCCCCAAGGAGACCGTCCTGCAGTGACCTCCAGTGTCCCAAGGACACCTCCTGTCACATGGTCAGTGGTCATCCCCAGTGTGTCCACACCAAGACGTCCATCAGGAAACCTTCATGCCCTGATGTCCATTGTCCCCAGGGCACCCGGTGCCAGATGACCGACGGGTGGCCGCAGTGTGTCCATCAGCGACCCTCATGTAAGGATGTCCAGTGCCAGAAGGGGACGCTGTGCCAGATGGTCAGTGGGTGGCCAAAGTGTGTCCAGACCAAGACGTCCATCAGGAGACCTTCCTGCAGTGACCTCCAGTGTCCCCAAGGAACCTCGTGCCAGATGACCGATGGGTGGCCGCAGTGTGTCCACTACCAGCCATCATGTCATGATGTCCAGTGTCCCAAGGACACCACGTGTCACATGGTCAGTGGTCATCCTCAGTGTGTCCACACCAAGACGTCCATCAGGAAACCTTTGTGTCATGATGTCCACTGTCCCCAGGGAACCCAGTGTAAGATGACCAATGGGTGGCCGCAGTGTGTCCACCAGCGACCATCCTGCCATGATGTCCAGTGTCCCAAGGACACCACCTGCGAGATGGTCAGTGGGTGGCCAAAGTGTGTCCAGACCAAGACGTCCATCAGGAAACCTTCCTGCAGTGACCTCCACTGTCCCCAAGAAACCCGATGCCAGATGACCGACGGGTGGCCGCAGTGTGTCCATCACCAACTCTCATGTAAGGATGGCCAGTGCCAGAAGGGGACACTGTGCCAGATGGTCAGTGGGTGGCCGCAGTGTGTCCAGACCAAGACGTCCATCAGGAGACCTTCCTGCCACGATGTCCAGTGCTCCAAGGACACCACCTGCAAGATGACCAATGGGTGGCCACAGTGTGTCCATGACCCCCCATCATGTCATGATGTCCAGTGCTCCAAGGACACCACGTGTCACATGGTCAGTGGTCATCCCCAGTGTGTCCCCACCAAGGTGTCCCCAAGGAGACCTTCCTGCAGTGACCTCCACTGTCCACAAGGAACCCGGTGCAAGATGACCAATGGTCAACCACAATGTGTCCACAACCGGCCATCGTGTCACGATGTCCAGTGCCAGAAGGGGACACTGTGCCAGATGGTCAGTGGGTGGCCAAAGTGTGTCCAGAACAAGACGTCCATCAGGAAACCTTCCTGCAGTGACCTCCACTGTCCCCAAGGAACCCAATGTAAAATGACCAATGGGTGGCCGCAGTGTGTCCACTACTCTCCATCCTGCCAGGACATCCAGTGTCCCAAGGACACCACCTGTCACATGGTCAATGGGTGGCCAAAGTGTGTCCACACCAAGACGTCCATCAGGAAACCTTCCTGCAGTGACCTCCACTGTCCCCAAGGAACCCGATGCCAGATGACCAATGGGTGGCCGCAGTGTGTCCATCACCAACTGTCATGTAAGGATGTCCAGTGCCAGAAGGGGACACTGTGCCACATGGTCAGTGGGTGGCCACAGTGTGTCCAGACCAATGTGACCCCGAGAAGACCCTCCTGCAGTGACCTCCACTGCCCCCAGGGCACCAGGTGTCAGATGACCGATGGTCAACCACAATGTGTCCACAACCGGCCATCCTGTCAGGATGTCCAGTGCCAGAAGGGGACACTGTGCCAGATGGTCAGTGGGTGGCCACGGTGCGTCCACACCAAGACGTCCATCAGGAGACCTTCCTGCAGTGACCTCCAGTGCCCCCAAGGAATGAAATGCAAGATGACCGCTGGGTGGCCGCAGTGTGTCCACATCCGGCCATCGTGTCAGGATGTCCAGTGCCAGAAGGACACCACGTGTCACGTGATCAATGGGTGGCCACAGTGTGTCCCCACCAAGACGTCCATCAGGAAACCTTCGTGCCATGATGTCCACTGCCCCCAAGGAACCCAATGTAAAATGACCGATGGGTGGCCGCAGTGTGTCCATCACCCACCGTCCTGCCGGGATGTCCAGTGCCAGACGGGGACACTGTGCCAGATGGTCAGTGGGTGGCCAAGGTGTGTCCAGACCAAGACGTCCATCAGGAAACCTTCCTGCAGTGACCTCCACTGTCCACAGGGCACCAGGTGCCAGATGACCGATGGGTGGCCGCAGTGTGTCCATCACCAACTCTCATGTAAGGATGGCCAGTGCCAGAAGGGGACACTGTGCCAGATGGTCAGTGGGTGGCCGCAGTGTGTCCAGACCAAGACGTCCATCAGGAGACCTTCCTGCCACGATGTCCAGTGCTCCAAGGACACCACCTGCAAGATGACCAATGGGTGGCCGCAGTGTGTCCATGACCCCCCATCATGTCATGATGTCCAGTGCTCCAGGGACACCACGTGTCACATGGTCAGTGGTCATCCCCAGTGTGTCCCCACCAAGGTGTCCCCAAGGAGACCGTCCTGCAGTGATCTCCACTGTCCACAAGGAACCCGGTGCAAGATGACCAATGGTCAACCACAATGTGTCCACAACCGGCCATCGTGTCACGATGTCCAGTGCCAGAAGGGGACACTGTGCCAGATGGTCAGTGGGTGGCCAAAGTGTGTCCAGACCAAGACGTCCATCAGGAAACCTTCATGCAGTGATGTCCAGTGTCCCCAAGGAACCCAATGTAAAATGACCAATGGGTGGCCGCAGTGTGTCCACTACTCTCCATCCTGCCAGGACATCCAGTGTCCCAAGGACACCATGTGCCAGATGGTCAATGGGTGGCCACAGTGTGTCCACACCAAGACGTCCATCAGGAGACCGTCCTGCAGTGACCTCCACTGTCCCCGAGGAACCCAGTGTCAGATGACCGATGGGTGGCCGCAGTGTGTCCATCAGCGACCATCGTGTCAGGATGTCCAGTGCCAAAAGGGGACACTGTGCCAGATGGTCAGCGGCTGGCCAAAGTGTGTCCAGACCATGGTGTCCATCAGGAGACCTTCATGTGGTGACCTCCACTGTCCCCAAGGGACCTCGTGCCACATGACCCATGGGTGGCCGCAGTGTGTCCATCAGCGACCGTCCTGCAAGGATGTCCAGTGCCAGAAGGGGACAATGTGTCACATGGTCAGTGGGTGGCCAAGGTGTGTCCAGACCAAGGTGACCTCAAGGAGACCTTCCTGCCATGATGTCCACTGTCCCAAGGACACCACGTGTCACATGGTCAGTGGTCATCCCCAGTGTGTCCAGACCAAGACGTCCATCCAGAGTCCATCCTGCAGTGACCTCCAGTGTCCCCAAGGAACCTCGTGCCAGATGACCGATGGTGGACCAAGGTGTGTCCATCACCCGCCCACCTGCCAGGACATCCAGTGTCCCAAGGGCTCCTCGTGTCACATGGTCAGTGGTCGTCCCCAGTGTGTCCACACCAAGATGTCCATGAGTCCATCCTGCAGTGACCTCCACTGTCCCCAAGGAACCTCGTGCCAGATGACCAATGGGTGGCCACAATGTGTCTACAACCAGCCATCGTGTCAGGATGTCCATTGTCCCAAGGACACCACGTGTCACATGGTCAGTGGGTGGCCACGGTGCGTCCAGACCAAGACGTCCATCAGGAGACCTTCCTGCCACGATGTCCAGTGCTCCAAGGACACCATCTGCCAGATGACCAATGGGTGGCCACAGTGTGTCCATGACCCCATGTCATGTCACAATGTCCAGTGCCCCAAGGACACCGTGTGTCACATGGTCAGTGGTCATCCCCAGTGTGTCCACACCAAGACGTCCATCAGGAGACCTTCCTGCAGTGATGTCCAATGCCCTAAGGCCACCAGGTGCCAGGTGACCGCTGGGTGGCCGCAGTGTGTCCCTGACCGTCCCTCGTGTCAGGATGTCCGGTGTCCCAAGGCCACCAGGTGCCAGGTGACCGCTGGGTGGCCGCAGTGTGTCCCCGCCCCTCTGACCTGTCCGGGCGGGCGCTGCCCTCGGCGCGTCCGCGCTGTCCCCGCCCTGTCCTGCTCCGATGTCACCTGCGAGCCCGGAGCCACCTGCCAGGTGCTGCAGGGGTGGCCCAGGTGTGTCCCCAAGGTGACCTCGTGTGACGGCGTCCGGTGTCCACCTGGGTCCACCTGTCAGATGGACGGAGCCACACCCAGGTGTGTCCCTGTGGCACTGACCTGCCAGGACCTCACCTGTCCGCCTGGATCCACCTGTCGGATGGAGAAATCCACCCCTAGGTGTGTCCCTGTGGCACCGACCTGCCAGGACCTCACCTGCCCACCTGGATCCACCTGTAGAATGGATGGAGCCACACCCAGGTGTGTCCCCAAAGCTCCAACCTGCCAGGACCTCACCTGCCCACCTGGGTCCACCTGTCGGATGGACGGAACCACACCCAGGTGTGTCCCCACCAAATTAACCTGCCAGGACCTCACCTGTCCACCTGGATCCACCTGTCGGATGGACAGAACCACACCCAGGTGTGTCCCCAAAGCTCCAACCTGCCAGGACCTCACCTGCCCACCTGGATCCACCTGTCAGATGGATGGAGCCACACCCAGGTGTGTCCCCATGGCACTGACCTGCCAGGACCTCACCTGCCCACCTGGATCCACCTGTCAGATGGACGGAGCCACGCCCAGGTGTGTCCCTGTGGCACTGACCTGCCAGGACCTCACCTGCCCACCTGGATCCACCTGTCAGATGGACAGAACCACGCCCAGGTGTGTCCCCATTAAATTGACCTGCCAGGACCTCACCTGTCCACCCGGATCCACCTGTCAGATGGAGAAATCAACCCCCAGGTGTGTTCCCATCAAAATGACCTGCCAGGACCTCGCCTGTCCACCCGGATCCACCTGCCAGATGGATGGAGCCACGCCCAGGTGTGTCCCCAAAGCTCCAACCTGCCAGGACCTCACCTGCCCACCTGGATCCACCTGTAGAATGGACAGAACCACGCCCAGGTGTGTCCCTGTGGCACTGACCTGCCAGGACCTCACCTGCCCACCTGGATCCACCTGTCGGATGGAGAAAATGACACCCAGGTGTGTCCCCATCAAAATGAGCTGCCAGGACCTCACCTGTCCACCTGGGTCCACCTGTCGGATGGAGAAATCCACCCCCAGGTGTGTCCCTGTGGCACTGACCTGCAAGGACCTCACCTGCCCACCTGGATCCACCTGTAGAATGGACGGAGCCACACCCAGGTGTGTCCCTGTGACATTGACCTGCCAGGACCTCACCTGCCCACCTGGATCCACCTGTCGGATGGAGAAATCCACACCCAGGTGTGTCCCTGTGGCACCGACCTGCCAGGACCTCACCTGCCCGCCCCGATCCACCTGTCAGATGGACGGAGCCACGCCCAGGTGTGTCCCCATTAAATTGACCTGCCAGGACCTCACCTGCCCACCTGGATCCACCTGTCAGATGGAGAAATCAACCCCCAGGTGTGTTCCCATCAAAATGACCTGCCAGGACCTCACCTGCCCACCTGGATCCACCTGTCAGATGGATGGAGCCACGCCCAGGTGTGTCCCCAAAGCTCCGACCTGCCAGGACCTCACCTGCCCACCTGGATCCACCTGTCAGATGGACGGAGCCACACCCAGGTGTGTCCCTGTGGCACCGACCTGCCAGGACCTCACCTGCCCGCCAAGATCCACCTGTAGAATGGACGGAGCCACGCCCAGGTGTGTCCCCATGGCACTGACCTGCCAGGACCTCACCTGCCCACCTGGGTCCACCTGTAGAATGGAGAAATCAACCCCTAGGTGTGTTCCCATCAAAATGACCTGCCAGGACCTCACCTGCCCACCTGGATCCACCTGTAGAATGGAGAAATCCACGCCCAGGTGTGTCCCCAAAGCTCCAACCTGCCAGGACCTCACCTGTCCACCCGGATCCACCTGTCAGATGGATGGAACCACGCCCAGGTGTGTCCCCATTAAATTGACCTGCCAGGACCTCACCTGCCCGCCCGGGTCCACCTGTCAGATGGACAGAACCACGCCCAGGTGTGTCCCCACTGCATTGACCTGCCAGGACCTCACCTGCCCACCTGGATCCACCTGTCAGATGGAGAAATCCACGCCCAGGTGTGTTCCCATCAAAATGACCTGCCAGGACCTCACCTGCCCACCTGGATCCACCTGTCGGATGGACAGAACCACGCCCAGGTGTGTCCCCATTAAATTAACCTGCCAGGACCTCACCTGCCCACCTGGGTCCACCTGTCGGATGGAGAAATCAACCCCCAGGTGTGTCCCTGTGGCACTGAGCTGCCAGGACCTCACCTGCCCGCCTGGATCTACCTGTCGGATGGACAGAACCACGCCCAGGTGTGTCCCCATCAAAATGACCTGCCAGGACCTCACCTGTCCACCCGGATCCACCTGCCTGATGGACGGAGCCACGCCCAGGTGTGTCCCCATGGCACTGACCTGCCAGGACCTCACCTGTCCACCCGGATCCACCTGCCTGATGGACGGAGCCACGCCCAGGTGTGTCCCCATGGCACTGACCTGCCAGGACCTGAACTGTCCACCCGGATCCACCTGTCAGATGGAGAAATCCACGCCCAGGTGTGTCCCCAAAGCTCCAACCTGCCAGGACCTCACCTGCCCACCTGGATCCACCTGTCAGATGGATGGAGCCACGCCCAGGTGTGTCCCCATCAAGTCAACCTGCCAGGACCTCACCTGCCCACCTGGATCCACCTGTAGAATGGAGAAATCCACACCCAGGTGTGTCCCCAAAGCTCCAACCTGCCAGGACCTCACCTGCCCACCTGGATCCACCTGTAGAATGGAGAAATCCACGCCCAGGTGTGTCCCCAAAGCTCCAACCTGCCAGGACCTCACCTGTCCACCCGGATCCACCTGTCAGATGGATGGAACCACGCCCAGGTGTGTCCCCATTAAATTGACCTGCCAGGACCTCACCTGCCCGCCCGGGTCCACCTGTCAGATGGACAGAACCACGCCCAGGTGTGTCCCCACTGCATTGACCTGCCAGGACCTCACCTGCCCACCTGGATCCACCTGTCAGATGGACGGAGCCACACCCAGGTGTGTCCCCATTAAATTGACCTGCCAGGACCTCACCTGCCCACCTGGATCCACCTGTAGAATGGACAGAACCACGCCCAGGTGTGTCCCTGTGGCACCGACCTGCCAGGACCTCACCTGCCCGCCTGGATCCACCTGCCAGGCCCCGCCCTGCCCACCTGGCCTCACCTGCCGCCCCACCTGCGCCCCGGCCCCGCCCCAGGTGTGCCACGTGCTGAGCCGGCGCCGCTTCCGCGCCTTCGACGGCCGCACCCGGCGGCTGCCGCTCACCTGTCCCCTGGTGGCCACCTGCGGGAGCTCACCTGAGCTCCAGGTGTGGCTGTCCGGCCAGGTGGGCCCCGCCCCCGGCGCCTTCTCGCGAGTGACTGTGGCCGCAGCCGGCGTCCAGGTGGAGCTGAGGCACGGCGAGGGAGGCGTGGCCAGGGTGAGTGCCACACCTGGGCCAGGTGTGACCAGGTGTGTCCCTGTCCAGGTGTGACACCTGTCCAGGTGTGTCTGTACCTATCTCAGGTGTGTCTGTACCTGTCCCAGGTGTGTCCCTGTCCCTGTTCCAGGTGTGTCCCTGTCTCAGGTGTGACACCTGCGCACAGGTGTGTCCCTGTCCAGGTGTGTCAGTGTCCAGGTGTGACACCTGTCCAGGTGTGTCTGTACCTGTCCCAGGTGTGTCCCTGTGCGCAGGTGTGTCCCTGTCCCAGGTGTGTCTATGTCCCAGGTGTGTCCCTGTCCCTGTTCCAGGTGTGTCCCTGTCTCAGGTGTGACACCTGTGCACAGGTGTGTCCCTGTCCAGGTGTGTCCAGGTGTGTCGGTGTCCACGTGTGACACCTGTCCAGGTGTGTCTATGTCCCAGGTGTGTCCCTGTCCCTGTTCCAGGTGTGTCCCTGTCCAGGTGTGACACCTGTCCCGGTGTGTCTGTACCTGTCTCAGGTCTGTCTGTACCTGTCCCAGGTGTGTCCCTGTGCACAGGTGTGTCCCTGTCTCAGGTGTGACACCTATGCACAGGTGTGTCCCTGTCCCTGTTCCAGGTGTGTCCCTGTCCAGGTGTGACACCTGTCCAGGTGTGTTTGTGTCCCAGGTGTGCCCCTGTCCAGGTGTGACACCTGTGCACAGGTGTGTCCCTGTCCCTGTTCCAGGTGTGTCCCTGTCTCAGGTGTGACACCTGTCCAGGTGTGTCCAGGTGTGTCGGTGTCCAGGTGTGACATCTGTCCAGGTGTGTCTGTACCTATCTCAGGTGTGTCTGTACCTGTCCCAGGTGTGTCCCTGTCCCAGGTGTGTCCCTGTCCCTGTTCCAGGTGTGTCCCTGTCCCAGGTGTGTCCCTGTCCCAGGTGTGTCCCTGTCCCTGTTCCAGGTGTGTCCCTGTCTCAGGTGTGTTTTGCTGTCCCATTCCCTGGTGTCCCACCTGTCCCAGGTTTGTCCCACCTGTCCCAGGTGTGTCTGTCCCTGTCCCAGGTGTGTCCCAGGTGTGTCTCACCTGTCTCAGATGTGTCCCACCTGTGTCAGGTGTGTCTGTGCCTGTCCCAGGTCAGTCTGTACCTGTCTCGGGTGTGTCTCACCTGTCCCAGCTGTGTCTCACCTGTCCCAGGTGTGTCTGTACCTGTCTCAGGTGTGTCCCAGGTGTCTCACCTCTCCCAGATGTGTCTCACCTGTCCCAGGTGTGTCTCACCTGTCCTGCAGGTTTCTCACCTGTCTCAGGTGTGTCTGTACCTGTCCCAGGTGTCCCTTCACCTGTCTCAGGTGTGTCTCAGGTGTGTTACCTGTCACGCAGGTGTCCCACCTGCCCCAGGTGTGTCTCACCTGTTCCTGACCTCCCTAACCAGGTGTCCCTCACCTGTCCCAGGTGTGTCCCTCACCTGTCCCGCAGGTGTCCCTCACCTGTCCCAGGTGTGTCCCTCACCTGTCTCAGGTGTCTCACCTGTCTCAGGTGTGTCTCACCTGTCCCTGACCCCCCTAACCAGGTGTGTACCACCTGTCCCGCAGGTGTCCGGCCGCCCGGTGCCCCTCCCGGTGTCCCTGGCCGGGGGTCAGGTGCGGCTGCGGCGCCGGGCGGGGCAGCGCCAGGTGCTGCTCACCTGGGCGGGGCTGCAGGTGAGCCTGGGCGGGGACGGCGCCGTCACCATGACCGCGACAGCGATGGCCGCCGGGGGGCTCTGCGGGGCCTGCGCCGGAGGGGTCACCTGTGGGACAGGTGAGTGTGGGCGGGGTCACCTGTACACCTGTGGGACAGGTGAGTGTGGGCGGGGTCACCTGTACACCTGTGGGACAGGTGAGTGTGGGCGGGGTCACCTGTGGGACAGGTGAGTGTGGGCAGGGACACCTGCGGGACAGGTGAGGGGCTGGGGGGGTCACCTGTACACCTGCGGGACAGGTGAGTGTGGGCGGGGACACCTGTGGGACAGGTGAGTGTGGGCGGGGTCACCTGCAGGACAGGTGAGTGTGGGCGGGGTCACCTGTACACCTGCGGGACAGGTGAGGGGCTGGGGGGACACCTGTGGTACAGGTGAGTGTGGGCAGGGACACCTGTGGGACAGGTGAGTGTGGGCGGGGTCACCTGTACACCTGTGGGACAGGTGAGTGTGGGCGGGGTCACCTGCGGGACAGGTGAGTGTGGGCGGGGTCACCAAGGGACAGGTGGGGGGTCACCTGCGGGACAGGTGAGTGTGGGCGGGGTCACCTGTGGGACAGGTGAGTGTGGGCAGGGACACCTGTGGGACAGGTGAGTGTGGGCGGGGACACCTGTACACCTGCGAGACAGGGGAGTGTGGGCAGGGGGACACCTGCAGGACAGGTGAGTGTGGGCGGGGTCACCTGTACACCTGCAGGACAGGTGAGTGTGGGTGGGGTCACCTGTGGGACAGGTGAGTGTGGGCAGGGACACCTGCGGGACAGGTGAGTGTGGGCGGGGTCACCTGCGGGACAGGTGAGTGTGGGCGGGGTCACCTGTGGGACAGGTGAGTGTGGGCGGGGTCACCTGTACACCTGCAGGACAGGTGAGTGTGGGCGGGGTCACCTGTGGGACAGGTGAGGGTCTGGGGGGGCACCTGTACACCTGTGGGACAGGTGAGTGTGGGCGGGGTCACCTGTACACCTGTGTGACAGGTGAGGGGCTGGGAGGACACCTGTGCTACAGGTGAGTGGAGGGACACAGGTGTGGGGCTGGGGAGGAGGGCTCAGGTGTCCCCAGGTGTCCCAGGTGTGTCTTAGGTGTCCCCAGGTGCCTCGGGTGTCCCCAAGTGTCCCAGGTGTCCCCAGGTGTCTCAGGTGTGTCCCAGGTGTCCCAGGTGTCCCCAGGTGTCCCCAGCTGTCCCCAGGTGTGTTCCAGGTGCCCCCAGGTGTCCCCAAGTGTCCCCAGGTGTGTCTCAGGTGTGTCCCAGCTGTCCCAGGTGTCCCCAGGTGTGGGTGGGAGGTCCCAGGCTTGTCCCAGCTGCCCCCAGGTGTATCTCAGGTGTATTTTAGGTGTCCCCAGCTGTCCCAGGTGTGTTCCAGGTGCCCCCAGGTGTATTTTAGATATTCCCAGGTGTCCCCAGGTCTCCCCAGGTGTGTCCCAGGTGTGGGTGGGACATCCCAGGTGTCCCCAGGTGCCCCGGGTGCCCCCAAGTGTCCCAGGTGTTCCCAGGTGTCCCCCAGGTGTCTCAGGTGTCTCCAGGTGTCTCCAGGTGTGGGTGGGAAGTCCCAGGTGTGTCCCCAGCTGTCCCCAGGTATCTCAGATGTGTCCCAGGTCTCCCCAGGTGTGTCCCAGGTGTGGGTGGGACATCCCAGGTGTCCCCAGGTGTCCCAGCTGTCCCCACCTGTCCCAGGTGTGTCCCAGATGTCTCCAGGTGCCCCGGGTGCCCCCAAGTGTCCCAGCTGCCCCCAGGTGTATCTCAGGTGTCCCCAGGTGTGTCTCAGGTGTGTCCCCACCTGTCTCAGGTGTGTCCCAGGTGTCCCCAGGTGTCCCCAGCTGTCTCCAGGTGTATTTTAGGTGTCCCCAGCTGTCCCCAGGTGTCTCAGGTGTGTTCCAGGTGTCCCCAGCTGTCCCAGGTGTCCCCAGGTATCCCCAGGTGTCCCCAGGTGTCTCAGGTGTGTCCCAGGTGTCCCCAGGTGTCCCCAGCTGTCTCCAGGTGTATTTTAGGTGTCCCCAGGTGTCCCCAGGTGTCCCCAGGTGTTTCCCCCTCACCTGTGGGGGCGGCTCCCGGACACTCCCCCTCCCCCCCCCAGCTGTGTCCGGGCCCCTCCCCCAACCCCTCCCCTCTTTCTCTCTCCCCTCCCCCTCCCCAGCCCCTCCCCCAGCCCCGCCCCCCCGCCCCTCCCCCCCCTCCCCAGGTACCTGCCGGGTGTGGCCGCGGCTCTTCCGAACCTTCGACGGCGCGGGGGGGGCGCGGGGGGGGCGGGGCTGCCCCTCCCCCACCCTGCTGGCCCGGACCTGCGCCCCTCCCCCACCCCCCGGGGCCGGGGCCGCCCCTCCCCCACCGCTGGAGGTGGCGCTGGCGGGGGGAGGGGCCGGGGCGGTGACGGTGACGCTGGGACGGAGCAGGTGGCGCCTGGAGAGGGGGCGTGTCCAGGTGGGTCAGGGGGCGGGGCCGGGAGGGGGCGGGGCCGGGGAGGGGGGAGGGCAGGGGGAGGAAGAGGAGGAGGAAGAGGAGGAGGAAGAGGAGGAGGAAGAGGAAGAAGAGGAGGAGGGAGAGCAGGAGGAAGAGGAGGAGGGAGAGGAGGAGAGAGAGGAAGAAGAGGAGGAGGAGGAGGAAGAACAGGGGGGAGAGGAAAAGGAAGAGGAAGAGGAGCGAGAAGAGGAAGATGAAAAGGAGGAAGAGGAGAAAAAGGAAAAGAGGAGGGAGAGGAGGAGGAGGAGGAGGAGGAGGAGGAGGAGAGAGAGGAAGAAGGAGAGGAAGGAAAGGAGGAGGAAGAGGAGGAAGAGGGAGAGGAGGAAGAAGAAGGGGAGGGAGAGGAAGAGGAGGAGGAGGAGGAAAAGAAGAAGGAAAAAGATGAGGAGGAAGAGGAAGAGGAGGAGGA
>JAJEOU010000543.1:17500-27679 GCA_021534815.1 Acrocephalus arundinaceus
TGTCCCCTGTGTGTCCCCAGACTTCCAGCGGTGCCAGCGCGCCATGGCCGCCCGGGGCGCCGACGCGGGGCCGTGCCAGTGGTACTACAGGGTGTACACGTCCCTGTGTCCCACGTCCTGGGTGAGTGTCCCCAAGTGTCCCCAAATGTCCCCAAATGTCCCCAAATGTCCCCAAGTGTCCCCAAGTGTCCCCAAGTGTCCCCAAATGTCCCCAAGTGTCCCCAAGTGTCCCCAAGTGTCCCTAAGTGTCCCCAATGTCTCCAAGTGTCCCCAAGTGTCCCCAGTGGTACTACAGGGTGTACACGTCCCTGTGTCCCACGTCCTGGGTGAGTGTCCCCAAGTGTCCCCAAGTGTCCCCAAGTGTCCCCAAGTGTCCCCAGGGGTACTACAGGTGTACACGTCCTGTGTCCCGTGTCCTGGGTGAGTGTCCCTAAGTGTCCCCAAGTGTCCCCAAATGTCCCCAAGTGTCCCCAAGTGTCCCCAGTGTCCCCAGATGTCCTCAAGTGTCCCCAAGTGTCCCCAAGTGTCCCCAGTGTCCCCAAATGTCCCCAAGTGTCCCCAAGTGTCCCCAAGTGTCCCCAAGTATCCCCAAATGTCCCCAGTGGTACTACAGGGTGTACACGTCCCTGTGTCCCACGTCCTGGGTGAGTGTCCCCAAGTGTCCCAAGTGTCCAAATGTCCCCAAGTGTCCCCAAGTGTCCCCAAGTGTCCCCAATGTCTCAAAGTGTCCCCAAGTGTCCCCAAGTGTCCCCAAGTGTCCCAGTGGTACTACAGGGTGTACACGTCCCTGTGTCCCACGTCCTGGGTGAGTGTCCCTAAGTGTCCCCAAATGTCCCCAAGTGTCCCCAAGTGTCCCCAAATGTCCCCAAGTGTCCCCAAGTGTCCCCAAGTGTCCCAAGTGTCCCCAGGGGTACTACAGGGTGTACACGTCCCTGTGTCCCACGTCCTGGGTGAGTGTCCCTAAGTGTCCCCAAATGTCCCCAAGTGTCCCCAAGTGTCCCCAAGTGTCCCAAGTGTCCCCAAGTGTCCCCAAGTGTCCCCAGATGTCCTCAAGTGTCCCCAAGTGTCCCCAAGTGTCCCCAGGGGTACTACAGGGTGTACACGTCCCTGTGTCCCACGTCCTGGGTGAGTGTCCCCAAATGTCCCCAAGTGTCCCCCAATGTCCCCAATGTGTCCCCAGCACCTTCAATGTCCCCAAATATTCCCCCAATGTCCTCAAGTGTCCCCAATGTCCCTCAATGTCCCCAAGTGTCCCCAACGACCCCAAGTGTCCCCAATGTCCCCAAATGTCCCCAATATCCCTTTGTCCCCAATGTCCCCAAATGTCCCCAAATGTTCCCTGATGTCTTCAAATGTCCCGAAATGTCCCCAAATGTCCTCGATGATGTCCCCAATGTCCCTTTGTCCCCAAATGTCCCCTTTGTCCCCAATGTCCCCAAATGTCCCCAAATGTCCCGTGTCCCCAGCACCTTCAATGTCCCCAATGTTCCCCCAATGTCCTCAAGTGTCCCCAACGACCCCAACTGTCCCCAATGTCCCCCAATGTCCCCAATGTCCCAAATGTCCCCAAATGTCCCCAATGATGTCCCCAATGTCCCTTTGTCCCCAATATCCCCAATGTCCCCCAATGTCCCAAATGTCCCATGTCCCCAGCACCTTCAATGTCCCCAATGTCCCCAAATGTTCCCCCAATGTCCCAAATGTCCCCAATGTCCCCGATGATGTCCCCAATGTCCCCCCAAATATCCCCCAAATGTCCCCGAAATGTCCCCAAATGTCCCCAATGTCCCTGATGTCCCCAAATGTCCCCAAATGTCCCCAATGTCCCCAATGTCCCCCAATGTCCCCCAATGTCCCCAAATGTCCCCCACCCCAAATGTCCCCAATGCCCCCCAATGTCCCAAATGTCCCCAAATGTCCCCAATGTCCCCAATGTCCCCCAATGTCCCCAATGTCCCCAAATGTCCCCAATGTCCCAAATGTCCCCAATGTCCCCAATGTCCCCCAATGTCCCCCAATGTCCCCAAATGTCCCCAATGTCCCAAATGTCCCCAAATGTCCCCGATGATGTCCCCAATGTCCCTTTGTCCCCACAGGTGACCGCGTGGGACGAGGCCCGTGAGGAGGGGACCTTCCCCGGCAAGATCTGAGCCAGCCCCGCCCCCCCGGGTGACACCCACGGGTGACACCGGTGACACCGGCACGGCTGGGGGGGTGACACCGTGGGGACAGAGAGGGGACACGTGGTGGCACCGCCAATAAAGGGTTAAAAACTGGGCCTGGGCCTTGGTGTGGGTGTGGGGACATTTGGGGACATTTGGGGACATTGGGGACATTGGGGACATTGGGGACATTGGGGACATTTGGGGACATTTGGGGACATTTTGGGGACATTTGGGGACATTGGGGACATTTGGGGACATTTTGGGGACATTTGGGGACATTGGGGGCATTGGGGACATTTGGGGACATTGGGGACATTTGGGGACATTTTGGGGACATTTGGGGACATCTGGGGACATTGGGGACATTTAGGGACATTTGGGATTTGTCACATTTGGGACCCTGTCCCAGTTCATCCCAGTATAAACCAGTTCATGCTAGCTCATTCCAGTCCAAACCAATCCATCCCAGTACATCCCAGTCCCTCCCAGTTTGTCCCAGTTCTTCCCAGTTTGTCCCAATCCCTCCCACTTCCTCCCTGTCCTTCCCCAGTTCATCCCAGTTCCTCCCAGTTCATCCCAGTTCATCCCAGTCCCTCCCAGTCCCCCGGCTGGTGACACCAGTCCCTCCCAGTTGACACCAGTCCCTCCCAGTTGACACCAGTGCCTCCCAGTTCATCCCAGTTGACACCAGTGACTCCCAGTTGACACCAGTCCCTCCCAGTTCCCTCCCAGTTGACACCAGTAACTCCCAGTTCCCTCCCAGTCCATCCCAGTTCCCTCCCAATCGCCTCCCAGTCCCTCCCAGTGCCCTGACTGGTGACCCCAGTGCCTCCCAGTATAAACCAGTCCCTCCCAGTTGACACCAGTGGCTCCCAGTTGACACCAGTCCCTCCCAGTTGACACCAGTCCCTCCCAGTTGACACCAGTGGCTCCCAGTTGACACCAGTGACTCCCAGTATAAACCAGTGGCTCCCAGTTGACACCAGTCACTCCCAGTTGACACCAGTGACTCCCAGTTCACTCCCAGTTGACACCAGTCACTCCCAGTTGACACCAGTCACTCCCAGTTGACACCAGTCACTCCCAGTTCCCTCCCAGTTGACACCAGTGACTCCCAGTTCACTCCCAGTTGACACCAATCCCTCCCAGTTCCCTCCCAGTTGACACCAGTGCCTCCCAGTCCCTCCCAGTATAAACCAGTCACTCCCAGTTCACACCAGTTCCTTTATTGTCCCCTCCCCACTCAGGGCCCCAGGGGGACCCCCAGGACAGCCCCGGGGGCCACCGGAGCTCCCAGTGCTCCCAGTGGCCCCCCCAGTGCCCCTCCCAGTGCTCCCAGTGGCCCTCCCAGTGCTCCCAGTGGCCCTCCCAGTACCCCTCCCAGTCCTCCCAGTGCTCCCAGTGGCCCTCCCAGTCCTCCCAGTCCTCCCAGTCCTCCAAGGGGTCCTCCAAGGGGTCCTCCCAGTGCTCCCAGTGGCCCTCCCAGTCCTCCCAGTTGTCCCAGTGGCGCTCCCAGTGCTCCCAGTGGCGCTCCAAGGGGTTGTCCCAGTCCTCCCAGTGCTCCCAGTGGTTCCAGCAGGCGACCTGTGGGGGAGGGAAAGGGGGCGGGGTCACTGCGGGGCGTTATTGGTGTCATCGTCACCTTCATCATCATCGTCATCATCGTCATCATCTTCATCCCATCGTCATCATCATCATCCCATCATCATCATCATCGTTACCATCTTCATCCCATCGCCATCATCCCATCATCTTCATCATCCCATCATCATCATCATCCCATCATCATTGTCACCTTCATCCCATTGTCATCGTCATCATCTTCATCCCATTGTCATCATCATCATCGTTACCATCTTCATCCCATCATCATCGTCATCATCATCATCATCCCATTGTCATCATCGTTAACATCTTCATCCCATCGCCATCATCCCATCATCATCATCATCCCATCATCATCATCACCTTCATCCCGTCATCGTCATCATCATCATCCCATTGTCATCATCATCATCATCACCTTCATCCCATCATCATCATCATCATCCCATTGTCATCATCATCATCGTTATCATCCCACCCCCGTCATCGTCTTCATCCCATCATCATCATCATCATCATCTTCATCCCACCATAACCCCCTCATCTTCATCCCACCACCATCATCATCATTGTCATCATCCCATCATCATCATCATCCCACTGTCACCCCCATGATCTTCATCCCAGCGTCATCTTCATCTCACCATCATCTTCATCACCATCTTCATCCCACCCTCATCATCATCTTCATCCCCCCATCATCATCTTCATCATCATCATCGTCATCATCCCACCCTCATCACCATCATCCCACCCTCATCATCATCATCATCACCATCATCTTCATCCCACGCCGCCATTTTCCCCCCATCCTCCTCATCATCACCTTCCTCCCCATCCCCTTCCCCACCCTCCATCATCATCATCGTCATCGTCATCATCGTCACCTTCCTCCCCTTCCCCACCCCCCATCATCATCATCGCCATCTTCATCCCATGCCGCCATTTTCCCCATCATCATCATCATCATCTTCTTCCCTTCCCCACCCCCCATCATCATCATCCCCATCCCATCATCATCTTCATCATCATCATCTTCATCCCCCATCATCACCATCATCCCACCACCATCATCATCATCTTCATCCCATCATCATCATCATCCCACCACCATCTTCATCATCATCATCTCCATACCACCACCATCTTCATCCCACCCATCATCATCATCTTCATCCCGCGCCGCCATTTTCCCCATCATCCTCATCGTCACCTTCCTCCCCATCCCCTTCCCCACCCCCATCATCATCATCCCCATCCCATCATCTTCATCATCATCATCATCATCGTCACCTTCCTCCCGTTCCCCACCCTCCCATCATCATCATCTTCATCCCCCCATCATCATCATCATCCAACCCTCATCATCATCATCCCGCCATCATCCCCATCATCTTCATCCCACCATCTTCATCCCATCCTCATCACCATCATCTCACCCTCATCATCATCATCATCATCTTCATCCCCCCATCATCATCATCATCCAACCCTCATCATCATCATCCCACCATCATCCCCATCATCTTCATCCCACCACCATCTTCATCATCGTCATCATCCCACCATCATCATCTTCATCCCACCATCTTCATCCCATCCTCATCATCATCATCTCACCCTCATCATCATCATCATCATCTTCATCCCACGCATTTTCCCCCATCATCATCATCATCACCTTCCTCCCTTCCCCTCCCCTTCCCCACCCCATCATCATCATCATCATCTTCATCCCACCATCATCCCACCACCATCATCATCTTCATCCCACCCTCATCATCATCATCCCACCACCATCATCATCATTATCCCACCATCATCTTCATCATCTTCATCCCACCCTCATCATCATCATCCCACCCTCATCATCATCATCCCACCATCATCATCATCATCCAACCCTCATCATCATCATCCCACCATCATCATCCCACCACCACCACCATCATCATCATCCAACCTTCATCATCACCATCTCCACACCACCACCATCTTCATCCCACCCTCATCATCATCCCACCACCATCATCATCTTCATCCCACCACCATCATCATCTTCATCCCACCACCATCATCATCATCCCACCCTCATCATCATCTTCATCCCACCACCATCATCTTCATCCCATCCTCATCACCATCGTCCCACCATCATCATCATCATCATCTTCATCCCCCCCATCATCCTCATCCTCCCTCACCTGTGCCGAGGTCCCGGGGGGGCCGGGGGGCGGCGCCGGCGGCCGGGGGGCACCAGAGAGCTGGGGGGACACCCAGGGGTCACCCCGGGGTCACCATGGGGTCACCATGGGGACACCCAAGGGTCACCATGGGGTCACCCAGGGGTCACCATGGGGTCACCCAGGGGTGATGGTCACCCAAGGTCACCACAAGGGTCACCATGGGGTCACCCAGGGGTGATGGTCACCCAAGGCCACCAAGGTCACCACAAGGGTCACCATGGGGTCACCGTGGGGTCACCAATGGGGTCACCAAGGGGTCACCAATGGGTCACCATGGGGTCACCAATGGGGTCACCCCGGGGTCACCGCCAAGGTCACCCAGGGGTCACCCCAGGGACACCAAGGGATCACCCAGGGGTCACTGCAAGGTCATGGGGGGACATGGGGGAGGTCACAAATGGACACAAAGGTCAGGGATGGACACTGGGGTGGACACAGAGGTCATGGATGGACACTGGAGTGGACACAGAGGTCATGGATGGACACTGGGATGGACACAGAGGTCATGGGTGGACACTGGAGTGGACACAGAGGTCATGGATGGACGGGTCGACACAGGTCGTGGGTGGACACTGGGATGGTCATGGATGGACACAGGGATGGACACAGGTCGTGGGTGGACACAGGGATGGACACAGAGGTCATGGATGGACACAGGGATGGACACAGAGGTCGTGGGTGGACACTGGGATGGACACTGGGATGGACACAGGTCATGGGTGGACACAGAGGTCATGGATGGACACCAGGATGGACACAGAGGTCATGGGTGGAGACAGAGGTCAGGGATGGACATGGAGGTCATGGGTGGACATGAGGAGGTCATGGATGGACACCTGGATGGACATGGAGGTCATGGGTGGACTCAGAGGTCATGGATGGACATCGGAGTGGACACAAAGGTCCTGGACATGGGGATGGACACAAAGGTCATAGATGGACACAAAGGTCAGGGATGGACACTGGGGTGGACACAAAGGCCATGGATGGACACTGGGATGGACACGGAGATCATGGATGGACATGGAGGTCATGGGTGGACATGGAGAGGTCATGGATGGACACTGGGATGGACACAGAGGTCATGGGTGGACAGGGGTGGACACAAAGGTCATGGATGGACACTGGGATGGACATGGAGGTCATGGATGGACATGGGGTGGTCACTAATGGACCCAAAGGTCATGGGTGGACACTGGGATGGACACAAAGGTCATAGATGGACACAGAGGTCATGGATGGACACTGGGATGGACACGGAGGTCATGGATGGACACAGAGGTCATGGATGGACACTGGGGTGGACACAGAGGTCATGGATGGACACAGAGGTCATGGTGGACACTGGGGTGGACACAGAGGTCATGGATGGACACAAAGGTCATGGGTGGACACAGAGGTCATGGGTGGACACGGAGGTCATGGGTGGACACAGAGGTCATGGGTGGACACAGAGGTCATGGGTGGACACTGGGGTGGACACAGAGGTCATGGATGGACAGGGGTGGACACAGGTCGTGGGTGGACACAGGGATGGTCATGGATGGACACAGGGATGGACACAGAGGTCGTGGATGGACACTGGGATGGACATGGAGGTCATGGGTGGACTCAGAGGTCATGGATGGACATCGGAGTGGGCACAAAGGTCCTGGACATGGGGATGGACACAAAGGTCATAGATGGACACAAAGGTCATAGATGGACACAAAGGTCAGGGATGGACACTGGGGTGGACACAGAGGTCGTGGGTGGACACTGGGATGGACACAGAGGTCATGGGTGGACACAGAGGTCATGGATGGACACTGGGATGGACAAAGGTCATGGGTGGACACTGGGATGGACACAGAGGTCGTGGGTGGACACTGGGATGGACACAGAGGTCATGGGTGGACACAGAGGTCATGGATGGACACTGGGATGGACAAAGGTCATGGATGGACACTGGGATGGACACAGAGGTCATGGGTGGACACAGAGGTCGTGGGTGGACACGGAGGTCATGGATGGACATCGGAGTGGGCACAAAGGTCCTGGACATGGGGATGGACACAAAGGTCATGGGTGGACACCAGGATGGACACAGAGGTCGTGGATGGACACAGAGGTCATGGGTGGACATGGGGTGGTCACTAATGGACCCAAAGGTCATGGGTGGACACTGGCATGGACACAGAGGTTATGGATGGACAGGGGTGGACACAAAGGTCGTGGGTGGACACAGGGATGGACACAGAGGTCATGGATGGACACAGGTCATGGGTGGACACAAAGGTCATGGGTGGACACTGGGATGGACACAAAGGTCATGGGTGGACACAAAGGTCACAGCTGGACATGGGGAGGTCATGGATGGACATGGGGAGGTCATGGATGGACACTGGGATGGACAACAGAGGTCATGGGTGGACACAGAGGTCATGGGTGGACTCCAGGATGGACACAGAGGTCATGGATGGACACTGGGGTGGACATGGGGAGTCACAGGTGGACACAAAGGTCATGGGTGGACACAAAGGTCACAGGTGGACATGGGGAGGTCATGGATGGACACTGGGATGGACACAGAGGTCATGGATGGACACAGAGGTCATGGATGGACACTGGGATGGACACGGAGGTCATGGGTGGACACAAAGGCCAGGGATGGACACAAGGGTGGACACAGGGGTCATGGATGGACCTGTAATGGTCATGGGGAAGGTGATGGACACAAGGCTGGAGAAGGTCAAGGATTGACACGGGAAGGTCAAGGATGGACATGGAGAGGTCACGAAGGACACGGAGGGGTCACAAAGGACATGAGAAGGTCATGAAGGACATGAGGAGGTCACAAAGGTCACCTCAAGGTCACAAAGGACACGAGGAGGTCAAGGATGGACACAAAGACCATGGATGGACACAAGGATGGAGAAGGTCAAGGATGGACACGGGAGGTCACGAAGGACACAGGAAGGTCACAAAGGACATGAGAAGGTCACGGATGGACACAGGGAGGGGTCAAGGATGGACATGAGGAGGCCAAGGATGGACACAAGGATGGAGAAGGTCACAAAGGTCACAGGGAGGTCATGAAGGACACGAGAAGGTCAAGGATGGACACGGGGATGTCAAGGATGGACACGAGAAGATCACGAAGGTCATGGGGAGGTCACAAAGGTCACAGGGAGGTCACAAAGGTCATGGGGAGGTCACGAAGGTCACAGGGAGGTCAAGGATGGACACAAAGACCATGGATGGACACAAGGATGGAGAAGGTCAAGAATGGACATGAGAAGATCACGAAGGTCACAAGAAGGCCACAAAGGTCACCTCAAGGTCACAAAGGTCACCTCAAGGTCACAAAGGTCACCTCAAGGTGCTGCAAGGACTCACGACAGCCCCACCCCACGTCCCTGTCCCCACTCACGGCAGCGTCCCCGGGGACACTTGGGGACGTCCTTGCGGTCACTCCTGGCGTCCCCGTGGTCACTCCTGTGGTCACTCTCGGGGTCACTCCCGTGGTCACTCCCGGGGTCACTCCCGGGGTCACTCCCAGGGTCACTCCAGTGGTCACTCCCGGGGTCTCCGGCCAGGTCATTGGCGGCGTCGCCGTCGAAGTCGCCGCAGAGGCCGCAGGTGCGGTTGCGCAGCCGGGGGGACACGGTGACCTCCAGGACGGCCCCGGGGCCGGCGGCCACGCGCAGGTCAGGGGTCAGCAGGACCAGGGCGGGGCCGGGGGCGGGGCCGGGGGCGGGGCCGACGCAGGCGGAGCCGTCAGGGAGGCAGAAGGGCAGCGGGAGCTCCGCCCCGTCCAGCTGGGGGAGGGACAGGGGGTTCTTCATCATCATCATCATCGTCATCGTCATCATTATTATCATCGTCATCGTCATCATCATCATTGTCATCATCGTCATCATTGTCGTCATTGTCATCATCATCATCGTCATCATCATCATTGTCG
The DNA here is from genome assembly GCA_021534815.1 of Acrocephalus arundinaceus. Classification (NCBI taxonomy): domain Eukaryota; kingdom Metazoa; phylum Chordata; class Aves; order Passeriformes; family Sylviidae; genus Acrocephalus; species Acrocephalus arundinaceus. The sequence continues at coordinate 27,463 of JAJEOU010000543.1, forward strand.
TCATTGTCATCATCGTCATCATGATCATCATCATCCTTCAGTCAGCCTTCATCATCCATCCATCCTTCATCATCATCATCATTGTCATCATTGTCGTCATTGTCATCATCGTCATCATCATCATCATCATCCTTCAGTCAACCTTCTTCATCCATCATCATCATCATCGTCATCATTGTCGTCATTGTCATCATCGTCATTGTCATCATCATCATCA
>JAJEOU010000544.1:0-14631 GCA_021534815.1 Acrocephalus arundinaceus
CAGTGGCCCTGTGGCCTCACCGGGCTCTCGGCTGACAGCACCAGCTCCCTGTTCACTGCTCTTGCTGGTGGCCTTCAGCTTCTCCCTGCTGCCACCTGTCAGTCTCTGGCTGTCCTCAGGTCTTCAGGGCAGCTGTGACAAAAGTGGAGGCTCTGGAATTGGTTCCCAGGCCTGGCAGAGCTGCAGTCCCAGAGCCCTCTTTGCTCCCTGCTGGCCCCCTCCATCCCCTCAGCCCCACTGTCCCCTGGGCAAAGCCCCAGCCCCTTCAGTTTCTTCAGCTCCTCACAGTCCTCTCACCCCACTCAATCCTTCTGACCCATCCCGTCCCCTTAGACCCGCCACCCCCCTCAGCCTGTGCCACTTCCCTGTCACCTCAGTGCCACCATTGCCCTCTGCTGCCCCACCCCTCAGTCCCCCAGCCCCTCAAGGTCACTGTCCCTGCAGTGTCACTGCCTCCTCAGCCCCCTCAGGCCCCTCTGTCTCACGGTCCTTCAGCAGCTCCTCAGGGGACACTGCCTGGGGCCACCGGCAGCTGCCACCGCTCCAGGGACCCCCGGGGCTGGAACTGCTGCCCCGCCCAGCCCGGCCGCCAGCTCAGACCCAGCACAGGAACAGGGACAGAGGGGGCACAGGGGGAAAAGGACAAAGGGAGAGAGGGAAAGAGGTTAAAACTAGTCTGTACCTTTACAGATACTAATCTATGTACCTAAAGACCCATGCAGTTATAAGTATGTTAGTATGCGCATTTATAAAAATAACTATATATATATATATATAAATGTAACTATCCCCATAGATATATGTATCTATGTATATCTATAAATATAACTATGCATACATGATTATAAATATATAAATCTAAATCTTAATCTATATATACTTTTAATATATTGTATTTTTATAATAAACAATTATATAGATAGGTAAATATGACTATATAATTCTAAACATATCACTAAAGACAGAGTTATTCTACCTGCCTGGTAGTCACAGGCTCTCCCTCTGTCTCTTCCTGCCACACAGGGCACCCCTCCAGGAGACATCGATCACATGGGATCTGGGAAGAAAAGAGAACACTGAGTCAATATTGGCCTCTGTGCACGTTTCCCTTGGGCAGCAATTGTCCTTCTATCACGGACTATAAAAGATGGCCTGAAAGGCAGACTCTCACTTGGGAATTTGAAGCCTACTCTTTAGAGAACAGGGATCCTGCCAAGTTCCCAAAATGTGTAAAGAAGTACCTCGATAAAGTCTCAGCACTCGCAGTGCCAATGGCACCCACGAGAGCTTGAAACACAGACAGCCCCAGCTCCCCCAAAGAAGCCCAGCCTTGTTCTTTCTCTGTGCTGACAGAGAGACCTCAGCCCTCGCTGAAATGGCTGAAGCTGAAGGGTGCTGTGAGCTGAGTTACAAACCAAATTGGGACACGCAGGTTGGTGACACAACTCCCACCAGGTCAGGTTTAGTCCCTGCTCTCTTGCCACAGCAGAGGACTTAGTGTCAGAGCCTCTGGAGAAGCGTGGAGGGCAGGGCTCGGGGAGCCGGTGCCACTGCAGGATTGGAACTAAAGGCAGCAGGAAGCACCAGCCCCCCAGACAAGAACTCAACTCTTCTGATCTCCCCTCCTGTCACAGGCAGGCTCAGAGCAGCCGTCTCACACCTCTGTAAACCAATGGGGGCTCTCTCCTTACCAGGCTCCTCGGGCTCTGGGGAACTGTTCCCGCAGCTCTCGGTGCCAGATGGAGCTTCCTCTGCTGCAGCCCTGTTCATGGTGTCCTCTCCTGAAGACTCAGGGGCAACATTAATATTCCCCTTGAAAGAAAAACAGAGAGAAAGGAACCCAAAGATCACTCAGCATTTTCTTGGAATCACATCAGGGATACAGGAACTGTTCTTTACCCCAAAGGCTGTGTGACACAAAGGGAACACTGCCCACATGGTTCACATGACAAGCATTTTAAACTCAGGATTTGGGTGGCCAAGGTGAAACTGAAGCTGTTACAAAATGACCTTTGAAGAAAAACAGGAATGCAGAAAAGCAGAAGACACCAAGCGAGGGGACGTGCCCTCATGCTCTGACCCTGGCTTATGCCACGAGCTGTAAGAAATCAGCCAGCAGAAAGCCAGGGGCTCTCCTTGTTGCCAACGTGGCTGTCAGCAAGGGCAGAGCTTGCTCCCAGCACTGCCCAGGGCTGTGTGCTGCAAACCCACACTCAAAGCTCACATTTCTGCCTGGGAGTCTCACCAGCCCCACCCAGCCACTCAGACAGTCCATCACAAGGTGGTGCTTTCTGGAGCCCTCTGCTGCTGCCCCATTTGTAGGACCCAGGCAAACATTGATGGACCCAGGGTATTTCCAGCATCAAATATTCCAGTGCCAAAAATCTGTGAATTTGGACGGTAGAAAAGAAAACCAACCTGAAAGACATGAAAAGTCAGACAACCAAGCAGTGTTTCTATTCCATTGAAGAAGGAAATGCCCTAGATTATACACCTGCAAATTACCTTTGGACAGAAAGATATTCCCACCATGACCAGCTGCAGAATATTCATCTCTTCTGCAACAGCCCGTCTATCAGAATCCTAAAGATTCTAAAGATGCCTCAGAGCCTGCAAGGTTTCCTTTTCTTATGGAATAAAATGCTTTTGCAAACTGCTATGTGTGAGTTTACAAACGACAAAAGACATTCCACTTGAGAATAAGAGATTGCTAAATGCAGAAAATCCCACTCCCCACCTTGACTCTGCCCTTCCTCAATCACAAATGTACTGTAGGCAATGGGTCTGCACAGCAAGAGAAAGAGAGACATTCTTTGGCCAACACGTCTGATAATCTGCAAAAAGGCCTGTACCAGCACTCACTCTCCAGGCAAGTCTGGGAAGAGGCAGGAATTAAGAGAAACGAGATTCCTAATCCAAAGACTGAATCTGTCAAACAAAAGGACAAGGAAGCTGCAGCTCCAGCCCATCCCCACACACGGCTCTGGCAGCGCCCACACGCACGGCAGGGCTCACACAGCAGCAGCAGCAGCAGCTGCAGCCCAGCCCTGGCTTTGCCTTGGCCTTCCAACCCAAAAGAGGCAGAGCCCACATCTGCTGCTGCAACAGAGACACCTCTCGTGTGCCCCTCCCTGCGCAGGACACTTTGCCTTCAGTGGCAATTCTCCAAACACTCTTCTCTTCTTTCCCAACCAACAAAGCCTGTTAGAACCTACAAAGCATCACCACAAATGCCCCTGCACGAGGCATTCTTCTCAAGGAAAAGGAACAACCAAAGGTGGCCAACACAGGCTCACACCTCTGATCCTCACTGTGGGGGAAGACTTTGTCATTCCCTCTTCTTTTGGAAATCTTGCTTGACAAAGAATAATTAGATAACTAAATAAGAATGAAAACAATTAAATTCCAGAAACCTTTGCTTCTCAGCCATGTAACAACATTCAAAAGCTCTCAGTCCAGCCTCTTTCATTCCCATCCAATGGGGTTACCTGAGCAGAGGGAGACCTTTCAGGTAGGGAGCTCCTGATCTCCCGCATCATTTTCTCAACCTGAAGGCCGAGATCCAGCAGTGGTGATTCCTCTCCCGCAGGTGCATTCTGTGCTGAGCTGGAGGCTGCACAGCCAGCACTGCCAGCTGCAGCATCAGGGGCTGAAGTGCCTGGTGCAGCTGCAAGAATCCAAACACGTGAGTCAGGCTCTAGAATGTGGCTTTGGGACACACAGCTCTATTGCTGCCTTTGATCAAACATCACAGGAGCACACAGGAAAACCAGGCAGAGAATCTTTTGACTTTCTAGTGCTCCTTCTTACAAGGCTTGACAATTTCTGTCTCAGAAAGACAGAGCACTGTGGAAAAAATACCTAAAAGGGTCACTTTTCATGATCTTTTGAAAAAGCATTGCTAGAACTCTTTTCCTACATGGTGGGTTGGAGGCTGGGGGCTGCTGCGCCCCGTGGAGCTGCTGGAAGCTGCAGGGCTGGATCCTGAGCACCTCCCTGTCAAGCGGAGGCAGCTGCTCCCTGTAGAGCTCCTGGAAGCAGCTGGGGGCCCCTCCCGTCCGAGCCGCCACAGCCGTTTGCCGTGGAAGCCGAGGAAGTGGCAGGGCGGGATCCGGGGCACCTCCCGCTGGGCGGGCAGCGGCTGCTCCCTGTGCAGCAGGTGGAAGCTGCAGGGCGGGCGACGGGCCAGCGGCGGCCGGGCCCTGGGCCGGGACTTGAAGCGACCGTGCCAGTGCCGCCCGTCCAGCAGCGGACGCGCCCCGGGGAGCTGCTGGGAGCCATGGGGAGGGCGCCTGCGCCCCTCCCGCCCCGCCGCCAGCCGCTGCCTGCTGGCCGCGCTCCGGCGCCTGATGCGGAGCAGGAGCTCGGGGCGATCGCGGTGAAACCAGGGGTTGCTGTAGTGGAGCCAGGCCCCGGCATCGCCCGGCGCAGCCACGCCAGCCCAGCCCGGCACCTTGCGGAAGCCGTAGCGGTTGAGCTGGCGCACGAAGCTGCGGAACTGCGTGGCCCTGAAGGTGTGCGGGGCCAGGCCCTGAGCACCTCCCAGGCTGAGCAGCTCCTGCTGGAAGAGGGAGCAGTCTATGAGCAGCCACCGGGCCTGGCTGTCCCAGCGCACGGAACGGACGCGGGGGCTGTTCACCAGGCGCCACAGCTTGGTGGGGAAGGTGCGGGCGCTGAGCCCGGCAGGCAGCGGCACCTCCGCCATGGTGTTGATCGCCGCCTGTGCCACAACACCCAGATCGCAACGGCCGCGGCTGTGCCGGCGACGCGCGGCCTGAGGGGGGCGCTGCGCTCGGCCCCGTGCGCGCCCGGCGTGGCCCCGGCGCGGGCCAGACTCAGAGGGACGAGCGCTGCAGAGCCAGGGCCACGGGCACAGGGCGGGCGCGGCGGCTCCCAGGGCTGGCTGGGCACGGCAGGGCAGGGCCAGGGGCAAACCCTTGCTTGCTCTGCCTGCACGCATCCTGCCTTTGCTTGGCAGCACAGCCCCAAAGCACCAAGGCAAGGTAACAGAAAAGCTGCTTCCCAGGCAGTCGGCCTCCAGCAGCTGTTGGTGCATGGGCTTATTCCTCCCCAGGCACAAGACTTCTCATTTCCATTTGTTGAACTTCATCCGATTTCCCTCAGGCCAATTCTTTAGCCTGCCAAGGTCCCTCTGAATGGCACAAGCAGTTGGTGCATCAGCTGCTCCTGCCACTTCTGTGTTGTCTGCAAATTTGCTGAGGGTAAACTGCTCCTGCAGCCCAGCCATTCATGAAGACTTTAAAGAGTATCTGCCCTGCTATCAGCCCCTGGGGGTCAGAGCACAAGGACTTACCTCCAGCTCTACTTTGTGCCACTGATGACAATCCTCTGGGCCCAACCACCCGTCCATTTTTCAGTCTTCCTCCCCGGGCACTTTGACAGTTTGTATTTAAGGATGTTGTAGGAGACAGTCTCCAAGGCTTTGGTAAAGCTGGGGTAGATATCATCCACTGCTCTACCCATATGCTATCAAGTTGGCTGTCCTGTTACATATTGACACCCAATTGCTACCAGTTTCCCCCAACATGGTCCCAGTATTCCCAGTGTTGTCCCATGAAGTATCGTTCCAGACACTCCCAGTTTATCCCAGCTGCCCCCAGCACGCTCATTCCCAGTCACCCCAGAGTACCCAGTATGGTTCCAGTTGCCCCCAGCATGATCTCCCTCATTCCCAGTATATCCCAGTTCCCTCCAGCACACACCAGTCATTCCCAGTCACTCCCAGTAGCCCTCAGTGAGGTCCCAGTCACTCCCAGTATTTCCATGTCCGTGCTCCAAGTGCTGCTCCCAGCCCTGATCCGTGGGGATGGGAATGTCCCGCTCCCTTCCTGGGGCAGGGTCACACCTGAGCCAGGTGTGCAGGGCAGGACCTTGCCCTGAGCCCAAGCCCCGTCCCACCTGCAGGATCTGCTTCCCCTGGGCCTCTTCCTGCTGAGGCCCCAAGCCCAGCTTGGTGCTGAACAAAGGGGCTGGGGCGGGGTCATCCCCTGGCAGGGGCTGTGCACCCCCTCTGCCCCCTCCCCAAATTCCCTCCTGGGGGCAGCAGGAGCTGGAGCAGGAGCCCTGTGGGGAGGAAAAAGGGGGTGACACCGGGATGGGGGGGGGGGGTCACAAATGACAGCTTGGGACCATCTCTCACCTTCTTCCACAGCACCAGGAGAATGAACCCCAACATGGAGACCCCAAACCCCAGCAGCATCCTTGGGTAGGGACTGGTGGAAGCTTTAGGAGTCTGGGGGAGTCCAACTGCCTCAAAACCCCCTCCCAACCCCACAGCCACTCCCAGACCCCTCAAGCCAAACCCAAAGCTCCTGCCCAGGTCAGTTCCAGCCACTCCCTGCAAGAGAAATGGCCCCAAAACCTAAAAAAAACCCCTTCCCATCTTCCCCAAGACCCACCCAAATTCCCTTCAAGCCACACAGCCCTCCCAGGACCTCAAAACTTCCTAACAAGCCCCCAAGAAGGCCCTCAACCCCTCTCCCAGCACCACAAATGTCACCAAGAGCCACAAAAGCCTCTCTCAGTCCCTACAGGAGTCTCTAAAACTCCTCCCAGCCCACATGGCACTGACCAGGAGAGGTTCGTGCACAGGAACATCCACAGCCAGGAGCAGCTCGGGCACTTCAGCAGTGGTTTGGGCACTTTGGGGGCGACACCCCAGATGGGGAGACCCGGGCCAGGAATGGGACAGACAACTGGAATTCCTGGAGAACACACAGGCTCAGGTGGACACGTTCTGCTGCAAAAACTACAAGATCACAGTCATGTTCCTTGGCTTGGGTGGTCCCAGAACACAAAACCCTCCCTGAGTATTCCCCTGAAGCCCAAATTGACACTCAAATCCCAGTAAAATGATTCAGCTTCATTTCTTTATTTTTACGCCAGTTGTGGGTGTTTTGATGGGATAAACATGGAAATTTTTCAGGTGGGAAAAGATCTCCAAGATCACTCAGCATTGCTTGATGCCACATGAAGAAAAAACTGGAAAGAGCAGATGAGATTTTTTGGGCTGTAAAGTCAACAAATCAGCTTTTCTCAACGAATTTCCAATGTTGATCAAAGTCTTGATGGATGTTCCTGTCCCAGCATTCATCCAGGTGTCTACAGGCGTCCAGGAGGATGTGCAGACCCCCAGCCAGGTGTCTTCCCAACCTGAATCATTGGGAGTGTGGATCACCAGGGCTCTGCCCAACGTGGGTCCTCTAATGGGGGATGGAGTTGGAGCAGAGCACGAAGCTCTTCCCACAGTCGGGGCACTTGCAGGGCTTCCCTTACTGGTGCCTCTGTTGGTGTTGGGTCAAGTGAGAGCTCCTGGAAAAGCTCTTCCCACACCTTTCTTCCTACACTTTTTGCTGTTGGGTCAAGTGATGGATCTCTCCATCTGTGCAGGTGTTCAAGCTAAGCCAGCCAGGCTGTAGGATTTTAATGCAAATAAACCAGGATTGATAACTACAACCAACAGGAAAAACCCACACCATATCTGCATTCCAAACCCCCATTTTAAGACACCTGAGCCTCAGCCACGGCCAGCACCGGCCTGGGGGCGGGGCCAACTGCTGACATATGGGCGTGGCTTGGGCAGAAAGGGGCGGGGCTTCATGACATAAGGCGTTGATGGGCATGGTCAAACTAAATAATGATAAATGGCAGCTATGTGTGGGCGTGGCCTAATGGAAGGGGTGTGGCTTTGCACAAGGGGCATGGCCTAACCCAATGGGGCGGGGCTTGATCTCATAGGGATGAAGGGAAGGTTTGAGTGGTTGTGGCTTAACCCAACAGGGTGTGGCTTGTTCAAACAGGGCACGGCTTAGCCCATGTAGAGATGACGGGCAGCTCAATGTCAACATTGCTTAAGCAAGAGGGCATGGCTTTTGAAAAGGGGCGTGGCACAGCAGAAAAGCTGCCTCTACACAATTGGCTCCTGCCACCAAGCCTTGGCCTCACCTGGGAGAGAAAAGAGTCTGCCCAGGTGAGAAAAGGACGTGGTTAGAAGTGGGTGAGGTCAGAGTGGCCATGGCCTCACCTGCTTGCAGTGTCACCTGGTGAGGGATGGAGTCAGGCTCCCAGGTGACCTCCAGGTGGGTGGGGTGGTCACGGGGCAGGGCAGGGAGGTGACAGAGCTGATGACAGCCATCAAGGTGTGTCAGGTGTGTGGTGGCCATGCCCACTCTCCTTTAAGCCACGCCCACCCTGGCCCTGCCCTCCTGCCTTCGGGACTGAGGAAACCCAGGAGTGGCTGGGGCGTGGGTGCCCCTCCCACGAGTGCCAGGGCCTGGCCAGGGTGGAGCTGTCCAGTGTTGCCCTCAGCTCCGGGCACTCTGGGTTCATCTGTGGGGGAAAAAGAACAAAATTTGTGGCATTTTCCCACCAAAAACTGGGACTTTCCAACCCTGAAATTGTTGGGTTTAACCCCAAAATATTTGGGACGTCAGGTCTACCCACTGAAATGGATGGGGTTTTTTTTTTGACATCAGAGCTACCCATTGAAATGAATGGAAGAGAAAGGACATCAGGTCTACCCACTGAAATCAATCGATGGAAAAGGAAACCAGGTCTACCCAATTAAAGTCAATGGGGATATACGGACACCAGTTCTACCCATTAATAGGGCTGGATTGGGAAGGGTTACTGGTGTGAAATATGGGGTTGTGTCTCATGTCAGGTAGAAGAAGAGCCTTTGTAGCTGACGTTGTGAAATGTGTGGGAAAAGGCCATAGGACAATTATAAAAAATCAGTTTTAATTAACAAATGGAAAAAGCACGGAAAGAGGCTTTTTTACTAATATTTTTCTTGCTTATAAGTGAACAATGTGAGCCTAAAAGTTTTCACAATATAAGTTTTAAGCTTTTTCAATTAGTATGAGCTTTATAGGCTTTTAACATGTAGGATAGAAGAATGCAGAAGTATTATTACTATTATTATTATTATTATTATTATTATTACCTTTTAAATTAAAATTATTATAAGCTTTAAGCTGCTTTGTAATAAAAGGGTTTGAACTACAGCTTTAGAATATATACATATATATAGAAGGAATTGTAATCACCTGAACAGAGGAAGGAAGTGAGCTTATCACAGGCTAAAAATTGATGATCATGAGAAGGAAGGCTGGAAAATCCTGGAAAAGGAGATAGACCATCTGGAAGCTGGACATCACCACCACTGATTTATGGTCCTGAGAAGGAAAGCTGAGCCTCATCATCACTGGTGTTTGTTTCTGAAGAAGGGAAGCTGGACATCACTTCACTTGGTCACAATGGGGTATAGAAATTGGATTTCACAAATAGGAACTAGGAGGAAACTAGAAAAAAAAAACCTGCTGAGAAATGCTTATGAAGATTCTCAATAAATACCAGCAGGAATCAGCAGTCTGTGTGCAGTTGGAGGGGAGACCCCCACTGCTTTGCTCACACTTTACCATTTTGTATTAAAGAATTAATAAATTGATTGCTGCTTGATATATTGGCCGAGTCAAGCTCTTTATTCCTTACACTGGTTAGACTGGGAGTACTTGGAAGGGCTAAGGGGAAGCTCTGGGAGAGGAACCGGAAGCACTGGGGGGAGTTGGAAGCACTGGGAGGGAGGAATGGGGGAAACGGAGCAAACGGGGAGCACTGAGAGGTGGGGTTAGTGGGAACACTGGGTGTGAATAAAGGGGGGCACTGGGGTTACTGGGAGCTCCAGGGAATTACTGGGAGCACTGGGAAGGGTTACTGGGGGTAAATGGGGGAAAACAGGAAAACCAGGTCTACCCATTCAAGTCAATGGGATAAATGGGACACCGCGTCTACCCTGTCAAAGCAGTGGGGTCTCATGACCACCAGTTTGGGCAGGGGCCCAAGAATTTTTGGGGGTACCCAGGTGTACCTAGGTGATTTTTGGGGAGATCCACGTGATTTCTGGGGGTACCTAGGTGTACCCATGTGATTTTTGGGAGGACCCAGGTAGTTTTGGGGGTACCCAGGAAATTTTAAGAGGGAATCCAGGTGATTTTGGGGAGGTACTCAGGTGATTTTTGGGGTTCCCAGGAGAATTTTGAGGGTACCCAGGCGATTTTTGGGGTACCCAGGTGATTTTTGGGATTCCCAAAAATCCAAGTGACTTCTGTGGGGTATCCGGGTGACTTTTGTGGGGAGACCCAGGTGATTTGGGGGAGTACCCAGGTGTATCCAGGTAATTTGAGGAGGGACCTAGGTGAGCGTGCGGTGTACTCAGGTGTATCCAGGTGGGTTTTGGGGGGTACCCAGGTAATTTGGGAGGGATCCAGGTGACTTTTAGGAGTACCCAGGTTCTTTTTGGGGGTATCCAGGTGATTTTTGGGGGGTACCAAGATGAATTTGGGTATACCCAGGTAATTTTATGGATTCCCATGTGTACCAACTCAGCCTAACAGGCTGGGAGAAGATGACGGCCACCATCGTGTTCTCCTGGTGGACGTGGACACAGATGACCCTTGGCAGCCTGGGGGGGCTGTGCAGAGACACCTCGACATTCAGGGGGCACCCCAACATTTGGGGGGCACTGAATCATGATTTTAAAGAGATAAGATTTTAGCCAAGGGTTAGAAGCAATTTATATGGATCAGGGTGTAGGTTAGGTAAGCAAATGATAGGTTAATGATTATTAGATGCTTAAGCTAGAGCTAATTGTTGTATTGTTTGCCATTATAAACTTGTTTATAGAAGGAAGTGGAGTAAGTGAACCGTTAGAAGAACAAATTGAAAGCAGTGGACAAATGATCAGAACCTGGACTTTATATCAATCAATCACAAAGCAGGGGACCTTGAATCATGCCAGATGGTCACAGAGACCTGATGAAGACTCTCCTGACTTCATCCTTTGAAACCACTGACCCAATTTGAGACCGCTGACCCAATTCAAAAGAAGAATTGCACACACATGAAGGACTAATAGTCTCATTTTAATACAGAGCAGGGATGGGAGGTGCTGGGGTTATGCACATGTATTGTATGTAAGATCTTGGGAAATAAATAGAGGGCAAAGAACCTTGTACAGGGCAGTCACACCTTTCAGAGACGGCTCCTGTGCCACCCGCTGGTGTTAATAAACATACCACTTTCTAACTTTAATTAGTTAGAGGGTCTTTGTCCGTGATCATATCAGTTTTTAAAGATTCATTCTGGCCACCCAGCCATTAGGAGGCTCTGCTCAGCTGTGAGACCAGGTGGGGCGGAGGACCCACTTGGGGCACACCCCAGGATATTCCTGAAGTGTGGACTCCCTGCCTGGACTGTCCATCCAGCAGCAGACAAGGACTCCTAAATACTAAAAACTACGGATAAAAGGGTATGTTTAAAACTGAGACCGTTTTAAACAGTGACATGTAAGGCATATGTGTGGTCAGGAAAGGCCGTTGGTAAGCCGTGGGAGATATCCCACACACAACTTGTGCCTCTGCAGTGTGCTTGCAAGCTGAAATTGCAGTTGGTGTCTGCTCAGTTGTATTTGGTTGCCAGCACAGAGAGCTGCTGAGCTCTTGTACCAAACCAGGGGGCCTCAGGCTGTGGTTGCTGGCAGAAGGGGATTTTGCCATTTGTTGCATTGTAGAGGGCTCAGTTTGCTGGCAATCTGGGGAGAGCAGTCGTAAGGGCAAATCCTGGTCTATGGTTGTTATGCTGTGTGAATGTGTCCTGACTGTGAGAACAATTATGAGAGAGTTTGTTGAGACGTGCTATTATTAGCATGAAGTGATTGCAGAATTTGAACCCGTGGTTCCGTTCTTGGGCGACTGAAATGGCCGGGGAAAAACAAAGCAAGTGGGGGCACATGATTAAAGCGTTTGATAGCGCTGCATGTTGTGTAAAACCCTTAATAAAAAGCCCCCTCCCCGCTGTGACTGTGGTGTGTGCGTACTTCGGTTCCGGGGGACGGTATTTACTGTAACACCCGGTGTTCATGTTAAAAGGGTCCGGACTCCCAGAGTTGTTCGGGCCTGGTGTTCAGGTGGTTTTGCTTGTGGAATTTGAGATACAGAGGTTGAGTGCTTTAGTATAAAGTGTTTGTAAGTGTTTGCCGCAGGAATAATAAGGTTGTGGTGCTAGTGTGCATGGAAGAGATTTTTTTCGTGTGTAAGGCACTTGGAGTTGTGTTTTGGAGCTGTGGTGTATTTTTGAGGCAACACTGTAATCTTGTGTCAAAAGTTGTAAGTGCAGCATTCACTGAGTGAGAAATAGTAAAAGTGGTTTGTTTGAAAGAGTTGATTCATCTCGGAGAGCTGAGATGTGAACGTTTTTGAAATAGATTGGGGATAGAAAAAGGACAGGACCAGTCTGGCAAGGAAGAGTAGAAGCCTTCGATAAGGGCTTAGATGTGATTTTAGGTACGGAGGCTGTGTTTGTAGATGCTGATTGCTAGAATTAAAATAGAGATAGTTTGGGTCTGAGAATTCTATCTGGTCAGACGAATAGAGGGAATTCCTCTCCTTGAGTGGTTTTGGCTCGACTCATTTGGACTCGAGAGTTTGTGAATTCAATAAACTGGTGGATAGACAGGGGAAATGAGAGAATATATTTGGATAGTTTCTATCAGATGTCGGCTGGAGGACTAGTGGCGTTGGATTGGGAGCAGGAGGCTGTGGAGAATTTAGAAAGTCAAGAAGGAATTAATGGAAAAGCTTGTATTTGTGGGAATTTTCCTGCAGCTTTTGGTGCATTTAGAGGTTTGCATTGTGCTGAGCCGTTTAAACTGAAGATCACAGTCAGAGACACTAACTAGTTACAGTTAGAAAGTGGAATGTTTATTAACACCAGCGGGCGGCACAGGACTCATCTTTGAAAGGTGTGCCTGCCCTGTACAAGGTTCTTTGCCCTCTATTTATTTCTTAAGATCTTACATACAATACAAATGTGCATAACACCAGCACCTCCCATCCCTGCTCTGTATTAAAATGAGGCTGTTAGTCCTTCATGTGTGTGCAATTCTTCTCTTGAATTGGATCAGTGATCTCAAAGGATGAAGTCAGGAGAGTCTTCATCAGGTCTCTGTGACCCTCTGGAACAATCCAAGGTCCCCTGCTTTTTGATTGATTGATATAAAGTCCAGGTGCTGGTCATTGTTCTTACTGGTTTCAATCTGTTCTTATAAGGTTCACTTACTCCATTTCCTTCTAAAAACAAAACTAAAATGAGCTCATAATGGCAAACAATACATCAATTAGTTCTTTCTTAAAAAAAATGATAATCATTAACCTATCGTTTGCTTATCTAACTTGCATCCTGATCAATATGAATTGCTTCTAACCCTTAGCCAAAATCTTAACTCTTTAAAATCATGATTCACTAGTTCCTTCCAATCACTCCCAGTATGGTCCCAGTTGCCTCCAGCTCGATCAACCCCCTCAGTCCCAGTATGATGCCATTTGCTCCCAGCATGCTCCCAGTTGCTCCCAGTCACCCCCAGTATGGGGGATGATGTGCAGGGTATGTTCCCAGCCACTCTCAGATACTCCCAGTATTAATCCAGTCACTCCCAATATGATCCAAAGATGAGCCCAGTGTGGTCCCAGTCACTGCCAGTATGAACCAGTTGCACCCCACATGGTTCCAGTTGCTCCCTTTCACCCTCACTTTTGTTCCAGTCACTCCCAGTCTCTCCCAGTGTACCCCAGTTCCTTCCAGCATGATCCCATTTGCTCACAACCACTCCCAGTCAGCCTCAGTGTAGTCACCCTCACTGCCAGTATGATCCCAGTCACCTCCAGCATGACCCCAGTTCATCCCAGTATAAGCCCAGTTGCTTCCAGTCACCCCCAGCATGCACCCAGTCACTCCCAGTTGCTCCCAGTTGTCCCTAGCATGATCCCAGTTGCTCCCAGGTGCTCCTGGTCAGCCTCAGCATGGTCCCAGTCACTCCCAGTATATCCCAATTTCCTCCAACATGGCCCCAGTTGCCCCCTGCAGGTTCCTGACTCCCAGTATGAATCCAGTATGATCCCAGTCTCCCCTGGAGTGATCCCAGTTACTCCCAGTATGATCCCAGTGTGATGTCAGTATAAACCCAGTGCAATCCCAGTCACTGTATGATCCCAGTACAAACCAGTCACTCCCAGTGATGCCATTTCTAGGGCACCCCCCCCCCCCCCCCATTCTGACTGGTCCCGGCTGCATCCCCGCTTCATCTACGACCTGTGAGCTGTGAGAGTGGCAGCGGGGGAAGAAGAGGAGAGGAAGAACCAGGCAGCTCCAGCGCTCCCTGAACTCGTAGCCCCCTGGGACCATCACCTCCAATCCCACAGGTGCCTGGGGAGGGGGACTTACCCCAAATACCCCAGGGCGAGGAGTCCCTGTCTTTGGGGTTTTTCTGGGGGGGATGTTTGGAGCTTGCAGGGCTCCAAAGCCGAGCCTCAGATGCCCCTCGGGGGCACATCGGGGGGTCCCTAGGAGGTGTTTTTGCGGGGTCCTGGTGGCAGCAGAGCCCTGGCGGGGAGCGAGAAGATGCAGGTCCCCGTGTGGTGAGGGTTGGGCTTTGTGAGCCAGGTCCTCCAAGCTCTGCCAGGCCACGTAGGGACTGTGAGGTACCGGTGTGGGTAGGGGGACACGGGGTTTGGGGAGCCCCCAGGAGAGCCGGGCTTCCCTGAGCAGGATTCTTGG
>JAJEOU010000544.1:14641-71261 GCA_021534815.1 Acrocephalus arundinaceus
CCCAGGCTGGCCGTGAGCAGGCTGGGGGCAAACAGCATGGCTGGGGCTCTGCAAGGGGCCTGGGGGCAACTGGGATCCTACTGAGATCTTAGTGGAAGAAGCTGGGCCATGCTGGAGGAGACTGGGATCATACTGGATCATACTGGCAGCAACTGGGACTGCACTGAGGGTGACTGGGAGTGATTGGGAGCAACTGGAATCAGGCTGGAAGTAACTGAGGACAACTGGGAGTGACTGGGAACATGCTGGGAACAACTGGGATACACTGGAGAGACTGAAACCACAGTGGGGTAAATGGGAGCAGCTGTGCCCATGATGGGGTCATACTGGGATCCTACTGGAAACAGACTGGGAGTGACTGGAAAGGGGGCTTGCTGTGACTGGAACTCTCCTGGAGGTGACTGGGAGCAACTGGGCCCAAACTGGGAGTGACAGGCAGTCACTCAGGGCATGACTGGAATAATACTGGAGTATCTGGGAGTGACTGGGATCATACTGGGAGTGGCTGGAACCAAACTGGGGGTTACTGGGTCCTGCTGGGTTCATCCTGGGAGCCACTGGGATTACAATGGGTGTGAACAGATCCTGACTGGGAGTTACTGGGAGCTGCTCTTGGGAGGAAAATGTGGACACATTGGGAGTAACTGGGATCAACTGGAAGGGACTGGGACCATGCTGAGGGAACTGAGACCACAACTGGAGCAACTGGAGTCATACTGGGATTATACTGGGACCACACTTTGGGCAACTGCCAGAAACTGGATCATGCTGGAGGCAACTGGAAGAAACTGGGAAAGAGTGGGATCATTGTGAGGTAATCAGAACCTTACTGGGATATACTGGCAGTGTCTGTAACCATACTGGGGAGACTGGAATCACATTGGGAATAGCTGGGACCATGCTGGGGAAAACTGGGAGTGCATGTGACCATACTGAGAGGGACTGGGACTATCCTAGGGACAACTGGGATCATACTGGGAGGAACTGGGAACAATTGGAACTATTCTGACAGCAACTGGGATCATAGTGGATCACAGTGGGAGCAGCTGGGTTCATGCTGGTTGAGATGGGGTCACAATGAGGGTGACTGGACTCCTACTGGAATTGACTGGGAGTGGCTCTGAGCAACTGGAATCACACTGAAAGCAACTAGGAGGAACTGGGGGATGACTGGGAGCATGCTGGGGGTGACTGGGAATATACTGGGGGAAGAGTGGGAGCCATGAGGATCATACTGGAGGCTACTGGGGTCATACTGGTATTTACAGAGGAGAAACTGGGATCACACTGGAGGCCACTTAATCATACTGGGAGTTACTGGAATCAGACTGGGATGACGGCGACGTGATTGGAACCATACGGGGGTTACTGGGAGCTACCAGACCCATGCTGAGACCTACTGGGGATACACTGGAAGCATCTAGGAATAAATAGGAATGACAGGATGTATGCTGGTGAAACTGGGATGTACTGGCAGTTATTGGGATAAAACTGGGGGCAACTGAACCATTCTGGGGAACTGGGAGTGCCTGGCATGACTACAAGAGTGTTCAGGGCAACTGGGATATACTGGGAGTGCCTGAGACCATGCAGTGGGACCACACTGGGAGTCACTGGGAATGTGCTGGGGGGAACACGCTGTGGGAAACGGGACAAGAGTGAGTGACTGGGGCCCTGCTGGGAGACACGGGCATCAGACTGGGAATGACTGGGACTATACTTGGGGAAACTGGGAGAACTGGGAACACACTGGATAATAGCAGGTGCAACTGGGAACAACTGGGACTGTGCTGGGGGCAAATTACATCATAATGGGGAATGACTGGGAGTGACTGGGCTCATACTGGGAGTGCTGAGGAAACTGGAACCACACAGAGCAAGTGGGCTCATCTGGGAGCAGCCACTTCCAGCACCAGGACCCCCAGTTCCCTCCACACCCTTGGCTGAGTGGGGGGCTCAGCCCAGGACCCCTCATCATCCTGGGGGAGGGGACATGGTCCCTGTGTGCAGACCAGGAGGAGTTTAGGGGGGTGGGTGGGTCGTGGGGGACCCCCAGCAGTCTTGGGAGGGAGAGGAGAACAGGGAGACCCCAGGATGGGTTTGGGGGGAACCAGATTGGAGTCTCCAGATGCCAAATCTGATGAGGAGAATGATGACAATGGCAGCGATGATGGACACAGAAACCACCAGGGTGAGATTCCCACTGGATTGTGGCTCTGGGAAGCACGGAATGGTGAGTAGAGGAGGGGAACCCCCATCCTGTGGCTCAACATTCCCAAATTCCCAATTCCCACATTCCACATTCCAGCCTCACCCCAGGAGAAGATCCTGGGCTATGGCATTCCGGGATGCTCCACCCGGCACCGGTGCTGCTCCCGCTCCTCCGGCAGCGCCTCAATCCTGGCCCAGGTGTGGAAGGTGCTGTTGCTGCTGGGAACGATCCCGGATTTCATCCCCTTCATCCAGCTGATCCTGATGGTGCTGGGGTACAATCCGTCCAGGAGCAGGATGTCAGGATCCCGTGTTCCACTTTTCCAGACAGATGGACATCAGGGGGTTCTGGAATGGGATAACTGTGAGATGAACCCAAGGAATTCCATGGCACTGGGACAGGGGTGATGTGTGCACACAGAATTCCATGGGAATGGGATGGCTCTGAGATCCATCTACAGAAATCCAATGGCAATGGGATAGCAGTGGGATCCATCCATGGAGGTCCCACGGGAATTCCCATGTTCCCAGATTTTGCCCTCCCAAATCCCACATTTCCAAATCCCACATTCCCATGGGAATTCTACCCTCCCCAACTTTATGCTCCAGTGCCTCCTGCCCATATCTGACATATTTCCACAGACATTCCAGGCAGGTGTGCCCCAGGGGATTTGTTCATTCCTCAGCCTCAATCTCATCCCGTTCCCAGCGCCTCTTAGTGACCTGGGCAGCGCTGTCGGCCACCACAAATCCCCCGGATCCCAGCTGGAAGGAGAGGAATTCCCACCTGTCGGAGCTCAGCTGAATTGATCCCGGAGCTCCCATGGGCAGGAGGTCACAGCCGGAAACCTCCTGCAGGTGTGGAGACCTGGGGAGGGATTGGACCCATGGAGACCCTCGGAATAGTATCCCAGCCCCACAGAGCCCCATTCCAGCCCCACAGAGCCCCAGAGTCTGATGGAGACCCACAGAGCCTCATCCCAGCCCCTTGGATCCGCATGGATGCACATCCCAGCACCCCAGATCCCGGCCCAGCCCCACGGATCCCCACTGCAGTCCCACAGGTGCCATGGCAGCCCCACAGATCCCCCAGCCCCGGCTCCCCGCCTGAGCCCCGCTCTGGCTGTGCCCTCCTGCAGCATCTGCAGCTCCCTGCTGGCCCCGTGCCGGTGCCGCTCCTTGTGCCGGCTCCGGCCATCCCAATATCCCGGCTCGGCTCCGGCCGCCATCCCCGGCGGCTGCGGCTCCGCCCGGCCCCGCTGGCTGTGGCGGCGCTGGAAGGGGATCCCATCCAGGGACCTCATGGACAGGAACTGGGGGAACCCCGGGCCGGGCTCCGACAGCGCCACGAGCAGGGACCGCAGGGAGAGGAGAACTGGGGGACATGGAGATTTGGGGTCTGGGGGGTCACGGGTGAAGGAAAGGGGGAACAGGGAGAGCTGGGAGAGCAGGGAAGGGGGTTTGGGGATTCCAAGGTTTAGAAAAGGGGAGGGTGGGGATGGGTAGATGTGGGATGGGTGGGGTTAAGTGGGTCCCTGTAGTTAGGAAAGGGAGCTCCAACTGTTCCCGGTGTCCCCAGTTCCTTTAAAAGGTGTGAAAACCCGGGATGGCTGGGAATGGGGGTCCCAAGTGTTCTCAGTGATTAGGGAAAAAGGGGCTGGGTGCTAGGAAAGGCAGGAATATGGATGCAGGGGATAAATGGGCCAAGGAAAAGAGGGCTCTGGGTGCAGGGAGAGGCGGGATGGCCGGGAAAGGGGTGCAGGGGTTGTTGGTGCCAGATAAGGGGCACAGGTGGAACCCATGCCCGGCAAAGGGGGTTCAAGGGGATCATGGTGCTCGGGAATGGGGGTTTGGGGTGCTCTGGAATTGGCAATCAGAGAGGCCCAGTGCCAACACGGAGCCCCGGAGTCCCGGCAGCATCTTGGAGGGTGTCTGGCAGCAGGTCCAGGGGTGGGAGGGGCAGGATCCAGGAAAGAGACCAGGATGGACTGGGACTGGCTGGGATGGACTGGGACACTGGCATACACTGGAATACACCGGCATATGCCGGGATACACCAGGAGACACCGGGATACACCGGCATACACCGGGCCCAGGACTGGCACCCACCGGGAGCAGGATCAGAGCACACTGGGACCCAGCAGGACCAGAACTGGGGAACAGGGATCATCGTGGGACCAGCTGGGATTTACTGAGAGTGACTGGGATCATACTGGTGGAAACTGGAGCTCTACTGGGATAAGTGGATGTGACTGAGTATAACTGAGTATGCCAAGGGTAACTGGGATATACTGGCAGTGTTTGTGACCATACTGGGGGTGACTGGGAACACACTGAGAGCGACTGGGAGCAACTGGGTCTACAATGGGAACAACTGGGATTGACTGGGACTGTGCTGGAGGAGACTGGGATTATCGTGGACTCCTACTGGGATCATACTTGGAATGACTGGGTCTATGCTGGGGCCACTGAGAGAAACTAGGATCAGACTGGGAGGGACTGGGAGCAACTGACACTATACTGGGGGCAACTGGGATCATGATGGCAGCAGAATAGGATCATACTGGGAGTGAATGGATCGATACAACTGGGATTACACTGGGAGGAACTGGAACTATGCTGGGGACAACTGGAATCATAGTGGGAGCAACTGGCGCCACACTGAGGGTGACTGGAGTAATACTGGGATCATACTGGAAGTAACTAGGAGCAGGCTGAGGGCAACTGGGACCATGTTGAGGCAATAGGGATATACAGGGAGAGACTGGAATCATGCTGGAGGTGACTGGGAGTGGCTATGAGCAGGGAATCATGTTGAAAGCTACTGCAAGTTATCAGGAGTGAGTGGAAACACACTGGGGGCAACTGGGATTTACTGGAAGAGACCAGGAGTGACTGGGATCACAGAGGAACTGTAAAGGAAGTTACAGTAATAATACTGGGAGTATCTGGGAGTGACTGGGATCATACTGGGAGTGACTGGAACCATGCAGGGTGACTGGGAGCAACTCGGACCATGCTGGGGGCAAATGGCACCATACTGAGAGTGACTGGGTTCATACTGGAATCATACTGGGAAGGACTGGAGCTATAGTGGGAGGGACTGAGAACATACTGGGGATAACTGGAACCATACTGGGAGTGCCTGGACCTATAGTAGGGGTGAATGGGAACACCTGGGACCATGGTGGGAACATACTGGGAATGACCAGGATGATACAGGGACCATACTGAGTGTAACTGAAAGTGACTGGGATCATACTGGGGGTGACTGGGAGCCACAGGGCCCATACTGGGAGTGACCTGGGCCCCCCTGGGGGAACTGGGTAAGCCCCCGGGGCCACCAAAGCCACTCCAGCAGTGCCCTCCTGCCCCGGGCAGGGCAGAGAACACCCAAGGAAAGGCTCGTGCTGGGCTCAGGGCAGGGACAGGGCACTCCCCTGGAGCTGCCACGGGCACAACAGAGCCGGCCTGGGGACAGGATTGGGATTTATGGAATCCCAGCAGGGATCCCTTCTCATCTCTCTGCTGTCATTGGATTGGTCATCAATTCAAATCATTTCCCCATGGAATTCCCATGGCAGTGAGCTGAGGGAGAGATCAATCCACTGAATTCTCACCTGTCTGAGATGAGAGTGAGATCCAGCCATGGAAATTCCATGGTAATTCCTGCATTCCCAAGTCCCCCCATTTCTGAATCCCACATTCCCACAGGAATTCCCCTTCCCCTCCCACACCCACCTTTCTGCTCCAGAGCCTCCTGACCATATTCAATGTATTTTGGGTGCCCTTCCACACAAGTGTGTCCCAGGTAATGCTTCATCTGCTCCACCGTGATCCCTTTGGATTCCCAGCTCCTCTGGGTGATCCAGGTGGCACCGTCGGACACTGCAAAGCTCCCAGATCCCAGCTGGAAGGAGATGAAATCCCACCTGTCATAGCTGTACTGGTGGGATCCATGGATTCTCTGTTGGACAGGAGGTCACAGCTGAAAACCACCTGCACCGTGTGGAGACCTGGGAACGAGCAGAGAACGGACCCATGGAGTCGTTTCCCAGCCCTGTTGGAAAGCAGACAGAAATCTCCCAGGACCCCGTGCACACAGGCTTAGAGGCAGAAAAGAATGCAGGGCTTGATTTGAAACTCTCGGAGAAACTGTGATGCCTCAAGTCACACAGACATGAAGTGGGAATGTAAGTTTTAGTTTTAGGTGAGTAAAAATACGCCTTAAGTGCCTTAAGCAAATAAGAGACTCTATTGGCTGATAGAAAAGCCCTAAAATCCAGTTTAAATTTCAACAGCATTACCTTGTACAAAGTTAACTAAGTCCTAGACATAACATAAATATAACAGAGCATTGCTAACATTGCTAGACAGAATAGATAGGGTGTAGGCCTTGTGTAAGAAATAATGACCATTGTCGCCCAACTGTGTTAGACCAGGATAGGTCAAAAAGACAGTAATAGCATCGTGTTTGTGGCTGACTGGATGATTTATGAATAGAGTGCATTGTATCAGGGGTGCTGCTGCTGCTTCTGCTTGGCACATGGGGACTCTATGCAGGAAGGCATTTTGCACGATGGCACGGCCTGTAACACTCGGAGCTTTGTGAGACTGATCTAGCCACTTCATAAACGACTTTTACAGCAAGCAGCAGCCTCTCTTGTTCCTCAGCTGGCCTGCTCAAACTTGACAGTTGTTGTTGGAACCCTGGGCACTGAGAATTTCAGACTTGCTGTGCTGACAGGCACTGGCACCCAAGAAAACACTGCACTTGACCTGAGGCCTTGGAGAAGGCTTCCAAAACTGGGATTATGGGTGTGTAGTTTGAATAGAAGTGTACAATGTCACACAGAGGAAAACCTTAAGAGTTTAAGGGTTTAGAATATAGTAACATATATATAGCAAGATGGAGGTTTTAGGGCATAGGCTTGCTCCTTCTTTTTCACCTTCTTTTCATGGGTTTGGGTGGTATTTTGTACTTGGGCAGAAAAATCCTCATGGAGGGCCAAAGGTGGTTGGTTATTGGTTAAAAGTCAAAATAATTTAGGTGTCCTTTCTTAATTGGACAATTCATCCTTAAAATACCTTGTAGAGAAAGAGATAGGGGTCCATTTTTGATTTGTTAGCTAGAAGTGTTGTAGAACTCACTGTTTGTGGGACTGTAATATAGATACACAAAACATTGTCTCGAGCATTTAATCCTGACTGGCAAAAAGGAGATAAAACACAACACAAGCTCCCTCTTGCCTTGAGCCAATGCCTGCCTGCAGCTTGGGCTGCCTTTGCCAGCTCTCTTTTTCCAAGCGTTGGACTCCCAGGCTTCTGCCCCAGCCCAGGGACATTGGTTATTTCCATCACCTGCTAGTTTTACACCATGAACCATTCTGGTTTTACCTAAGAGGTGAATCATTCAGATTGTGGTGCCTTCTTGTACACAATGTCCTGTTAAGACCAAGAACTTGCTGTTCTTACAGCTTGGATAGAGCCTGTTCCTCTGCCATTTATTCTACAGTACATGACTAAAGAAAATCTAAGTGTACTAAGTTACTAAGTTTCTTAGTTTAAGCTACAGCTTAGTGCAAATATGTGTTAAAAGAGAATGAGTGCCATAATGCCCCTTTTCTTTTTCGGTCACTAGTGGATACCTCCCTGAAGGATACAGAACGGCTCAAAAATGTTGTGCATACAATGAAGAAAAGGCAGCACAAAATTCCCTGTGGATGACGAGGTTAGAAAATCTCTTTGAATCCGTATCACTGCTTCTCACTGCATCTACTTAAACTGACAATAAATTAGGCTGATTTTCTCCACACTGAGGCAGTTCTGCAATGAAGCAGCAGCGTGCCATGATGCTAAATAAGAATCTGGCATTGCCTATAATGTTCACTGCTACAAAGTGTATCAGTACACAGCAAGCAGACTGGGTTATCACAGGTTTATTACATTATATTTTATTATACTATATTTTATATATAATGATATATAAATACTAGAAAAGGTTTATTGTAGGTGAAGGACTTTCAGGCACGTGAGTGCCTGATCTCTCTTTTCCTCTAAAGGCTCTGCCTCCCTAAGCCCTTCTTACCTGCTGTGCTTTGGCATGAGAGCCATTCAAGCCCAAAACACAAGAGCACTGGACTTCAAGTGCAAAGCTCTCTCTCTTTGCCATGGGATTGCTTTTCCCCTGCAGCCTCCATGGGCACGGGCTCTGTGGGAGCAGGGGCCATCACAGCCTGTGACCTGCACAGAGCCAGGACAAGGAGCAGATCCTGCTGCATTCTGCTCCTGCTTATCCCTGCAGCAACTCCCTGCCAGTTCCTCTAGGGAACTTCACACCAAGGGCTTCCATCCTTGGAGTGGCTGTGAGAACTTGGTGCTTCCCAGTTCTCCAGCATCCTTCTGGATTCTGGAGCATCTCAGCACAAGTGTCCATGGCCCTTCCTGCATCCCTAGCCTGCAGCAGTCACAGTCACTGTTGCAGCTCATTTTCCAAAGTGCTGCCAAAGGCAGCAGAGCTGGCTCAGGGTCCCTGTGGCATTTTGTCTTCTTTTTCTGTTAGAGCCGGGATTAAATGCTCGAGAGACAGATTTCATGTTCGGACTCAGATGTTTATTAATTCTCATCTATGTTACAGTCTCACAGGCTGTGAGTTCTTGCTAACAAAGTAGAAATTGGCTCTGTCTCTATCTCTTTCCAAGGTCTTTTAAGAACAAACTGTCCAATTAAGAAATGACACCTAAATTATTTTCCTTTTAACCCAATAACCAGTCACCCATGGTCCACAATGTGGATTTTCTTAACCAATTACCAAATACCACCCAGACCCATGAAGAAGAAAGTGGAGAAGGACTTAGCCTACACCCTAAATCCTCCATCTTACTTTACATATATATTACTATTTACTAAAACCTTAAACTCTAAGTTTTCCGCTGTGTGATATCACACACTTCTATTCAAACTACACACCCAGAATCCCAGTGCTGTCATTCAATTTTGGAAGCCTTTTCCAAGGCCTCAGATCAAATGCAGTGTTTGCTTGGGGGTCAGTGCCTGTCAGCACAGCAAGTCTGAAATTCTTAGTGCCCAGAGTTCCAGGGGATCCTTGTTGGCTTCTGGGCTCCAGGATGACCTTCAGAGGGACACTTGGAGTGCTTGCTAAAGAGCTGCCCGTGCCATGGGGATGGATTTGTCCTCCCTGGATGGCTCTGGTTGGAGTTGGACGCTCCGTGCAGTCCCGCAGTTTTCTCAGCAGGCCTTTGCAGCGAGTTCTGAGCCAACGTGTGGCTCTGCTGCCATCCCAAATCTGCGCTTTCCTGGGCCAGCCTGAGTGCAAGTGGGGCATGTGCTGGGCATGGCTGGAGATTTTCATGGCCCAAATCCTCCAGCATTTCCATCTGCTCATTGCTCTGGGCAGCACCAATCACAAAACACCCAGCACAGCTGACAATTGTAATTTCTTGCAGATTGCGACAGCTGCGCTGCTGATCGACAAATACACGAGAATTGATTTCACATGGAAAATGTCATTTATTACAAATTTCTTCACCTGTGCTGACAATACAGAACTATGCAGATGTCAATTTAAGTTAAAAAAGGAATTTACTAGATTTTCACAACAATACTATGTAAAATTATACAAATGCAAACTTCAGTTAGCAAAAACTGAATTTATTGCCAACCTCTATAACAACCACTATACACAAAGATCCATTAGGTGTTTAACAACTTAATTTATTACATATATATTACAAGCTTAAAGCCCTTCGAGGAATACAAAAATATCAGTATCTCTAACTAAATAGCCCTCTATCAAGAACTCAATTGATACAATTATACAATTATACATCTCCATATATGTTTAAGAAGAAACATACACATATATAACTACAACTATTATCAAAAGAAATACCGACATGACTGTATACACATGAAATAAAACTAAACACAGATAGAACAACATAGATATAGAAATTTTACTATACAAATAGAAACCCACATATATAAATATCCATATAATTGTCCCTCTCGATGTTACAAGTCCATTTATCTTTAAACCAAACTCTAAGCAGAGGGACTCCAGCTGCCCCATCTTCAAAGCCTTTCACTCCGTCCTTTCTTCCTCCCATGCAGAGCAGCTCTCCTGGACAGGGACAGCAGATGGGACACCTGGGAAGCAAAGGGAACACTGAGTCAGGATCAGGACGTTTCCCTTGGCAGCACCTGCCCTTCAGTCAGGGAAGGGAAAATCTCAGCGCCTCCCCAGGAGGGTTAGAAAGAAAAAGTTTGGCCAAAGCCCATGGCCAAAGCCCACACCACCCTCAGCCCCACCCTGCCTCAGCAGCCCTGTGGCCTCACCGGGCTCTCGGCTGGCAGCAGCAGCAGCTCCCTGTCCACTGCTCTTGCTGGTGGCCTTCAGCTTCTCCCTGCTGCCTCCTGTCAATCTCCTCCTGTCCTCAAGGTCTTCAGGGCAGCTGTTGCAAAAGTGGAGGCTCTGGAATTGGTTCCCAGGCCTGGCAGAGCTGCAGTCCCGGAGCCCTCTGTGCTCCCTGCTGGCCCCCTCCATCCCCTCAGCCCCACCATCCCCTGGGCAAAGCCCCTGCCCCCTTCAGTTTGTTCAGCCCCTCACAGTCCTCTCACCCCACTCAATCCCTTCTGACCCATCCTGTCCCCTTAGACCCGCCACCCCCCTCAGCCTGTGCCACTTCCCTGTCACCTCAGTGCCACCATTGCCCTCTGCTGCCCCACACCCCTCAGTCCCCCCAGCCCCTCAAGGTCACTGTCCCTGCAGTGTCACCGCCTCCTCAGCCCCCTCAGGCCCGTCTGTCTCACCGTCCTTCAGCAGCTCCTCAGAGGACACTGCCTGGGGCCACCGGCAGCTGCCACCGCTCCAGGGACCCCCGGGGCTGGAACTGCTGCCCCGCCCGGCCCGGCCGCCAGCTCGGACCCAGCACAGGAACAGGGACAGAGGGGGCACAGGGGGAAAAGGACAAAGGGAGAGAGGGAAAGAGGTTAAAACTAGTCTGTACCTTTACAGATACTAATCTATGTACCTAAAGACCCATGCAGTTATAAGTATGTAAATATGCACATTTATAAAAATAACTCTCTCTCTATATATATAAAAATGTAACTATCCCCATAGATATATGTATCTATGTATATCTATAAATATAATTATGCATACATGATTATTAATATATAAATCTAAATATTAATCTATATATACTATAAATATACTGTATTTTTATAAATAACAATTATATAGATAGGTAAATATGACTATATAATTCTAAACATATCTCTATATACAGAGGGAGTCTACCTGCCTGGTAGTCACAGGCTCTCCCTCGGTCTCTTCCTGCGACACAGGGAACCCCTCCAGGAGATGTTGATCACATGGGATCTGGGAAGAAAAGAGAACACTGAGTCAATATTGGCCCTTGTGCACATTTCCCTTGGGCAGCAATTGTCCTTCTATCACAGACTGTAAAAGATGGCCTGAAATGCAGACTCTCACTAGGGAATTTGAAGCCGACTCTTTAGAGAGCAGGGATCCTGCCAAGTTCCTGAAACTTTGTAAAGCATTGAAGTCCCTCAATAAAGTCTCAGCACTCACAGTGCCAATGGCACCCACGAGAGCTTGAAACACAGACAGCCCCAGCTCCCACAAAGAAGCCCAGCCTTGTTCTTTCTCTGTGCTGACAGAGAGCCCTCAGCCCTCGCTGAAATGGCTGAAGATGAAGGGTGCTGTGAGCTGAGTTACAAACCAAATTGGGACACGCAGGTTGGTGACACAACTCCCACAAGGTCAGGATTAGTCCCTGCTCTCTTGCCACAGCTGAGGACTCAGTGTCAGAGCCTCTGCAGAAGCGTGGAGGGCAGGGCTCGGGGAGCCTGTGCCAGTGCAGGATTGGAACTAAAGGCAGCAGGAAACACCAGCTCTGCAGACAAGAACTCAACTCTTCTGATCTCCCCTCCTGTCACAGGCAGGCTCAGAGCAGCCGTCTCACACCTCTCTAAACCAATGGGGGCTCTCTCCTTACCAGGCTCCTCGGGCTCTGGGCAACTGTTCCCGCAGCTCTCGGTGCCAGATGGAGCTTCCTCTGCTGCAGCCCTGTTCATGGTGTCCTCTCCTGAAGACTCAGGGGCAACATTAATATTCCCCTTGAAAGAAAAACAGGGAGAAAGGAACCCAAAGATCACTCAGCATTTTCTTGGAATCACATCAGGGATACACTGACTGTTCTTCACCCCAAAGGCTGTGTAACACAAAGGGAACACTGCCCACAGAGTTCACATGACAGGCGTTTTAAACTCAGGATTTGGGTGGCCAAGGTTAAACTGAAGCTCTCACAAAATGACCTTTGAGGCAAAACAGGAATGCAGAAAAGCAGAAGACACCAAGCGAGGGGATGTGCCCTCATGCTCTGACCCTGGCTTATGCCACGAGCTGTAAGAAATCAGCCAGCAGAAAGCCAGGGGCTCTCCTTGTTGCCAACGTGGCTGTCAGCAAGGGCAGAGCTCGCTCCCAGCACTGCCCAGGGCTGTGTGCTGCAAACCCACACTCAAAGCTCACATTTCTGCCTGGGAGTCTCACCAGCCCCACCCAGCCACTCAGACAGTCCATCACAAGGTGGTGCTTTCTGGAGCCCTCTGCTGCTGCCCCATTTGTAGGACCCAGGCAAACATTGATGGACCCAGGGTATTTCCAGCATCAAATTTTCCAGTGCCAAAAAGCTGTCAATTTGGAGGGTAGAAAAGAAAACCAACCTGAAAGACATGAAAAGTCAGACAACCAAGCAGTGTTTCTATTCCATTGAAGAAGGAAATGCCCTAGATTATACACCTGCAAATTACCTTTGGACAGAAAGATATTCCCACCATGACCAGCTGCAGAATATTCATCTCTTCTGCAACAGCCCGTCTATCAGAATCCTAAAGATTCTAAAGATGCCTCAGAGCCTGCAAGGTTTCCTTTTCTTATGGAATAAAATGCTTTTGCAAACTGCTATGTGTGAGTTTACAAACGACAAAAGACATTCCACTTGAGAATAAGAGATTGCTAAATGCAGAAAATCCCACTCCCCACCTTGACTCTGCCCTTCCTCAATCACAAATGTACTGTAGGCAATGGGTCTGCACAGCAAGACAAAGAGAGACATTCTTTGGCCAACACGTCTGATAATCTGCAAAAAGGCCTGTACCAGCACTCACTCTCCAGGCAAGTCTGGGAAGAGGCAAGAGTTAAGAGAAACGAGATTCCTAATCCAAAGACTGAATCTGTCAAACAAAAGGACAAGGAAGCTGCAGCTCCAGCCCATCCCCACACACGGCTCTGGCAGCGCCCACACGCACGGCAGGGCTCACACAGCAGCAGCAGCAGCAGCTGCAGCCCAGCCCTGGCTTTGCCTTGGCCTTCCAACCCAAAAGAGGCAGAGCCCACATCTGCTGCTGCAACAGAGACACCTCTCGTGTGCCCCTCCCTGCGCAGGACACTTTGCCTTCAGTGGCAATTCTCCAAACACTCTTCTCTTCTTTCCCAACCAACAAAGCCTGTTAGAACCTACAAAGCATCACCACAAATGCCCCTGCACGAGGCATTCTTCCCAAGGAAAAGGAACAACCAAAGGTGGCCAACACAGGCTCACACCTCTGATCCTCACTGTGGGGGAAGACTTTGTCATTCCCTCTTCTTTTGGAAATCTTGCTTGACAAAGAATAATTAGATAACTAAATAAGAATGAAAACAATTAAATTCCAGAAACCTTTGCTTCTCAGCCATGTAACAACATTCAAAAGCTCTCAGTCCAGCCTCTTTCATTCCCATCCAATGGGGTTACCTGAGCAGAGGGAGACCTTTCAGGTAGGGAGCTCCTGATCTCCCGCATCATTTTCTCAACCTGAAGGCCGAGATCCAGCAGTGGTGATTCCTCTCCCGCAGGTGCATTCTGTGCTGAGCTGGAGGCTGCACAGCCAGCACTGCCAGCTGGAGCATCAGGGGCTGAAGTGCCTGGTGCAGCTGCAAGAATCCAAACACGTGAGTCAGGCTCTAGAATGTGGCTTTGGGACACACAGCTCTATTGCTGCCTTGGATCAAACATCACAGGAGCACACAGGAAAACCAGGCAGAGAATCTTTTGACTTTCTAGTGCTCCTTCTTACAAGGCTTGACAATTTCTGTCTCAGAAAGACAGAGCACTGTGGAAAAAATACCTAAAAGGGTCACTTTTCATGACCTTTTGGAAAAGCATTGCTAGAACTCTTTTCCTACCTGGTGGGTTGGAGGCTGGGGGCTGCTGCGCCCCGTGGAGCTGCTGGAAGCTGCAGGGCTGGATCCTGAGCACCTCCCTGTCAAGCGGAGGCAGCTGCTCCCTGTAGAGCTCCTGGAAGCAGCTGGGGGGCCCCTCCCGTCCGAGCCGCCACAGCTGTTTGCCGTGGAAGCCGAGGAAGTGGCAGGGCAGGATCCGGGGCACCTCCCGCTGGGCGGGCAGCGGCTGCTCCCTGTGCAGCAGGTGGAAGCTGCAGGGCGGGCGACGGGCCAGTGGCGGCCGGGCCCTGGGCAGGGACTTGAAGCGACCGTGCCCGTGCCGCCCGTCCGGCAGCGGACGCGCCCCGGGGAGCTGCTGGGAGCCACGGGGAGGGCGCCTGCGCCCCTCCCGCCCGCCGCCAGCCGCTGCCTGCTGGCCGCGCTCCGGCGCCTGATGCAGAGCAGGAGCTCGGGGCGATCGCGGTGAAACCAGGGGTTGCTGTAGTGGAGCCAGGCCCCGGCATCGCCCGGCGCAGCCTCGCCAGCCCGGCCCGGCACCTTGCGGAAGCCGTAGCGGTTGAGCTGGTGCACGAAGCTGCGGAACTGCGTGGCCCTGAAGGTGTGCGGGGCCAGGCCCTGAGCACCTCCCGGGCTGAGCAGCTCCTGCTGGAAGAGGGAGCGGTCTATGAGCAGCCACCGGGCCTGGCTGTCCCAGCGCACGGAACGGACGCGGGGGCTGTTCACCAGGCGCCACAGCTTGGTGGGGAAGGTGCGGGCGCTGAGCCCGGCAGGCAGCGGCACCTCCGCCATGGTGTTGATCGCCGCCTGTGCCACAACACCCAGATCGCAACGGCCGCGGCTGCGCCGGCGGCACGCGGCCTGAGGGGGGCGCTGCGCTCGGCCCCGTGCACGCCCGGCGTGGCCCCGGCGCGGGCCGGACTCAGCGGGGACGAGCGCCCAGAGCCGGGGCCACGGGCACAGGGCGGGCGCGGCGGCTCCCAGGGCTGGCTGGGCACGGCAGGGCAGGGCCAGGGGCAAACCCTTGCTTGCTCTGCCTGCACGCATCCTGCCTTTGCTTGGCAGCACAGCCCCAAAGCACCAAGGAAAGGTAACAGAAAAGCTGCTTCCCAGGCAGTCGGCCTCCAGCAGCTGTTGGTGCATGGGCTTATTCCTCCCCAGGCACAAGACTTGTCATTTGCCTTTGTTGAACTTCATCCGATTTCCCTCAGGCCAATTCTTTAGCCTGCCAAGGTCCCTCTGAATGGCACAAGCAGTTGGTGCATCAGCTGCTCCTGCCACTTCTGTGTTGTCTGCAAATTTGCTGAGGGTAAACTGCTCCTGCAGCCCAGCCATTCATGAAGACTTTAAAGAGTATCTGCCCCACTATCAGCCCCTGGGGGTCAGAGCACAAGGACTTACCTCCAGCTCTACTTTGTGCCACTGATGACAATCCTCTGGGCCCAACCACCCGTCCATTTTTCAGTCTTCCTCCCCGGGCACTTTGACAGTTTGTATTTAAGGATGTTGTAGGAGACAGTCTCCAAGGCTTTGGTAAAGCTGGGGTAGATATCATCCACTGCTCTACCCATATGCTATCAAGTTGGCTGTCCTGTTACATATTGACACCCAATTGCTACCAGTTTCCCCCAACATGGTCCCAGTATTCCCAGTGTTGTCCCCTGCAGTATCGTTCCAGACACTCCCAGTTTATCCCAGCTGCCC
Source organism: Acrocephalus arundinaceus (assembly GCA_021534815.1). NCBI lineage: Eukaryota > Metazoa > Chordata > Aves > Passeriformes > Sylviidae > Acrocephalus > Acrocephalus arundinaceus. Next base: position 30,825 of record JAJEOU010000544.1, read on the forward strand.
CCAGCACGCTCATTCCCAGTCACCCCAGAGTACCCAGTATGGTTCCAGTTGCCCCCAGCATGATCTCCCTCATTCCCAGTATATCCCAGTTACCTCCAGCACACACCAGTCATTCCCAGTTACTCCCAGTAGCCCTCAGTGTGGTCCCAGTCACTCCCAGTATTTCCATGTCTATGTTCCAAGTGCTGCTCCCAGCCCTGATCTGTGGGGATGGGAATGTCCCGCTCCCTTCCCGGGGCAGGGTCACACCTGGGCCAGGTGTGCAGGGCAGGACCTTGCCCTGAGCCCAAGCCCTGTCCCACCTGCAGGATCTGCTTCCCCTGGGCCTCTTCCTGCTGCGGCCTCAAGCCCAGCTTGGTGCTGAACAAAGGGGCTGGGGCGGGGTCATCCCCTGGCAGGGGCTGTGCACCCCCTCTGCCCCCTCCCCAAATTCCCTCCTGGGGGCAGCAGGAGCTGGAGCAGGAGCCCTGTGGGGAGGAAAAAGGGGGTGACACCAGGATGGGGGGGGGGGTCACACATGACAGCTTGGGACCATCTCTCACCTTCTTCCACAGCACCAGGAGAATGAACCCCAACATGGAGACCCCAAACCCCAGCAGCATCCTTGGGTAGGGACTGGTGGAAGCTTTGGGTGTCTGGGGGAGTCCAACTGCCTCAAAACCCCCTCCCAACCCCACAGCCACTCCCAGACCCCTCAAGCCAAACCCAAAGCTCCTGCCCAGGTCAGTTCCAGCCACTCCCTGCAAGAGAAATGGCCCCAAAACCTAAAAAAAACCCCTTCCCATCTTCCCCAAGACCCACCCAAATTCCCTTCAAGCCACACAGCCCTCCCAGGACCTCAAAACTTCCTAACAAGCCCCCAAGAAGGCCCTCAACCCCTCTCCCAGCACCACAAATGTCACCAAGAGCCACAAAAGCCTCTCTCAGTCCCTACAGGAGTCTCTAAAACCCCTCCCAGCCCACATGGCACTGACCAGGAGAGCTTCGTGCACAGGAACATCCACAGCCAGGAGCAGCTCGGGCACTTCAGCAGTGGTTTGGGCACTTTGGGGGCGACACCCCAGATGGGGAGACCCGGGCCAGGAATGGGACAGACAACTGGAATTCCTGGAGAACAGACAGGCTCAGGTGGACACATTCTGCTGCAAAAACTACAAGATCACAGTCATGTTCCTTGGCTTGGGTGGTCCCAGAACACAAAACCCTCCCTGAGTATTCCCCTGAAGCCCAAATTGACACTCAAATCCCAGTAAAATGATTCAGCTTTAGATCTCTTTGCTTCATTTCTTTATTTTTACCCCAGTTGTGGGTGTTTTGATGGGATAAACATGGAAATTTTTCAGGTGGGAAAAGATCTCCAAGATCACTCAGCATTGCTTGATGCCACATGAAGAAAAAACTGGAAAGAGCAGATGAGATTTTTTGGGCTGTAAAGTCAACAAATCAGCTTTTCTCAACGAATTTCCAATGTTGATCAAAGTCTTGATGGATGTTCCTGTCCCAGCATTCATCCAGGTGTCTACAGGCGTCCAGGAGGATGTGCAGACCCCCAGCCAGGTGTCTTCCCAACCTGAATCATTGGGAGTGTGGATCACCAGGGCTCTGCCCAACGTGGGTCCTCTAATGGGGGATGGAGTTGGAGCAGAGCACGAAGCTCTTCCCACAGTCGGGGCACTTGCAGGGCTTCCCTTACTGGTGCCTCTGTTGGTGTTGGGTCAAGTGAGAGCTCCTGGAAAAGCTCTTCCCACACCTTTCTTCCTACACTTTTTGCTGTTGGGTCAAGTGATGGATCTCTCCATCTGTGCAGGTGTTCAAGCTAAGCCAGCCAGGCTGTAGGATTTTAATGCAAATAAACCAGGATTGATAACTACAACCAACAGGAAAAACCCACACCATATCTGCATTCCAAACCCCCATTTTAAGACACCTGAGCCTCAGCCACGGCCAGCACCGGCCTGGGGGCGGGGCCAACCGCTGACATATGGGCGTGGCTTGGGCAGAAAGGGGCGGGGCTTCATGACATAAGGCATTGATGGGCATGGTCAAACTAAATAATGATAAATGGCAGCTATGTGTGGGCGTGGCCTAATGGAAGGGGTGTGGCTTTGCACAAGGGGCATGGCCTAACCCAATGGGGCGGGGCTTGATCTCATAGGGATGAAGGGAAGGTTTGAGTGGTTGTGGCTTAACCCAACAGGGTGTGGCTTGTTCAAACAGGGCACGGCTTAGCCCATGTAGAGATGACGGGCAGCTCAATGTCAACATTGCTTAAGCAAGAGGGCATGGCTTTTGAAAAGGGGCGTGGCACAGCAGAAAAGCTGCCACTACACAATTGGCTCCTGCCACCAAGCCTTGGTCTCACCTGGGAGAGAAAAGAGTCTGCCCAGGTGAGAAAAGGACGTGGTTAGAAGTGGGTGAGGTCAGAGTGGCCATGGCCTCACCTGCTTGCAGTGTCACCTGGTGAGGGATGGAGTCAGGCTCCCAGGTGACCTCCAGGTGGGTGGGGTGGTCACGGGGCAGGGCAGGGAGGTGACAGAGCTGATGACAGCCATCAAGGTGTGCCAGGTGTGTGGTGGCCATGCCCACTCTCCTTTAAGCCACGCCCACCCTGGCCCTGCCCTCCTGCCTTCGGGACTGAGGAAACCCAGGAGTGGCTGGGGTGTGGGTACCCCTCCCACGAGCGCCAGGGCCTGGCCAGGGTGGAGCTGTCCAGTGTTGCCCTCAGCTCCGGGCACTCTGGGTTCATCTGTGGGGGAAAAAGAACAAAATTTGTGGCATTTTCCCACCAAAAACTGGGACTTTCCAACCCTGAAATTGTTGGGTTTAACCCCAAAATATTTGGGATGTCAGGTCTACCCACTGAAATGGATGGGGTTTTTTTTTTGACATCAGGTGTATCCATTGAAATGAATAGAAGAGAAAGGACATCAGGTCTACCCACTGAAATCAATCGATGGAAAAGGAAACCAGGTCTACCCAATTAAAGTCAATGGGGATATACGGACACCAGTTCTACCCATTAATAGGGCTGGATTGGGAAGGGTTACTGGTGTGAAATGTGGGGTTGTGTCTCATGTCAGGTAGAAGAAGAGCCTTTGTAGCTGAGGTTGTGAAATGTGTGGAAAAAGGCCATAGGACAATTATAAAAAATCAGTTTTAATTAACAAATGGAAAAAGCACGGAAAGAGGCTTTTTTACTAATATTTTTCTTGCTTATAAGTGAACAATGTGAGCCTAAAAGTTTTCACAATATAAGTTTTAAGCTTTTTCAATTAGTATGAGCTTTATAGGCTTTTAACATGTAGGATAGAAGAATGCAGAAGTATTATTACTATTATTATTATTATTATTATTATTATTACCTTTTAAAATAAAATTATTATAAGCTTTAAGCTGCTTTGTAATAAAAGGGTTTGAACTACAGCTTTAGAATATATACATATATATAGAAGGAATTGTAATCACCTGAATAGAAGAAGGAAGTGAGCTTATCACAGGCTAAAAATTGATGATCATGAGAAGGAAGGCTGGACAATCCTGGAAAAGGAGATAGACCATCTGGAAGCTGGACATCACCACCACTGATTTATGGTCCTGAGAAGGAAAGCTGAGCCTCATCATCACTGGTGTTTGTTTCTGAAGAAGGGAAGCTGGACATCACTTCACTTGGTCACAATGGGGTATAGAAATTGGATTTCACAAATAGGAACTAGGAGGAAACTAGAAAAAAAAAACCTGCTGAGAAATGCTTATGAAGATTCTCAATAAATACCAGCAGGAATCAGCAGTCTGTGTGCAGTTGGAGGGGAGACCCCCACTGCTTTGCTCACACTTTACCATTTTGTATTAAAGAATTAATAAATTGATTGCTGCTTGATATATTGGCCGAGTCAAGCTCTTTATTCCTTACACTGGTTAGACTGGGAGTACTGGGAAGGGCAAGGGGGAAGCTGTGGGGGAGGAACCGGAAGCACTGGGGGGGAGTTGGAAGCACTGGGAGGGAGGAATGGGGGAAACGGAGCAAACGGGGAGCACTGAGAGGTGGGGTTAGTGGGAACACTGGGTGTGAATAAAGGGGGGCACTGGGGTTACTGGGAGCTCCAGGGAATTACTGGGAGCACTGGGGGAAAACAGGAAAACCAGGTCTACCCATTCAAGTCAATGGGATAAATGGGACACCGTGTCTACCCAGTCAAAGCAGTGGGGTCTCATGACCACCAGTTTGGGCAGGGGCCCAAGAATTTTTGGGGGTACCCAGGTGTACCTAGGTGATTTTTGGGGAGATCCACATGATTTCTGGGGGTACCTAGGTGTACCCATGTGATTTTTTGGGAGGACCCAGGTAGTTTTGGGGGTACCCAGGAAATTTTAAGAGGGAATCCAGGTGATTTTGGGGAGGTACTCAGGTGATTTTTGGGGTTCCCAGGAGAATTTTGAGGGTACCCAGGCGATTTTTGGGGTACCCAGGTGATTTTTGGGATTCCCAAAAATCCAAGTGACTTCTGTGGGGTATCCGGGTGACTTTTGTGGGGAGACCCAGGTGATTTGGGGGAGTACCCAGGTGTATCCAGGTAATTTGAGGAGGGACCTAGGTGAGCGTGCGGTGTACTCAGGTGTATCCAGGTGGGTTTTGGGGGGTACCCAGGTAATTTGGGAGGGATCCAGGTGACATTTAGGAGTACCCAGGTTCTTTTTGGGGGTATCCAGGTGATTTTTGGGGGGTACCAAGATGAATTTGGGTATACCCAGGTAATTTTATGGATTCCCATGTTTACCAACTCAGCCTAACAGGCTGGGAGAAGATGACGGCCACCATCGTGTTCTCCTGGTGGACGTGGACACAGATGACCCTTGGCAGCCTGGGGGGGCTGTGCAGAGACACCTCGACATTCAGGGGGCACCCCAACATTTGGGGGGCACTGAATCATGATTTTAAAGAGATAAGATTTTAGCCAAGGGTTAGAAGCAATTTATATGGATCAGGGTGTAGGTTAGGTAAGCAAATGATAGGTTAATGATTATTAGATGCTTAAGCTAGAGCTAATTGTTGTATTGTTTGCCATTATAAACTTGTTTATAGAAGGAAGTGGAGTAAGTGAACCGTTAGAAGAACAAATTGAAAGCAGTGGACAAATGATCAGAACCTGGACTTTATATCAATCAATCACAGAGCAGGGGACCTTGAATCATGCCAGAGGGTCACAGAGACCTGATGAAGACTCTCCTGACTTCATCCTTTGAAACCACTGACCCAATTTGAGACCGCTGACCCAATTCAAAAGAAGAATTGCACACACATGAAGGACTAATAGTCTCATTTTAATACAGAGCAGGGATGGGAGGTGCTGGTGTTATGCACATGTATTGTATGTAAGATCTTGGGAAATAAATAGAGGGCAAAGAACCTTGTACAGGGCAGTCACACCTTTCAGAGACGGCTCCTGTGCCACCCGCTGGTGTTAATAAACATACCACTTTCTAACTTTAATTAGTTAGAGGGTCTTTGTCCGTGATCATATCAGTTTTTAAAGATTCATTCTGGCCACCCAGCCATTAGGAGGCTCTGCTCAGCTGTGAGACCAGGTGGGGCGGAGGACCCACTTGGGGCACACCCCAGGATATTCCTGGAAGTGTGGACTCCCTGCCTGGACTGTCCATCCAGCAGCAGACAAGGACTCCTAAATACTAAAAACTACGGATAAAAGGGTATGTTTAAAACTGAGACCGTTTTAAACAGTGACATGTAAGGCATTTCCTTCTAAAAACAAAACTAAAATGAGCTCATAATGGCAAACAATACATCAATTAGTTCTTTCTTAAAAAACTGATAATCATTAACCTATCGTTTGCTTATCTAACTTGCATCCTGATCAATATGAATTGCTTCTAACCCTTAGCCAAAATCTTAACTCTTTAAAATCATGATTCACTAGTTCCTTCCAATCACTCCCAGTATGGTCCCAGTTGCCTCCAGCTCGATCAACCCCCTCAGTCCCAGTATGATGCCATTTGCTCCCAGCATGCTCCCAGTTGCTCCCAGTCACCCCCAGTATGGGGGATGATGTGCAGGGTATGTTCCCAGCCACTCTCAGATACTCCCAGTATTAATCCAGTCACTCCCAATATGATCCAAAGATGAGCCCAGTGTGGTCCCAGTCACTGCCAGTATGAACCAGTTGCTCCCTTTCACCCTCACTTTTGTTCCAGTCACTCCCAGTCTCTTCCAGTGTACCCCAGTTCCTTCCAGCATGATCCCATTTGCTCACAACCACTCCCAGTCAGCCTCAGTGTAGTCACCCTCACTGCCAGTATGATCCCAGTCACCTCCAGCATGACCCCAGTTCATCCCGGTATAAGCCCAGTTGCTTCCAGTCACCCCCAGCATGCACCCAGTCACTCCCAGTTCCTCCCAGTTGTCCCTAGCATGGTCCCAGTCACTCCCAGTATATCCCAGTTTCCTCCAACATGGCCCCAGTTGCCCCCTGCAGGTTCCTGACTCCCAGTATGAATCCAGTATGATCACAGTCTCCCCTGGAGTGATCCCAGTTACTCCCAGTATGATCCCAGTGTGATGTCAGTATAAATCCAGTGCAATCCCAGTCACTGTATGATCCCAGTACAAACCAGTCACTCCCAGGGATGCCATTTCTAGGGCACCCCCCTCCCCCCCCATTCTGACTGGTCCCGGCTGCATCCCTGCTTCATCTACGACCTGTGAGCTGTGAGAGTGGCAGCGGGGGAAGAAGAGGAGAGGAAGAACCAGGCAGCTCCAGCGCTCCCTGAACTCGTAGCCCCCTGGGACCATCACCTCCAATCCCACAGGTGCCTGGGGAGGGGGACCTTACCCCAAATACCCCAGGGCGAGGAGTCCCTGTCTTTGGGGTTTTTCTGGGGGGGATGTTTGGAGCTTGCAGGGCTCCAAAGCCGAGCCTCAGATGCCCCTCGGGGGCACATCGGGGGGTCCCTAGGAGGTGTTTTTGCGGGGTCCTGGTGGCAGCAGAGCCCTGGCGGGGAGCGAGAAGATGCAGGTCCCCGTGTGGTGAGGGTTGGGCTTTGTGAGCCAGGTCCTCCAAGCTCTGCCAGGGCCACGTAGGGACTGTGAGGTACCGGTGTGGGTAGGGGGACACGGGGTTTGGGGAGCCCCAGGAGAGCCGTGGCTTCCCTGAGCAGGATTCTTGGGATTCCCTGTACCCGGCCTGTTGTGATGGGGCTGGAGGCATCGGATGGCTGGGAAAGTGGTTCGGTGGTCTCAGCGCCAGAAGTGGCTGCTCCCAGTATCAGCCCAGTTGCTCCCCCCATGTGGTTCCAGTTTCCTCGGCACTCCCAGTATGAGCCCAGTCACTGCCAGTCATTTCCCATTATGATGCAATTTGGCCCTAGCATGGTCCCAGTTCTCTCACTTGCTCCCACTTTCTCCCACATTCATCCAGTGTGTTCCAAGCTGCCCCTAGCATAGCCTCAGTAACTCCCAGTACAATCCCAGAATGAGTCCAGTATGATGCCAGTCTCTCCCAGCAGGGCCCCAGTCACTGACACTTGTGCCCAGTTGCCCCCAGCATGGTCCCAGATGCCCCCAGCACATTCCCAGTGGCTCCCAGTGTGGTCCCAGTCACCACCTGCATGGTCTCAGGTACTCCCAGTATATCCCAGTTGCCCTGAACACTCTCATACTCATTGCCAGGAACTCCCAGTTACCTCAGTGTGGTTGACTTGCCCCCAGTTTTATCCCAGCCACTGCCAGTACATCCCAGTTCTCACCAGAATGCATCCTGTCATTCCCAATTGCTCCCAGTGTATCCCCAGTAGGCTCTCAGCATGGGCCTGGTAGCTCCCAGTAACCCCCCTCAGGGTACATTAACACTCACTATAATCCCAGTCTGCTACCAGTCACTCCCAGTATGATTAGAGTAGCCCCCAGTGTGATCCCAGTTGCTCCCTGTCAATTCTAGCATGATCCCAGTAGCCTCCAGTATGATCCCTGTGACTCCCAGTCTCTCCTACTACATCCCAGTTGCCCCCAGCATGCTCCCAGTCACTCCCAGTTCCTCCCAGTTGCTTTCAGTGTGATTCCAGTTGTTTACAACCACTCCCAGTCAATCCCAGTAGGAGTCCAGTCACCCTCAGTGTGACCCCAGTCTCAACCAGCATGAACCCAGCTGCTCCCGTGGTGATGCCACTATGATCCCAGCTGTTGCCAGAATAGTTCCAATTGTTCCCATTTCCTCCCAGTATGATCCCATTTGTCCCTAGAATAGTCCCAGTCCCTCCCAGCATGGTAACAGGCAGTCCCAGTTTTCCCCAGCATGGTCCCAGCTGTTCCCAATGTGGTTCCAGTCTCCCCAGTATGGTTACAGATACTCCCCCAGTATCCCCCAGTATACTGCCAGTATATCCCAGTAAAGTTCTGGTTACATCAGAATGATCCCAGTCTTTCCCAGTTCCTCCCAGTTGCCTCCAGAATGATCCCAGTTTCTGGCAGTTTCCTTAAGTGTGGTCCCAGTTGCTCCCAGTATGATCCCAGTTGCTCCCAAAGTGTCCCCATTTTCCTCCCAACAGCAGCTCCCAGTAACCCCCAGTCAGGATCTGTTCACACCCATTGTAATCCCAGTGGCTCCCAGGATGAACCCAGGAGGACCCAGTCACCACCAGTATGGTTCCAGTCACTCCCAGTATGACCCCAGACACTTCCAGATACTCCCAGTATTATTCCAGTCATGCCCTGAGTGACTGCCTGTCACTCCCAGTGTGAGCCCAGTTGCTCCCAGTCACCTACAGCATGGTTCCAGTCCCAGCCAGCCCCATTCCAGTCATTCCCAGTTTGGTTCCAGTAGGATCCCAGTAGGATCCCAGTATGACCCCAGCATGGGCACAGCTGCTCCCATTTACCCCCGCTGTGGTTTCAGTCTCTCCCAGTGTATCCCAGTTGCTCCCAGCATGTTCCCAGTCACTCCCAGTTGTCCTCAGTTGCTTCCAGCCTGATTCCAGTTGTTCACAGCAACTCCCACTCACCCTCACTGCAGTCCCAGTTGCTGCCAGTATGATCCAGTATGACCCCAGTCTCCTCAAGCATGGGCCCCGCCTCTCCCACTCTGATCCCAGTAGGATCCCAGTTGCCCCCAGGCACCTTGCAGAGCCCCAGCCATGCTGTTTGCCCCCAGCCTGCCCACGGCCAGCCTGGGGCTGCTCCCAGGGCTTTTCTGTGCTCAGCATTGGCCTGGGTAAAGTGTTCTGGAGAGAGCCTGGGCAAGGAGCCTGCAGCCCCCAGGCCCTGGCCTGAGGTGTCAGCGCTGCCCCAGCAGTGCCCATGGCCTGTCCCTGCTGCAGCCCCGGCACTGCCACCCCCAGCACTGTGCCCGGCCCCGAGAGCACTCAGGCCCTACAGCAACACCAGGGCCAGCAGGGCAGCGGGGCAGGGCCACGGCAGCAGCACTGGCAACACCAAGGGCTGCTGCTGCTGCTGGGCACAGCTGCTGTGCCAGCACTGATCTGCCCCCAGCTCTGCACACAGACATTGCTGCTGCAGCTGCAGAGAAGGGAACAAAATGGGCATCTCTGCAGAAAACTTGGCTGGGAGATGGTTTAGTTGCTTTAGAGCCACCAAGAGTGCAGCCTCTCATTGACACAGTCTGTGGCCACAGGGAAGGTGGAAAGAAACAAAATGAGAAATGGCACAAACAATGACATTTCTTTAGGGCAATATTAAAAAAAAACCCAAAGTAAATGAACTCTAAAAATGAAACAAACCAGAATTGTCAAAGATGACTTTTACTAAAAGTGATTTGCATAAATTGGACAGCAGTTTAATGTTCCTGAACACATCCAGTCATCAGTCTCCACAGTTCAGCCTTGAGCTCCTGGTTCCTCAGGCTGTAGATGAGGGGGTTCAGGGCTGGAGGCACCACCGAGTACAGAACTGACAGGGCCAGATCCAAGGACGAAGAGGAGATGGAGGGCGGCTTCAGGTAGGCAAAAAAGCCAGTGCTGAGGAACAGAGAGACCACAGCCAGGTGAGGGAAGCAGGTGGAAAAGGCTTTGTGCCGTCCCTGCTCAGAGGGGATCCTCAGCACAGCCCTGAAGATCTGCACATAGGAGAAAACTATGAACACAAAACAACCAAATAGCAAACAGATAGAAAACAGAAGAAGCCTCCATTCCCTGAGGTAGGATTTTGAGCAGGAGAGCTTGAGTATCTGCGGGATTTCACAGAAAAACTGGCCCAGAGCATTTCCATGGCACAGGGGCAGGGAAAATGTATTGGCTGTGTGCAGCAGTGAATAGAGAAAGGCACTGGCCCAGGCAGTTGCTGCCATGTGGGCACATACTCTGCTGCCCAGGAGGGTCCCGTAGTGCAGGGGTTTGCAGATGGACACGTAGCGGTCGTAGGACATGATGGTCAGCAGGGAAAACTCTGCTGACATGAAGAACATAAAGAAAAAGATCTGAGAAGCACATCCTGCATAGGAGATAATGCTGGTGTCCCAGAGGGAATTGTGCATGACTTTGGGGACAGTGGTGCAGATGGAGCCCAGGTCGGTGAGGGCCAGGTTGAGCAGGAAGAAGAACATGGGGCTGTGCAGGAGGTGGCCGCAGGCTACGGCGCTGATGATGAGGCCGTTGCCCAGGAGGGCAGCCAGGGAGATGCCCAGGAAGAGGCAGAAGTGCAGGAGCTGCAGCTGCCGCGTGTCTGCCAATGGCAGCAGGAGGAAGTGGCTGATGGAGCTGCTGTTGGACATTTGCTGTGGCTGGAGATGAGGATCTGTAAATAAAGTAATTATGGAATAGTTCAGTTTGGAGAGGACTTTCAATATCTCAGCACAGCTTGGTAGAACTTTCCCCCCACTGCCTGCCCAGGGCTCTGCTGCCTGCAGCTGTCCCTGCCTGCAGCTGCTTCCCTGTGCCCAGGGCTGGGCCCTGCCTGTGCTGCCAGAGCCCAGCCCAGCCCTGGGGGCTCAGCTCTGCCCTGCAGACCCCTCCCAGCTCAGGCACTGCCCAGGGCCAGCTGTGGCTCTTCAGGCTGTGATGGCAACATCAGAGCAACCCTGAGGAGGCTGGAAAAGCGACACTGGTGCTGCCTCCAAGGGACCCTGTGCTGATTTCTGTCACTGCCTGGTTTATTAGAACTTGAGAGATAATTGTTTTATTTTTCTCAACCTGCACTGAGAGATGAATATCTATGTGCAATTTCCCATCCAGGCAACACAGAGCAGTCTTTAAAAAACCAGAATTTTTCCTTGTATGAAAACTCTGCTTTGCTGTCCTCCCTGCATAATCTACTTGGAAATTTTCTGCAGTTAAATGTCATGCTGGGAGCAGTCCTAAGCACTGCAGCATCCTCACCACAAAAGCAGAACACTTCCATGCCTTACCAGCTGTCTCCTTCCACCCAGATCTTGTCCCCCAGTGCTGGGAGCAGCTCCCAGGGCTGGCTGAGAGCTGTCCCTGGCAGGCAGCAGAGTCCCTGGGCCAGCACAGCGCCCAGGGCTGCAGGACCCTGCTCTGCACCACAGCCCTGGGCACCCCTGGCTGCTCTACACAAGAGATCATCAGAGAATGTACTCACAGAGTCTGCAGGCATTGGGATGTTGCAGCTTGAGGAGATCACTGCAGGAGCTGCAGCTGCATTGTCCTGCAGCCAGAGGTTCCTGTGCCAAGGGCTGGCAGTGATTCTCCCCCAGTCCCTTCTCAGCTCCTTCCCAGCCCTGAGTGATTGAAGCTCTCTGTGCCTGTGTGCTGTGCCCGGGGTGGCTGCAGGCAGTGCCCCAGCCCTGCTGGGCTGGCAGAAAAGCTGCTCATCCAGAGAAATGTGTTTTTAAGCTCTTCTTGGTTACCAGGATCTCCCTCTGGATGATGAGCTCAGCCCAGCTCATCAGCACAGACACAGCACGAGGACTTTAATGACCCTCTTGGGGCTTTGTGCTGAGGCCCTGAACATCAGTCCCTGAGAGGGAGCTGAAGAAACCTCTCCAGAACTCCAAGGCAGAAGCCAACTCCAAAGTTTCTGGAAGTTTTAATGGGTCCCACTGAGGGACACGACACAGAAAGTGTCCCCAGGCCCCAGGCAGAGCAGAGAACTGCAGGCAGTGATGGCAGGTGGGGACAAAGAGAAGCCAAGTCTTGGTGCCCTGGGCCACAGCAGCCTCTGTGCCACCAAGGACACTGAGGAGACACCTTGTCCTGAGGCCCTGGGGCCTCCTGGCACAGCCCCAGCAAGGCTGGGCACTGTCAGCCCCTTGTGCTGCCCTCAGCATCCCCCTCCCATGCCAGTGGCCTCCAGGATGTGCTGGAAGGAGTCCCTGGGGAAGGAGCTTTGGTCAGCAATGGCCCTGGGGGGCTCCTTCATGCTGCCAGGGACTGCAGGTTTTTCCAAGGACTTTGGGTTTGGCTTTTGCCTTGGAGTCTCTGAGAGGTTTGTGCAATCCTGGCCTCCAATTCTATTCTTTAATGAGTCCCTTGAGAGACTTTGTCAGTAACAACACTCAGTGGGGCTCATTATTGCTTCAAGATACTTCAGTTATTTTAGGTACTTGGTGTTTCTGTTTGAAAACTGACTGTAGGAAAAGTTTGTGCAATCATGGCCCCCAATTATCTCCTTTAAGAAGTCCCTGGGGATTCTTAGTCAGTAAAAGCACTCAGTGGGGCTCATTAATACTTCAGGATACTCAAAGTTTATTTTAGAACGTTTTTTGACACTAAGTCTGAAAGTTTTGTGCAATCATGGCCCCAATTATCTGCTTTAATTAGTCCCTTGGGACTCTTAGCCAGTAACAACACTCAGTGGGGTTTATTAATACTTCAAGGTACTTAGGGTTAGTTTAAGTACTTCTTTTTGCCACTGAGTCTCTTAGAAGTTTTTGTGCAATCCTGGACTCCAATTACCTGCTTTAATGAGTCCCTTGAGAGCTTTGCACTGACACATAGTGGGACTCAGTAATGCTTTGAGATACTCGAGATTTTTAAGATACTTTGGATTTTCCTTTGGATTTTCCATCCCACGCTGAGTCTTTTAGAGGTTTCTGTGAATCCTAGCCTCCAGTTCTTTCCTGCACAGATCTCATGAGGAGCCTGTGTTGGGGATTGACAATAGTGGGACCCATTAATGCTTTGAGACACTGTGCTGGTTTGAAAACAAAACCAGTGAAGGACTCTAAGTCAGAAACACAATTTAATAAGATGAAAAGAAAATAAAAGAAAGTAAAATAAAATAAAAGTAATAGTACAAAAAAAAAAAAAAAAAAAACCAACAAAAAAAAACCACAGACAGAGTCAGAATACAACCTGACACCCTGTTAGTTAGGGTGGTAGTGGCAGTCCAGATGAGATGGTCTTGTCGAAGCAGTGATTCCTGTAGAAACGTCTGGCAGCTCTTGTCTCCTCTGGGAGTCCAGTGGATAAAAGCTGCCTGTGCTGTCCCAAACCCTGGATTTATCCAGGTGGGAATGCTTGTCTCCTCCCTCTGGGCGGAGCATCTCACAATGGGATGATCTCATTCTATGAGTCATGCAGTGGGTCCTTGATGGCCCATTAAACAGAGATAACTCCCGGAGGAAGTTATCTATGAGTCATGTGGCAAAGCATTGTTAGGCTCGTTAACAGAAGATAAGGAAAACACTGCCCCACCTTGGCTCCAACGGCTCATGGGGATAGAATACAAACCTTGGGCACAATTTTACATTGTAACCTAGGACGCTAAGACACCCCAGGATTTTTGAAAATAGCCACTGTGGAGCGCCCTACCCACAAACTAAAATGGTTGGATAATACCCCAAAATGGGTAGCACAGTGGCCATCGAGTAAAGAGAAGCTCAAGGCACTTGAGGAGCTCATGGAAGAGCAGGTGGCTCAAGGCCACCTAGAAGAGACAACAAGCCCTTGGAATTTCCCGGTCTTTGTAATAAAGAAACCGGGGAAGAACAAGTGGAGGTTGCTCCATGACCTCTGAGAAGTAAATAAAATTATAGAGGACATGGGACCACTCCAACTAGGGATGCCTTCACCAACAATGCTCCCTCGAGATTGGCAATTGGCTGTTCTAGATATCAAAGATTGTTTCTATCAAATTCCTTTGCACCATGAAGACGCCCCACGGTTTGCATTCTCAGTCCTACCATTAATTGAGAAGCCCCAATGAAGAGATATCACTGGAAAGTCCTGCCGCAAGGCCTTAAATCCAGTCCATTCATATGCCAACAGTACGTAGCCTCATTACTGTCATCGGTACATGCCGAGAGAAAGGATGCTATCATCCTTCACTACATGGATGACCTACTCCTGTGTGCTCCCAATAACACTATACTCCAACACACACTTGACCTAGTGGTTAAGGTTTTAACCTCTTCTGGATTTCAATTGCAGGAAGACAAAGTTCAAAGGATGCCACCTTGGAGGTACCTGGGTCTACAAATAACTGCACGGACCATTGTTCTGCAGAAATTGGAAATTGAGTGTAATCCCAAAACCTTAGCAGATCTGCATTCCTTGTGTGGGTCTCTGAATTGGGTAAGACCTTGGCTAGGCCTCACAAATGAGGATTTAGACCCTCTCTTCAATTTATTGAAGGGGGAGAGGGAGCTAGTTTCTCCCAGGGAACTGACCCCAGAGGCAAAGACAGCCATTGAAAAGGTACAGAAGGCCTTATCAGAGAGGCAGTCTCATTGATGTGAGCCAAACATACCTTTCCAATTCATTGTTCTAGGAAAACTGCCACATTTGCATGGTTTGATTTTTCAATGGATCGAGGGGCAGAGAGATTCACTCTTGATCATAGAGTGGGTCTTCCTCTCTCACCAAGCATCCAAGACCATCACTGAGCCACAAGAGTTGATAGCTCAACTGATTCGGAAGGCAAGGGTGAGATTGTGTGAACTGGCTGGTTGTGATTTTACATGTATTCACCTTCCAGTCAAACTTTCTGAGGAGGGAAGGAACTCTCCCAAGAGATTGACCAAAGAGATGTTTGAGCATTTGCTCCAGAGCAATGCCAGCCTCCAGTTATCTCTGGACAGCTACAGGGGACAAATATCAGTCCATGTCCCGTCTCACAAGTTGCTCAATGAGGAATTCCACCTCATTGCTCGTGAGAAGAGAAGTCGGAGACCACTCAAGGCTCTCATGGTGTTCACAGACGCATCCGGGGCTTCCCACAAGTCAGTGATGACTTGGAGAAATCCTCAGACTCAGCATTGGGAAGCTGATGTTGAGTTTGTGGAGGGATCCCCCCAAGTGGCTGAACTAGCTGCTGTGGTAAGAGCCTTTGAGAAGTTCTCGGAACCAATTAATTTGGTAACCGACTCTGCTTACGTGGCGGGGGTAGTGTCCAGGGCAGAGCAGGCTGTGCTCAAAGAAATTGACAATGAACATCTCTTCAGGTTGCTTTCAAAGCTAATTTATTTAATTTCTCATCGAGAACACCCATTCTATGTGATGCATGTAAGATCACACACTGATTTGCCATGTGAAATTGCAGAGGGGAACCGTCAGGCAGATTCCCTTGCTGCACCAGTTGAAAAAGCACGTCTCCCTGATATCTTCCAACAGGCAAAGCTGAGTCACCAACAATACCATCAGAATGTGCCAGGCCTGATCCGTCAGTTCCAGCTAACACGGAGTCAGGATCGAGCCATTGTGGCCACCTGTCCTAACTGCCAGGTCCAAGCGATGCCATCGATGGGTATGGGAGTTAACCCCCAGGGCCTTGGCAGTTGTGAGGTATGGCAGACAGACATCACACACATTCCTGGATTTGGACGCCTCAAATATGTTCATGTGAGCATTGACACACATTCAGGCGCAGTGTATGCCTCTGTCCATGAAGGAGAAAAGACTGACCATGCTAAAAAACACCTAGTGCAAGCTTTTTCAGTGTTGGGGATTCCAAAAGAAATCAAAACTGATAATGGCCCAGCGTACGCGTCCAAGGAGTTCCTGGAATTTGTCCAGCGGTGGGGAGTGGAACATAAAACTGGCATCCCTCACTCCCCCACTGGTCAAGCTGTGGTTGAAAGAGCACATCAGACGCTCAAACAGGTTCTGGCTAAACAGAGTAGTACCACTGCGTGGATGTCTCCACATGAGAAACTCTGTAAAGCCATGTTTACTATTAATTTTCTGAATTGTTCATTTGAAAGCATGAGTCCACCAGTGGTATGTCCCTTTAACAGTGGCAATCAGTTCAAATTGTCTCAGCGTCCGCCGGTCATAATTAGGGATCCAGAAACTTGGGAAACCAAAGGTCCCTATGAGCTTGTGACCTGGGGACGTGGCTATGCATGCGTGGCCACTCCCTCAGGCCCTTGGTGGATTCCCCAGAAGTGGGTGAAACCTTTTGTCCCTAAAAATCCAGCTCCAGCAGAAGGAGATGAGAGGCAAGTAGCCAATGCCTCCAAAAGAAGACGCCGCCGGATGGAAGAAAAGGAATCCTCCTAGATGTGGACTCCTTCCGACAGAACCAGAAACTTTTAACATGTTTTAAAAATGTTTGTTTTTCTTTTTAGAGAAAACCTACCTCACACACAACCCTGTGATGAACCCCATACAAGTTGTCATCTTGTTAATGCTGAACAGTCTGGCAGCTGCATGGATCGTCCCTCAGCCACGTCAAAACGTCTGGGCGACACTGGCACAGACACTTCAGCAGGAAAACATATGTCTGTCTACTGCTTCAGCAGAGAATCTTATGTCCACCTGTCTGGTAGGAATTCCATTACAGGCTGGAGAATTTCCAGCAGGTTTAGACACACATAGGTCCAACGAATACCCAGAGTCAGATGCCTTCCGACCATACAAATTTGGGTCAACAGCAGAAAGCTGCAACAACTGTGAACCCCTTAGAGGAGTGGATGCCACTTTTGCCCAAGGTATATCAGGAACCCCAAGAATTGGGTTCCTCCCCTGCATTATACTGCATACATTTTTCTGTCTACCCAAAACCTCCTAACATCAGTCAGTACCACAATATAAAACAATATCATGGGGAGTTTTCTGCAAAAAGATGGTGTCATCATACAAGCCACATCGAGGCAGAAAACCCATCTCACTCAAGACCCAGAAGCCTTCCTAAGGGATTGTTCTTGATTTTTGGGGATCGGGCATGGGCAGGAATTCTGTCTCGGCTTTTAGGAGGGCCATGTACAATAGGGCAGTTGTCCGTTTTGACACCCAACCAAACTCTAATTCGTGAATGGACTCACAAAAACAAATCGGCAAACAAAATTCAAAAGAGAAGTGCTGACCAACTGGATCCAAATTGTAATTCAGAAATTTGTCATTGGGCCAAGTCAAAAAGAGTTGCTCTGTCCCTGTTCCTTCCGTGGGTCGCAGCAGCCAAAGCTCTAGGTGAATTGGGCCACCTAGAGTGCTGGGTAGTCAAACAGGCAAATTTAACATCCGCCGCCATCAGCTCTCTCCTAGAAGATGAGGAAATTACCAGACAGGCCACTCTCCAGAACCGTGCTGCTATAGATTATCTCTTGTTACTTCATGGACATGAATGCCAGGAATTTGAAGGACTTTGTTGCCTAAACTTGACCTCGAAAGCTCCGAACATCCATGCTGCCCTTCAAAGTATGAACAGTATGATCGGACAAGTGAAGCAAGAATCTGAAGACTGGATCAAAGAGCTGTTCAGAGGATGGGGACTTACGGGGTGGTGGACTTCTATAGTTAAGACAATTTTGTTATTTCTTGTTATTCTTTTCCTTGTAACTGTAGTGTTCGGGATCCTACGCTGTTTGATTTTCAAAGCTATCAATAGTCCCATACCTTCTACCTCAGAAGTCAACCACATAGAGTTGGCAAACCTAAAGCAGGCTGACTCCCCCACCAATTGTAATTGGTGGGAAAACACACACTCCGTGTAACCTAATGTTCTTCTTCTAATCTTCTTAAACAAAAAAGGGGGAGATGTTGTATTCCTCTGAGAAATGGTTTTTCCCCTCAAAGTCCCCCTGAAGCTTGTGCCATATAGTTGGACGCTTCTTCCCTATCTTATCTACTTCTGACCCTATTGGCTGAAGGCCAATATTCTTCCTTGGCCATAGACTAGATAAACCCCTGTCTTTCCTGTTTCGCCCTCTCTCTGCTCCTCACCCTCCCCGCTCCTGGAACACCACAGGGGAGAATAAAGCATGGACTGAATGTGAGGGGTTGAGATCCACCCTTTTTCATATCTTTATTCTGTCTCTATGAAATATATTTCCCTAAAAGCCCTGAGAATCTGAGCTAGCTAGGATTGGGGCTAGAAAGGGAACCAATATTTCATATTGTAGCCTGGATTTTCTCAGCAATGCTATAATGTGTGGTGCTGCTTTTAAAGGGTTTGTGTCCTGGGAATTTTGTACCTCTGCCCAATCAAGGATGTGGTGTTCCAAGTGTTCTGTCTATGTATTAATCTGGACTTGGGTTCTTGGTGCTTACACTGTGCCTACAGAAGAATCCTAAAGAGTTATAATCTCTCTATAGAATTGAATATTACAAATTCAAAAACTGTATTTGAGGTTAAAATTCCCTAAGCATAAAAGAATAAAAAAGTAAGGTGGTACTTCGAATAGGCATTTACATTATTAATCTGTCTGATAGTTATTTATAGGCTAGTTATTTGGATTCAAGTTAGGAATAAATGGAATCTGAAATAGATGTTATCTTCATAGACATGAAGATGGTTATTTTAGCTGTAAATGAAGACAAACAGAACTCACATGAAGAATATCAGTTCAGAAAGGTCAGATTCTTATTCAGGGAAAGGTTAGGGAAGTGGTTTGCTAGAGCTCAGGACTGGTCCAGTAGTGCTGCAGACTCATTGAGGAAAAAGAGCAGTGTCTCCAGTTACACAGCACAGACATCCATGGATATTGAGTGCTTTCCAGTCCTTTCAGCATTGAACAGAGTTGGAAAGAATCTCGAGGGCTTGTAGCTGATTTAAGAAAGGAAATTATGCAGAAATAAATAATAAAGGAAATTAGGAAAGGAAAAAAAGTAAAAGAAAATTTACTTTGATGTACTTTTAAATCCTCTCCAATAGTGTGGTTGACTGGTTGGTTTAAACAGCAGATGAGAGGTCTAACATGGAAGTGGCATTTATTTGCTTTTTTGTGCAGGTTGATCCAGGCAACTGTCTTGTGTATGTTAAACATGATATTTGTGTATCAGGGCTGTGTTTGTATACCTGTTCCGAACCAGATGGGGAAAGAAATTGTGCATATTTCCCTTAGTGTATTTATACTTCTCTTTCTTAATGCAAACAAAAGTTTTTCATATGCATTTAAATACTGGAATAAGCCATCAGAGTCTCATTTAAAATGTGTCTTATTCTAGAGCATTCAGAGTTTATTTGTGAGTATGAATTAGGGTCACCAGTAACTACCCTTCAAAGTAAGCTGAAATATGCCTTTTCTATTGAGATAGAACATGAATTTTTGAGCAGTTTGCTTCTTAACTGACTTCTTTCTTCTCACTATTGGAATGATAAAACAAGCAGACCTAGTAGTTGGTCTTCATCTGCTTGTTGTGAAGTGCAGTGGGCAGATCAATGGTGATAGCAAATTTATTTGATTGGAGATGCCACTTTATAGTGTTGTTAAATTGAGGCAATGATAATCCTGAGTAGTTCTATTGAAATTAGCTCTGCAAATTCTCCTAAAAAATGAGAAGGCATCCTCTTTTCCCTGAATACTGAAAAAGAAAAAAAAAAGTTGGAAGAAGTCTAAAGCAGAGATTGAGAACAAGTTGGCAGCGGATTGAAATTGATGGGATTTTGGTTCCATCTTTGTCTTTGGTAGCAGTGGCAGCCTGTCTGTGGTACTGCTGATAAAGTCAATATTATTCCTGGGTTCTGCATCTGTTTGGGCTTTCTTGGGTGACAAGGTCCTCTCTGACCAATGCTTCAAAATCCAGTGTGAATATTTGGTGTGACTCTTGCAAACGAGACCCAAGTGAAGCACAGGAAAGGTGGAATATGGTTCTATCAGGGGAGATATTTGGTACCTGTACTGGTGATACTGCAATTGAACGGGCAAATCACTTTGCAAAGATTTTGAAAACAATATGAAGATTATTGAGAGGAGTGAGGAAATAGTCAAAAAAAAAGTAGGAAATGTGTCTGTCTCAGAGCATATCTGTAACAATGATCAGGTTGGAGTCTGGGGTTGTTCTTTCTTTCCCATTTGGGTTTAAAACATTAAACAAAACTGAATGCATTAAGTACTTGTATTTACATCCTATGTATTGATAGAAGATGGAATATTAGAGTAGAAATAAAACTGTACTTTGGGAAGGCTGGGAATGTGGAGCTAAATTAGAGTCTGTAGTTGTACCCAACTTTCAGCTGTGAAAAACATTGTTTATTGTAGAGATTCAGTAAATGGTTTTCCAGGTATGCGTGGATATTCTTTAGAGAAATTGCGAGTTAGCTATATGTAAGTTATTTGGATTCAACTTGGGAATGAATGGTTAAAGAAGCAGATCTTATCTTCACAGAAATGAAGATGATTCTCTTAGCTGAATCAGACGTGGTTGGCTTCAGAAGGAAATCATTGGTGTTTGGGTTGAATCTGTATCTTTGGTAGCAATGGCAGCCTGTGTCTTTGGTGCAACAAAAAATGGCAATCCTATTGCTGGGTTGTGCATCTGTTTCCCAGGAGGCAGCGGTGGTGGGCATGTTTGGGGTGCCAGGCTGTTGCTGTGCTCACCATGGGTTGCTGTGCGTGGAGTGTTTGGGGTGCCGGGCGGTCGCTGTGGTGCCAGTGGGTTCCTGGAGGGTTTGGGGTGAGTGTGCAGTGCTGGGCACTGGCCCTGGGCAGAGCAGCCTCGTGGCTGAGTGCAGGGGGAGGCCTGAGGAGGCTCTGGAGGCACCAAGTGCTCCTGGCAGGATCAGCTGTGCCAGGGAAGCCCTTGTGCAAGCAGGCCGGTGGTGGTGGGTGAGTTACTCGTAGCCTGTGAGCCAGGCAGCGTGTAAAACTCTTCACTTGCAGTCAGACCTTCAAAGAAGCTCTTGTTTCTTTCTAGATGCAGTCAGACCTTCAAAGAAGATCTTGTTTCTTTCTGGATGATGGGGAAATGTTGGACAATTCCAGTAAGCCATCTCTGTGTTAGAATATCCTCCTTTCCTCATTATTTGACCCTTTTTATTTTTACTGCCATAGCATTGTATCTATCAAAAAGAGTGTTGTAGAAATCAGTTGCCTTCATGGTGCAGTGCAGTCTATAAATGATGTGGCAGATTTGTGTGATATGTTCTGGTAGTAATGACATTTCTCCTGGAAATGATTATTTTAAGGGTTCTTGTTGGTGGAAATAAATGTTCTTTCAGCTTTAATGAAATGCTTTCAAAAGATGGTGTTGGGTCTAGGCAAGCTTGACTTGTGTCACAAGGACATTCTGGGCTAGGATGTGTTGCAACTGATGGCATTTGTCATTTTCCACTTCATTTTAAATTCTTCAAATAGTGTGGGTGGCTTGTAGTTTAAGATGTGAGAGATCTGAGTTCAAAGCGTGGTTTATTTGCTTTTTGTGCACTTTGTGCAGCTTTTTAAAAGATGCTGGTCATCCGTTGGTGTTTTGTTTAGAAGCTCTTCATTGCTCTGCCTTTTGTAAGCTGAAGTGTAATATCGACAATAGCAGTACTTGATGTTGCAAAGAAGGCACTTTCAGTATCACTGTGGACATGTGATGAAAATTCTGCTAGTTTAAGGTTAAAAAGCTGTTCTCTAAGTTTTCATAGAGTTTAAATGCCATATGATTTCCTAATTTACCAAAATAATATTACTCTGGTCCTGTATCCCATATTAACTGTGTGAGGAGCTGGCTAAGAGAGCTCCAAGTGGTGTGTGTGGGAAAACAGGATGCTGTGTCCAGGCCCGCAGAGCACCTTTGAGCATGTTCATTGTTGAACTGGAAATAATGATAACATTTCAATGACTTGTATTGGGGAGATGAGAAAAATGACAGGTTTGGTAAATGGGAGAGATGAAGCCCTGAGGCAGAATAACTGGGCCATTTAGTAAGCTGTGCTAATACAAACGAATGTAAATTTGCTCAAAGCAGGGGCTGTCTTGGGTTACAAGGTCCTGACCACTGATTCAAAATTCATTGGGAATATTTGGGTTGACTCTTTGGCAGACAAAACCTGAATGATGATAAACTCATGGGAAAGGTAGTATTTAGTTGTAGCAGAGGGGCATTTGGTGCTAATACTGGTGACATCCCACTTAAATGGTCAATTCAGTGTGAAAGGATTTTGAAAAAACCAGGAAGTGTCAAGGGGAGAGAAGAAATAGTCCAGAAATGGTGGAAATGTGCTCTACTAGAGAGCACATCTGCAACAGTGACAAGGTTGGAGTCTTGGTTTGCTGTATTTTGGTGTTGTTGGTTTTCCTAATTTTTGTGGATAAAATTCAAGGGATGCATTATGTACTTGTTTTTCACCCTCTGTATTGATCTAAGATGGAAATCCAGTGTACAAATGGAACTGTCCTTTGGAAAGGCTGGAAATTTTGAGCTAAATTGGAGCCTTTATTTGTAATTAACTTTCAGCTGTGAGAAACATTTTTGGTAGAGATGCAGTAAATGGTTTTCCAGGTAATTGTGGATCTTAAAGTGAAAGTGCAAGTTCCTTATGTGCAAGATATTTGGATTTCAGATAGGAACAAACTCTAATAACTTGTAGTGTAAAGGTCATGGTAATGGATTTTTGTTTTCTAGCCCAAAGCTCACATCATCTCTTACGAGCCTGGCAGCCAGACTGTGTTGTACAGGTGATCGCTTCTGAAATGATTTCCCATTTGATAAGTGCAGCCAGGACTCTGATCCATTATCAGTGCAGTTGCTCAGTATCTTCATTACAAGAATCTGTGTCTCTGGTTCTGTTTTTGCAGTTCTGATCATAGCAAGAAATAAGTCAAACGTTGTGCCTCCTTTGGCTCTGAGCTGTCACAAATCTGAATTCCAGCCACATGGAATTGTTCAGGCAATTGTCTCTAGTTGCTATTGTTCAGCCAGTTTCTGGCATTTTGGGGTTTTTGCCACCTTAACCCGCTTTTGTGCTAGCAATGCCTTGCAATTAAGTAATGATTCTTTTCTCCCCTTCCTTGTATGTTCTGCCCTCTGGATAAATACGGAGTTGGAAAAAGAGTGTGTCCTATTTTACTGCAACCTTGCATGGTATAGGTGACTCTCTTAAAAGATTTGCGTCTCTGTAGTGCAGCAGGAATGTTTTGTGCTGCATATATAAAGTGAAAGTGTTCAAAATTTTCATTTGATCAACTTTGTGGATGATTTCTGCCAGAAATTGCACAGAGGAGGATTTTATTGTGTATACAAGTTCCAAGCTTTATTGTCCTGAACAAATGGTGATTCTACCTGTATTAGAGTTCAGGCTGGCTGAAGTTTGTGCTGCAGTCCATGGTTCTTACAATATCCATGTCAGCCCTGTATTTTTACTGTATTAGAAATGAGTGTCTGTGTAGTGAACTGGAAACATTTGTTTCACTTTTAATTTTAGAATCCCTCAGATTTTTGGTGTGATTCCTTGAAGTTTGATCATGTTTTCTGGAACAGTAATCCTATAGCCTGGTGTAATTATCAACGAAAAAACTGGCAGAGTTAAGCTTGGTTTTATTCTACTTGTTGGTAGAGGGCACTTGATTTCCTCCATCTTCCAGTCTGCTTTGTAGCTACCATAAAAAACAAGGTGCTGTAGGTAAGGGCCAACAGGACTCCTGAAATGGCAGCAAAACACCTTTTCTGTCAGTGGGAGGGAAGTAGCATGCCAATGCAAGATGACCCTGCAGTTACTGGGTACTTTGTGCTGTCAGTAAAGGAATTCCAGTGATAAGAGACTGTGTAAATCCAGTTTTCACAGACATATGGCTGCACTTGAAGTGTTTCCTAAAGTACTGTGTGGAGTCTTTGTATAGGGAAATTTCCTTTCTCCCAATGTATTTTTTATTTCTTTTACACCAAAGGTTTTCACATGAATATGAACAGTGGGATAAGACACCAGGCTCCCATTTCAAATGTGTTTTAGAGCATTTGTCAGAATGGGTTTATTTGAGAGTGTGAATTAGAGAAGCCAGTTCCCCAGTAACCTCCTTCATAAGCAAGCTGCAATCTGTCTCTCTATTCACTTGCATCATAAGAAATTCATTTTCCAGCAATAAGCTTTTTAACTGACTTTCCTTTCTTCTCAATATTAGAACAATGAAACAAGATCATCTAACATTCAGTCCTATCCAGATAGTCGTAAAGTACAATGGGCACATCAGTGGTGACATCAAATTTATTCCAAAGGAGAGGCTGTTTTAGGTAGTGTTATATAATGTGAGATTGTGGTAGTAATAAAACATGAGTAGTTCTATTAAAATTCTCCCTGAAGATGCTCCAAACGTATGAAGAGCCATCCCTTGTCCCTTAACACAGGAAAAGAAAGAAAAGTTGGTAAAGGAGCTTCCAGAGAGTAATGGAAAGATTGAGAGCAAGTTGGCAGCAGAATGAAATGGATAGGTTTTGGCTGAGTCTTCACTTTTGCTGCCAGGGATTTTCTTTAATTTCAAGATGACCCATGGACAATTCAGACTGACAGTTCAAAAGGCTGTTGCTGCTGGAGAAGACTGAGCATTCTTGGAAAAACTCTGATCGTAAAAACCAGAATTTGCAATCATATCTAAACCTAAACATTTTATCTTCTTTTTTGATTCAGTTTATATTTATTACTGTCAAAATCCTAGTGTACTCAGCAGAGACTACTTGAATGTGTTATCTGGAAAATCCATCACATCTCCCTGAATGGCCAACTGTAGAGCAATGTCTCCTGCTGTGGCATTTAGGGAATATAAAAGAAGTTCTGACCAAGGCCAGGGGAAATGGTGGTTTCTAGAAAACATAAACCAAATGAGGTTTTTTGTGCCAAGTCTGTTCCTTGTATGCTTGTCTTGGAGCAGAATACCACAGTTAGCATCCAACTATGCAGAGCCCCAGAAATGTTTGTAGTATTTGTATCGTAGAGTAATTCAGGGAATATTGATAAATAAGTTGTTTTCTGCCCATGGTGCTTCCAGATGTCTGGCTTGGGGTCAGGTCTGAACCAGAAGCTGAGGAGCTGCTGTTGATGATGCACTAACTTGGTTGCTAAGCTACTGGGTTAGGGTGAGTCTACCACTCTGTTTCTGGCTTTTTGTAGTCTCCAAAAGGCTTTGTCCAGCCACAGAAAGCCTGTAGTCACTGCAAGCCCACGAGTTCTTGGCAGTCCAATTAGAGAGATAATTTCCTGTCTGTATGCAGAGCTGTGTCATTTAGGGAAATATGTGGCTGCTAAACCACATCCAGGGAAGTTGCATACCTGCAAACTGGCAAAAAGGATCTACTGATGTTATCTAAAAATGAACTTAGAGGCTGTGAAGTTCTTCAGAGTTGTGTTCTTTAAACCATCATAAAGCAATGTTCATGTTAAGCAGTGTATTTTTATTTCCATGAGTTGCAGTTAATGACAGTAATGTGTTATTATCAGAGTGATAAAAACACAGATTAATTTAAAAAGAAACCTTGTCATTAGTGTTATGCTGCAGAGTTGAGGAGGTTGTGCTAAATATTTGTTTGCTTGGATGCAGGATAGAGTGATACTGGTCTATTATAAAAATACTTGTAAATATTAAATATAACAGAAACACTTTCTGTTGCTCAGTTCCCTCAAATGTCTGATTTTCTACTGTAGCTGGAAATTTCTTCTGTAATTACAGCACATTCCAATTGTCCATGCAGCCATTTCCATGAAATTTCATGTATGGAGTACTGCTGTGAAGAGCATGTCATTAAAGAAAGCTGCAGTCTGACGTCTCTTAATGAAAGCAGTACAGAGCTGGCTGGGGCTTCTCTGTGGGGTTGTTTGGGAATTTTCTTTGGTTCCTGGTTGTCTTTCTGCTGCATGATTGTACAGTTAGGAATGCTGTCAGGGTTATTCTGTTCAGAGGTGTGTGTTGTGCATCACTCAGTAGCTGTCAGAGTCACCTCCTGTGGACTCTTGGCCAATGTCAGCTGTTGTCATGTTCTGTCTGATACCACTGTGGTTACCATGAGCTGGAGAATTTTTGTTCTGGATTCCCAGCAAAATGATTTTACTAGGAAAACAGTTTCTCTGCAAACTTGAACTGAGGGTTTCACCAATGCAAGTGATGAGAGATGGTTACTCTAAGGGAATGTTTCACCTCAGGATGTATTTTGCAGTCCGGCAAACCATAAAAGCCATCAGGTGCATCTCATCTCAGGAACTTCCCTGAATGGTCCTCACAGGACTTTTGACTCAGTCAGAACATGGAAAGCAGTATGGTCAAGCAGAGAAACCTCTTGACAGTGTTTGTTTTTGAATGAGGAGCAGAGCAGAGTTTTTACACCTTTGCACAGTAGTCCTATTTTTGCTGGGCCCTAGTTACCCTACATTGCACAGAATTTCTGATGTTAGGGTTTGTCTTAGTTTTGAAAGAAGACAGGTATCTGCTGGAGAGAGGCAGGGCCTCTCTTGGAATGGATAATTCAAATCCCCTTCCCTCAAATTATTATAATTTAGAAAATTAAAACGGCTCTCAGGCAGAGATATGGGAATAGGAATAACAGTTCTTTACTAATAGGTATAACAAGGCAAACAAACAACAACAACTACAGCAATTAATAGCAAAAACAGAACCAGGGACCTTGATGGAGCTTGGTCTTACAAAACCCGGGGCAGTCTGGTCTCTGGGGGACTTCAGAGAAAAGTCTTAAGCTGGAACGGTGGGGAATCTCGGGCTGGTGGATCGGATGAAGTTCGGAGCTCAGTCGGTGGTCACTGGAGGGCAGAGACGTCTGGCAAGAAGGCCAGTGCGGGCCCGCGGTGCAGTGCAGCTCCAAAACAGCGCCGAGGCAGTGGGACAGGATGCCCAGCCGAGGCAGCTCTAGCAGGGCAGCAAAAAGAGGAATCTGGATCTGGGCACACGAACAGATGATGGTAGCTCTCTCTCTCCAGGATCAGATCCCGGTGGTGCCGTGAGAAACTCACGCAGCAATGGCAGCCCCTGTCTGCTCCCGACGCAGACTACACTAAAAGTGAAGCTGCCCCCCCCCCAGCCCCCGTCTTTCTCTCCCCCCCCCCCCCCCCCCGGGGAAAAACTCCCGGAGACAAGGGTGTAGTCAAGTGCTAGCTTCTAGGCTTTGTTTTCACCTGAGCACTCATAAGTACCCGGCAATCAGTTGCCTTGCAACCCTTGGGAAAAAATTCTATAGGTGAAAAGGATAAACAAGTCTAACCCCCAACATTAATCCACCCCGAATTTTTTCCCATACTAACATATTACATTTGAATTTAAACTGCTAAACTATATACATACATGCACTACCTCAATTATATACATATATACATGCAGATGTGGGTACGAATACAGTGGCATGGGTAGTTCACCCTAAAACAAGGTCTCCTTGAGGTATGCATCGGGTCTGTCTATCTTTTTGCATTACTTACTAAGTGCAACCTGGTCTCTGAGCGAAGACAACCCCACGGATGGGATTGTCTTTGCTGGAGGCAGAATTAACCCAAACAGTTTTTCCCAGCATACCTCTCATGTGTACCACTGGAACCTTATCCCCATCCATTGTTCTCAGGGGCTCAGACTGGGCTGGGCCTGCTCGGTTGCTGGAACTTCTGGTGTTCACTAACTATGTGGCTTTTGCTAAATTAATCTCTTAGTTCTTGAAGGACTCTTTACCTAGTGCTTTCAAGGTGGTTTTAAGCAGGCTATTGCACTGTTTAACTTTCTTGGCAGCTGGTGCATGATAAGGGATGTGATATATTTATTCGATGCTATGTTCTCTAGCCTAGGTGTTTACAAGGCTGTTCTTGAAATGGGTCTTATTGTCTGACTCAATTCTCTCAGGGGTGCCATGTCTCTAAAGAACTTGTTTTTCAAGGCTTAGGATGGTATTCTGGGCAGTAGCATGGGGCACAGGGTAGGTCTCCAGCCATCCAGTGGTGGCTTCTACCATGGTCAGCACGTAGCGCTTGCCTTGGCGGGTCTGGGGAAGGGTGATGTAGTCAATCTGCCAGGCTTCCCCATACTTATATTTAGACCACCGTCCCCCATACCATAGGGGCTTTACCCGCTTGGCCTGTTTGATGGCAGCACATGTCTCACAGTCATGGATAACCTGGGAGATACTGTCTATGGTTAGATCTACTCTTCGGTCTCGTGCCCACTTATAGGTGGCATCTCTGCTTTGATGTTTTGAAGCATCATCGGCTTATCGAGCTAGGAACAGCTCTTTCTTGTGCTGCCAGTCTAAGTCTATCTTTGATACTTCTATCTTGGCAGCTTGATCTACTTGCTTATTGTTTCGGTGCTCTTCATTAGCTCTGCTCTTGGGGACATGGGCATCTACATGGCGGACTTTCACAGGTAGCTTCTCTACCTGAGTGGCAATGTCTTTCTACTCATCAGCAGCCTAGATTGGTTTTCTCTGACGCTGCTAGTTGGCTTTTTTCTACTTTTCCAGCCAACCCCACAGAGCATTGGCCACCATCCACGAATCAGTGTAGAGGTAGAGCTTTGGCTACTTCTCTCTTTCAGCAATGTCTAGGGCTAACTGAATGGCTTTGAGTTCAGCAAGTTGACTCGATCTACTTTCTCTTTCAGTGGCTTGTGCAACCTGTCGTGTGGGGCTCTATACAGCTGCCTTCTATTTCTGGTTCAGGCTTACAATGCGACAGGAACTATCAGTGAAAAGAGCGTACTGTGTCTCTTCTACTGGCAGTTGGTTGTACGGTGGTGCTTCTTCAGCCCGTGTCACTTGTTCTTGCTCTTCTTCATCTATGAGACTAAAGCTTTCACTTTCTGGCCAGTTGGTAATAACTTCTAAAATCTCAGGGCGGTTTGGGTTTCTAATACGGGCGCGCTGTGTGATGAGGGCAATCTATTTGCTCTATGTGGCGTCGGTGGCATGGTGGGTAGAGGGAACTTTTCTTTTAAACATCTACCCCAGCACAGGCAGTCGGGGTGCTAGGAGGAGTTGCGCCTCTGTACTAATCACTTCTGAGGCGGCTTGAACTCTTTCATAGGCAGCTAAGATTTCCTTCTCCGTGGGAGTGTAGTTGGCTTCAGACCCTCTGTAGCTTCGGCTCCAGAATCCCAGTGGTCGGCCTCGAGTCTCACCTGGCACTTTCTGCCATAGGCTCTAGGACAGGCCATTGTTCTCAGCTGCTGAGTAGAGCACATTCTTTACCTCTGGTCTCGTCTTCACTGGGCTAAGGGCTACTGCATGAGCGATCTCCTGCTTGATCTGGGCAAAGGCTTGCTGCTGTTCAGGGCCCCAGTGGAAATCATTCTTCTTGCGGGTAACTAGGTAGAGAGGGCTCACAATCTGGCTGTACTCGGGAATGTGCATTCTCTAAAAGCTTATGGCACTTAGGAAAGCTTGTGTTTCTTTCTTGCTGGTCGGTGGAGACATTGCAGTGATCTTGTTGATTACCTCTGACGTCCATCTTGCCACTTTACCTTTAAGAACTGGATCTCTCGGGCAGGTCTCTTGACCTTGCTCTTCTTGATGGCAAAGCCAGCTTCTAGGAGAATCTGGATGATCTTCTCTCTTTTTTCAAACACTTCTATTGCTGTGTTCTCTTACACAATGATGTCATCGATGTACTGCAGATGTTCTGGAGCCTCTCCCTTTTCTAGTGCAGCCTGGAGCAGTCTATGGCAGATGGTGGGACTGTGCTTCCACCCCTGGGGCAGTCGGTTCTAGGTGTACTGCACGCTTTTCTATGTGAACGCAAACTGAGGCTTGCACTCTGCAGCTAGAGGAATGGAGAAAAATGCATTAGCGATGTCAATAGTGGCATACTACTTCGCTGCTTTGGACTCCAGCTCGTACTGGAGTTCTAGCATGTCTGGCACAGCAGCGCTCAGCGGTGGTGTCACTTCATTCAATGCACGATAGTCTACAGTCAGTCTCTATTCTCTATCAGACTTGCGCACAGGCCAGATGGGGCTGTTGAAGGGTGAGTGGGTTTTGCTGACTACTTCTTGGCTCTCTAGCTCTTAGATCATCTTGTGGATGGGGATCACGGCATCTCGATTGGTCTGATACTGCCGGCGGTGCACCGTCGAGGTGGCAACTGGTACTCGTTGTTCTTCTACTTTCAGGTGTCTTACTGCAGATGGGTTTTCTGACAGTCTAGGCAAGGTGTTCAATTTCTTGATGCTTTCTGCTTCTACAGCAGCTATTCTAAAAGCCCATCTGAGTCTCTTAGGGTCTTTGTAATACCCATTCCGGAGGAAGTCAATGCCCAGGATACACGGGGCCTTTGGGCCGGTTGCAATCAGATGTTTCTGCCACTCCTTCTTGGTCAGGCTCACTTCGGCTTCCACCGGAGTCAGTTGCTGTGATCTCCCTGTCACTCCAGCAATGGAAATGGGTTCTGCCCCCACATGTCCCGATGGCATCAGGGTACACTGCGCACCAGTATCTACCAAAGCTTCATATTTCTGTGGCTCTGATGTGCTAGGCCATCGAATCTACACAGTCTAAAAGACTCGGTTTTCTTGTGCCTCTTCCTGGCTAGAGGCAGGGCTTCTCTAGCACTGGTTATTATTCCTTCTTGGGCATACATTGTAGAGGCTCTTTCAAGGGGATCTGACATATCATCTTCACTTCTATAATACTTGGTGGCTCGGTCTTGGGAGGTTGAGGCTACTTTCATTTTAGTGGGACTTTTTCGGTTAGTGTTTCTCTCTTTGAGCTCACGCACCCGTGCTGCTAGGGCAGAAGTGGGTTTTCTATCTCACTTTCTCATGTCTTCTCCATGGTCACGCAAGAAAAACCACAGGTCAGCCCTTGGGGTGTACCCTCTCTCTCTAGCTGGAGGGTGTTGGGCTCTGGCTCTGGGGCCTGTGACTCGCACTGGTGCCGCATGGGAACTGTTCTCCTCATCTCCTCCCTCACCTCCTCCCTCACTTCTCTTATTACCTCTTCTTTGAGTTCTTTAACTACTGCAGAGACCTGAGCCTGCATTGGGCCACTGATCATGCTCTCATAATTTCTGAGCCTGCTGGCGACAGAACTCACTGTCTCTCGGTTGCTATCAGGATTGATCATTGCAATGAAGGTGGTGTATTGAGATGGCCTCTTACTTGCTAGGTTCTACAACATCTGCCTTGTGCACCTGACCTTGTCAGGGTCATTGTCATGCTGTCTACTTCTCTTAAAGAGTACTTCTAATATGGCCACTTCCCTCAGCTGTTGGATCTCTTCTTCAAGGGTCTTCTACTGACTTCTATGATGGTGCTCTTGCATTCTGTCTCTGTGGACAAACTTCTTTCTTACACTCATTAGAAGTCGCTCTTAGAGGGGAAGGGGCTCTTGCTCTCTTACAAATACTTGATTCACCCCTGAGTCCTGGGTCAAGGGTCTTAAGTTCTTTGCCTCACCGCTATCTAGTTGCACGCCTGTACTTATAAGGTCTCAAACTCGAAGTAACCAAGTTGTATAAGCCTCACGTCTCCGTCGTGCAATATCTTTTTGCAGATTACGTAGGCTTTCATAAGTCAGGGACTCGATGGTAATCTCAACTTCTGGTTCTTTTGTGGGCTGTGAGGGCTTTCTTTTTTTATCTTTATTACTTGGGTGCTCTGATTTCATCTTATACTTCTTTGTTTCTACAGGGGCAACTGCAGCTGGTTGTGACTGGTCTTGTGGTTCAGCTGGAACCTGGACGGTTGTAACCTCTGTGGGTTCTACTGCTGCACTATCGGATTCTCTTTTTCAGGGCAAGGGGAGGGCTTCTCACCAGCTGGGGAAGTGTATTCTTTCAGCACTTGGCTCATCTCACGTATCTCTTTCACTAGAACCCCCACCTAACTGGGGTGGTTCATTTCTGGGGTGGGCTGCGGGGCAGGGTCAGGCAGTGGGCTAGCATCTTCAGTCTCTGGGGCAGTATCAGGCTCTATGGCAGCATTCTCAGCCTCTGGGGCAGTATCAGGCCCTATAGCAGTATCTCTAGCCTCTGGGGCAGTATCATGCCTTACAGCAGTATCTCTAGTCTCTGGGGCAGTATCAGGCTCTATGGCAGCATTCTCAGCCTCTGGGACAGTGTCAGGCCTTACAGCAGTATCTCTAGCCTCTGGGGCAGTGTCAGGCCCCACAGCAATATCCCTAGTCTGTGCAGTGCTCTAAATTGACCTCACCTTATCTTTGAAAGCTAAATAAGCTAGGATCATCAGCAACATTTGGTTAGTTTCTTGAGGAAATTTGAACTCTTCAAAAGCTGGTGGAGTAGGCATAAGGAACTTGCTAAAGGTCTGGAAAACTTCTCTCACTGTCATTTCCTCACAGAAAGTACTATTCTTAAAGAAACCCCAAATACACCTACTTAGTATGTGATAGCCATGTATCTACGTGCCTGCTGTCCAGAGCAAGTTAAAAATCAGTGAATTCTTCACCTTATCAGCCTATAAAACAAACTGAATAACAGCCACAGTAGCTTTTGTTATAGGGCCCATGTTTAGATAAGGGCTTGCAAATGGGCAAAATAAAGCCACAACCACATGCCACCCGAACCAGGATAAGTTAGACCACATGGCGTTACTTATCAAGGTTTCTATATCCAGTGAACAAGAATGAACAAGAAATTAGGTCACTTAAGAACTGTTATTCCCTTTTTTCTCTCAATGCCCTCAAGACCCACGTTTGGGCGCCAAAATCTGTCTTAGTTTTGAAAGAAGACAGGTATCTGCTGGAGAGAGGCAGGGCCTCTCTTGGAATGGATAATTCAAATCCCCTTCCCTCAAATTATTATAATTTAGAAAATTAAAACAGCTCTCAGGCAGAGATATGGGAATAGGAATAACAGTTCTTTACTAATAGGTATAACAAGGCAAACAAACAACATCTACAACAATTAATAGCGAAAACAGAACCAGGGACCTTGACGGAGCTTGGTCTTACAAAACCCGGGGCAGTCTGGTCTCTGGGGGACTTCAGAGAAAAGTCTTAAGCTGGAACGGTGGGGAATCTCGGGCTGGTGGATCGGATGAAGTTCGGAGCTCAGTCGGTGGTCACTGGAGGGCAGGGATGTCTGGCAAGAAGGCCAGCGCGGGCCCGCGGTGCAGCAGCTCTAAAACAGCGCCGAGGCAGTGGGACAGGATGCCCAGCCGAGGCAGCTCCAGCAGGGCAGCAAAAAGAGGAATCTGGATCTGGGCACACGAACAGATGATGGTAGCTCTCTCTCTCCAGGATCAGATCCCGGTGGTGCCGTGAGAAACTCACGCAGCAATGGCAGCCGCGTCTGCTGCCGACGCAGACTACACTAAAAGTGAAGCTGCCCCCCCCCCCCAGCCCCCGTCTTTCTCTCTCCCCCCCCCCCCCCCCCCCGGGGAAAAACTCCCAGAGACAAGGGTGTAGCCAAGTGCTAGCTTCTAGGCTTTGTTTTCACCTGAGCACTCATAAGTACCCGGCAATCAGTTGCCTTGCAACCCTTGGGAAAAAATTCTATAGGTGAAAAGGATAAACAAGTCTAACCCCCAACAGGGTTGAAATTGGAACTATAAAATCCTAAATACCAAGGATGTGGTGTGTCCTTACAAGAGAAACATCAAAAGCTAATACACTTGGTGCCAAATTAAAGGTTTTGAGTACACAGATCTAACAACAGAAGAGTTCATACATCCTTACATGAAAAAATATGAAGTGTATTCCCAACCTAGGGCTTGGAAATTATGCATTAAAATAAAAAGGCCCAAGCCCTTAGATACTGTTATGACTTTCTTCTATTTTGATCTTAATGTGAAACAATTTAGAACACCAAAACGTTGTTCTATTTTAGAACTTTTAGTTGTAATGCCAAAACATATCATAATTATAATTTGCTTTTCAAAAGAAAGGAATAATGAAATGATCCTAATAAATCCATTGGGGATTATTGTTGCACTGGAATATCAAAGAACTTGGGATGCATTGAAGATTTATTGTCATGCAAAACATTGAAGTGTTCATGATCTTAACCTGAAACTGGGTGTTCTTCTTGATTAGACACTCTACCTCAGTATGACAGTCTTCATACTTTCCGGTTAGACTGATCAATGAAACCGATTTTGTTACATTACTCAGTATGTCTGCAAGTTAATATAGAAATAAATTTATTTCCTTATAAATTTTAAATTATAAAGTACAGAGACGCAAGCACAGTGCAGATGTTGCTTTACTTTGCAGTGCACACGGTATTACAAAATGGATTAGGCAACTTCCCACCCCCGAAACATGAGGAAATTATGGGAGTTTTTCCTCTGAGCTGATGGTCCTCCAAAGAAATGCTTCAGTTCAAACTGATCAAGGCATTTAACATCTGAATGAGGTTACTAATTTCAGTAACAGTACTATTCATATGCTCACAGCCAGGAGCATGCACACCTCACCTCACTGAGTGAGCATGGGGGACCTGCAAGTCCACAATCATTCTGGCATTTTCACTCTGTGGTTTACAAGCAGCTGCATCTCATGTTTTTTAGCAAGACTCAAACACAGCAAGAACAATCACATCTTTCCTAAGACAATGAGCCCTTGTTAATTCCTCATTTATCCTTACTAAGAGAACCTAGGAAACCAAGCTTTATCTTGTAAATGGATAAGCAAAAAGAGAGCAAAAATTTTTCCTAAGAGCTATATGGGAATAAAATAACTCAATCCATTTCAAATTATTTCATGCATACCAAACCTTGCAAAGCAGGCATGAAAACATTCATGCCTAGGCACAAAGTATTTATGCTGAGAAATGCAATCTTTCACTTGCACATCAGTGTAAGATAAAAATCTTTCAAAAGCTTCCTCAGAATTTTTCACTTTTAAAATCCACATTTAAATAACATCCATCAAGAATTCACATACGCAGAACAAGCACAGCAACAACAAATGAACAACTGCCTCTCTGAAGCATACAGTTCAGTTCTTAGTACGCAAGATAACGCAAACAAAACTAAAAGCAATAACTAAAAAAGGCATTATTTTCTCTCTGAGAAAGGCATTCTTTATTTTTTATATATATTATTTATTCCTAGATAAAATACATGAAAGGGAGAAGAAAAAATATGTTTGTAGAAACAACCCTCCCTAAACTATATTAACTTTTTGCCACCAGCCTTTGAAATTCTTCTTCAACAGAGGACCAACATCATGGAAGAAAGCAGGAAATTCCACGACCAGAATTAAATCTAAGTAGACAAAGGAGGATGCCAAATTTCAGATTCCTAAGGTTCATGAAGTTTAATTCTCCAGCTCATGGCAGCCACAGTGGTATCAGACAGAACATGACAACAGCTGACATTGGCCAAGAGTCCACAGGAGATGACTCTGACAGCTGCTGAGTGATGCACAACATACACCTCTGAACAGAATAACCCTGACAGCATTCCTGACTGTACAATCGTGCAGCAGAAAGACAACCAGGAACCAAAGAAAATTCCCAAACAACCCCACAGAGAAGCCCCAGCCAGCTCTGTACTGCTTTCATTAAGAGACGTCAGACTGCAGCTTTCTTTAATGACATGCTCTTCACAACAGTACTCCATACATGAAATTTCATGGAAATGGCTGCATGGACAATTGGAATGTGCTGTAATTACAGAAGAAATTTCCAGCTACAGTAGAAAATCAGACATTTGAGGGAACTGAGCAACAGAAAGTGTTTATGTCATATTTAATATTTACAAGTATTTTTATAATAGACCAGTATAACTCTATCCTGCATCCAAGCAAACAAATATTTAGCACAACCTCCTCAACTCTGCAGCATAACACTAATGACAAGGTTTCTTTTTAAATTAATCTGTGTTTTTATCACTCTGATAATAACACATTACTGTCATTAACTGCAACTCATGGAAATAAAAATACACTGCTTAACATGAACATTGCTTTATGATGGTTTAAAGAACACAACTCTGAAGAACTTCACAGCCTCTAGGTTCATTTCTAGATAACATCAGTAGATCCTTTTTGCCAGTTTGCAGGTATACAACTTCCCTGGATCTGGTTTAGCAGCCACGTATTTCCCTAAATGACAGAGCTCTGCATACAGACAGGAATTATCTGTCTAATTGGACTGCCAAGAACTCGTGGGCTTGCAGTGACTAGAGGCTTTCTGTGGCTGGACAAAGCCTTTTGGAGACTACCAAAAAAGCCAGAAACAGAGTGGTAGGCTCACCCTAGCTTAGCAACTCAAGTTAGTGCATCATCAACAGCAGCTCCTCAGCTTCTGCTTCAGACCTGACCCCAAGCCAGACATCTGGAAGCACCATGGGCAGAAAACAACTTATTTATCAATATTCCCTGAATTACTCTACGATACAAATACTACAGACATTTCTGGGGCTCTGCATAGTTTGGAGCTAACCGTGGTATTCTGCTCCAAGACAAGCATACAAGGAACAGACTTGGCACAAAAAACCTCATTTGGTTTATGTTTTCTAGAAACCACCATTTCCCCTGGCCTTGGTCAGAACTTCTTTTATATTCCCTAAATGCCACAAGCAGGAGACGTTGGCTCTGCAGTTGGCCTATTCAGGGAGATGTGATGGATTTTCCAGATAACACATTCAGGTAGTCTCTGCTGAGTACGCTAGGATTTATGACAGTAATAAATATAAACTGAATCAAAAAAGAAGATGAAATGGTTTAGGTTTAGATATGATTGCAAATTCTGGTTTTTACGATCAGAGTTTTTCCAAGAATGCTCAGTCATTCTCCAGCAGCAACAGTCTTTTGAACTGTCAGTCTGAATTGTCCATGGTTCTTCTTGAAATTAAAGAAAATCCCTGGCAGCAAAAGTGACGACTCAGCCAAAACCTCTCCATTTCATTCTGCTGCCAACTTGCTCTCAATCTTTCCATTACTCTCTGGAAGCTCCTTTACCAACTTTTCTTTCTTTTCCTGTGTTAAGGGACACAGGGATGGCTCTTCATACATTTGGAGCATCTTCAGGGAGAATTTTAATAGAACTACTCATGTTTTATTACTACCACAATCTCACATTTAATAACACTATCTAAAACAGCCTCTCCTTTGGAATGAATTTGATGTCACCACTGATGTGCCCATTGTACTTTAGGACTATCTGAATAGGACTGAATGTTAGATGATCTTGTTCCATTGTTCTAATATTGAGAGGAAAGAAAAGTCAGTTAAAAAGCTTATTGCTGGAAAATTAATTTCCCTATACAAATGAAATTTCCCTATACAAAGACTTCACACAGTACTTTAGGAAACACTTCAAGTGCAGCCATATGTCTGTGAAAACTGGATTTACACAGTCTCTTATCACTGGAATTCCTTTACTGACAGCACAAAGTACCCAGTAACTGCAGGGTCACCTTGCATTGGCATGCTACTTCCCTCCCACTGACAGAAAAGGTGTTTTGCTGCCATTTCAGGAGCCCTGTTGGCCCTTACCTACAGCACCTTGTTTTTTATGGTAGCTACAAAGCATACTGGAAGATGGAGGAAATCAAGTGCCCTCTACCAACAAGTAGAATAAAACCAAGCTTAACTCTGCCAGTTTTTTCGTTGATAAATACACCAGGGTATGGAATTGCTGTTCCAAAGAACATGATCAAACTACAAGGAATCACACCAAAAATCTGAGGGATTCTAAAATTAAAAGTGAAACAAATGTTTCCAGTTCACTACACAGACACTCATTTCTAATACAGTAAAAATACAGGGCTGACATGGATATTGTAAGAAACCATGGACTGCAGCACAAACTTCAGCCAGCCTGAACTCTAATACAGGTAGAATCACCATTTGTTCAGGACAATAAAGCTTGGAACTTGTATACACAATAAAATCCTCCTCTGTGCAATTTACTGGCAGAAATCATCCACAAAGTTGATCAAATGAAAATTTTGAACACTTTCACTTTATATATGCAGCACAAAACATTCCTGCTGCACTACAGAGACACAAATCTTTTAAGGGAGTCGCCTATACCATGCAAGGTTGCAGTAAAATATTACACACTCTTTTTCCAACTCCGTATTTATCCAGAGGGCAGAACATACAAGGAAGGGGAGAAAAGAATCATTACTTAATTGCAAGGCATTGCTAGCACAAAAGCGGGTTAAGGTGGCAAAAACCCCAAAATGCCAGAAACTGGCTGAACAACAGCAACTAGAGACAATTGCCTGAACAATTCCATATAGCTGGAATTCAGATTTGTGACAGCTCAGAGCCAAAGCAGGCACAACGTTTGACTTATTTCTTGCTGTGATCAGAACTGCAAAAACAGAACCAGAGACACAGATTCCTGTAATGAAGATACTGAGCAACTGCACTGATAATGGATCAGAGTTCCTGGCTGCACTTATCAAATGGGAAATCATTTCAGAAGCGATCACCTGTACAACACAGTCTGGCTGCCAGGCTCATGAGAGATGATGTGAGCTTTGGGCTAGAAAACAAAAATCCATTACCATGACCTTTACACTACAAGTTATTAGAGTTTGTTCCTATCTGAAATCCAAATATCTTGCACATAAGGAACTTGCACTTTCACTTTAAGATCCACAATTACCTGGAAAACCATTTACTGCATCTCTACCAAAAATGTTTCTCAGAGCTGAAAGTTAATTACAAATAAAGGCTCCAATTTAGCTCAAAATTTCCAGCCTTTCCAAAGGACAGTTCCATTTGTACACTGGATTTCCATCTTATATCAATACAGAGGGTGAAAGACAAGCACATAATGCATTCCCTTGAATTTTACCCACAAAAATTCGGAAAATCAACAACACCAAAATACAGCAAACCAAGACTCCAACCTTGTCACTGTTGCAGATGTGCTCTCTAGTAGAGCACATTTCCACCATTTCTGGACTATTTCTTCTCTCCCCTTGACACTTCCTGGTTTTTTCAAAATCCTGTCACACTGAATTGACCATTTAAGTGGGATGTCACCAGTATTAGCACCAAATGCCCCTCTGCTACAACTAAATTCTACCTTTCCTAGGATTTATCATCACTCAGGTTTTGTCTGCCAAAGAGTCAACCCAAATATTCCCAATGAATTTTGAATCAGTGGTCAGGACCTTGTAACCCAAGACAGCCCCTGCTTTGAGCAAATTTACATTCGTTTGTATTAGCACAGCTCACTAGATGCTCCAGTTATTCTGCCTAAGGGCTTCATCTCTCCCATTTACCAAACCAGCCATTTTTCTCATCCCCAATACAAGTCATTGAAATGTTATCATTATTTCCAGTTCAACAATGAACATGTTTAAATGTGCTCTGCAGGCCTGGTCACAGCATCCTGTTTTCCCACACACACCACTTGGAGCTCTCTTAGCCAGCTCCTCACACAGTTAATATGGGATAAAGGAGCAGAGTAATATTATTTTGGTAAATTAGGAAAATCATATGGCATTTGAACTCTATGAAAACTTAGAGAACAGCTTTTTAACCTTAAACTAGCAGAATTTTCATCACATGTCCACAGTGATACTGAAAGTGCCTTCTTTGCAACATCAAGTACTGCTATTGTCGATATTACACTTCAGCTTACAAAAGGCAGAGCAATGAAGAGCTTCTAAACAAAACACCAACGGATAACCAGCATCTTTTAAAAAGCTGCACAAAGTGCACAAAAAGCAAATAAACCACGCTTTGAACTCAGATCTCTCACATCTTAAACTACGAGCCACCCACACGATTTGACAGGATTTAAAATTAGCTGGAAAATGACAAATGCCATCAGTTGCAACACATCCTAGCCCAGAATGGCCTCATGACACAAGTCAAGCTTGCCTAGACCCAACACCATCATTTGAAAGCATTTCATTAATGCTGAAAGAACACTTATTGCCACCTACAAGAACCCTAAAATAATCATTTCCAGAAGAAATGTCATTACTACCAGAACATATCACACAAATCTGCCACATCATTTATAGACTGCACTGCACCATGAAAGCAACTGATTTCTACAACACACTTTTTGATAGATACAATGCTATGGCAGTAAAAATAACATGGGTCAAATAATGAGGAAAGGAGGATATTCTAACACAGAGATGGCTTACTGGAATTGTCCAGCATTTCCCCATCATCCAGAAAGAAACAAGATCTTCTTTGAAGGTCTGACTGCATCTAGAAAGAAACAAGAGCTCCTTTGAAGGTCTGACTGCAAGTGAAGAGTTTTACACGCTGCCCGGGGCACAGGCTACGAGTAACTCACCCACCACCCCGGCCTGCTTGCACAAGGGCTTCCCTGGCACAGCTGATCCTGCCAGGAGCACTTGGTGCCTCCAGAGCCTCCTCAGGCCTCCCCTGCACTCAGCCACGAGGCTGCTCTGCCCAGGGCCAGTGCCCAGCACTGCACACTCACCCCAACACCTCCAGAAGCACTGGCACCGACAAGCGACCGACCGGCACCAAACCTCCATCTTT